>CAWUFW010012014.1:0-571533 GCA_963921515.1 Calotriton arnoldi
ATGTGCCGTTTGTTTGCATTATTGCTGGGGGTGGTGTTTCTGGGTTTAGGGTAGTGCAGTGGTGTTCGGGCAGTGTAGGGGGTCGTGCTGGGACTGGTGTTTCAGGGTTTAGGGCAGTGCAGTGGTGTTCGGGCAGTGTAGGGGTTCATGCTGGGGCTGGTGTTTGTGTTTTGGGCAGAGCAGTGGTGTTCGGGCAGTGTAGGGGGTCGTGCGGGGGGTGGTGTTTCAGGGTTTAGGGCAGTGGTGTTCGGGCAGAGTAGGGGGTCTTGCTGGGGGTGATGTTTCAGGGTTTAGGGCAGTGCAGTGGTGTTCGGGCAGTGTAGGGGGTCTTGCTGGGGGCAGTGTTTCAGGGTTTAGGGCAGATCAATGGTGTTCAGGCAGTGTAGGGGGTTGTGCTGGAGGTGGTGTTTCAGGGTTTAGGGCAGTGCAGTGGTGTTCAGGCAGTGTAGGGGGTCTTGCGGGGTGGTGTTTCAGGGTTAAGGGCAGTGGTGTTCAGGCAGTGTAGGGGGTCATGCTGGGGGTGGTGTTTCAGGGTTTAGGGCAGTGCAGTGGTGTTTGGGCAGTGTAGGGGTCGTGCAGGGGCTGGTGTTTCAGGGTTTAGGGCAGTGCAGTGGTGTTCGGGAAGTGTAGGGGGTCGTGCTGGGGGTGGTGTTTCAGGGTTTAGGGCAGTGCAGTGGTGTTCGGGCAGTGTAGGGGGTCGTGCTGGGGGTGGTGTTTCAGGGTTTAGGGCAGTGCAGTGGTGTTCGGGCAGTGTAGGGGGTCGTGCAGCGGGTGGTGAGTCAGGGTTTTGGGCAGTGTAGGGGGTCATGCTGGAGGTAGTGTTTTAGGGTTTAGGGCAGTACAGTGGTGTTTGGGCAGTGTAGGGGGTCATGCAGGGGGATGGTGTTTCAGGGTTTAGGGCAGTGCAGTGTTGTTCGGGCAGTGTAGGGGTCATGCTGGGGGTGGTGTTTCAGGGTTTAGGGCAGTGCAGTGGTGTTCGGGCAGTGTAGGGTGTCGTGCTGGGGGTGGTGTTTCAGGGTTTAGTGCAGTGGTATTTGGGCATTGTAGGGGGTCTTGCTGGGGGTGGTGTTTCAGCATTTAGGGCAGTGCAGTGGTGTTCAGGCAGTGTAGGGGGTCTTGCTGGGGCTGGTGTTTCAGGGTTTAGGGTAGTGCAGTGGTGTTCGGGCAGTGTAGGGGGTCGTGCTGGGGCTGGTGTTTGAGGGTTTAGGGCAGTGCAGTGGTGTTCGGGCAGTATAGGGGGTCTTGCTGGGGTGGTGTTTCAGGGTTTAGGGCAGTGGTGTTCGGGCAGTGTTGGGGGTCTTGCTGGGGGTGATGTTTCAGGGTTTAGGGCAGTGCAGTGGTGTTCGGGCAGTGTAGGGGGTCTTGCTGGGGGTAGTGTTTCAGGGTTTAGGGCAGTGCAGTGGTGTTCGTGCAGTGTAGGGGGTCATGCTGGGGATGGTGTTTCAGGGTTTAGGGCAGTGCAGTAGTGTTCGGGCAGTGTAGGGGGTCGTGCTGGGGGTGGTGTTTCAAGGTTTAGGGCAGTGCAGTGGTGTTCGGGCAGTGTAAGGGGTCGTGCACGGGGTGGTGTTTCAGGGTTTAGGGCAGTGCAGTGGTGTTCGGGCAGTGTAGGGGGTTGTGCTGGGGCTGGTGTTTCAGGGTTTAGGGCAGTGCAGTGGTGTTCGGGCAGTGTAGGGGGTCGTGCTGGGGCTGGTGTTTCACGGTTTAGGGCAGTGCAGTGGTGTTCGGGCAGTGTAGGGGGTCATGCTGGGGCTGGTGTTTCAGGGTTTAGGGCAGTGCAGTGGTGTTCGTGCAGTGTAGGTGGTCGTGCTGGGGCTTGTGTTTCAGGGTTTAGGGCAGTGCAGTGGTGTTCGGGCAGTGTAGGGGGTCGTGCTGGGGCTGGTGTTTCAGGGTTTAGGGCAGTGCAGTGGTGCTCGGGCAGTGTAGGGGGTCGTGCTGGGGGTGGTGTTTCTGGGTTTAGGGAAGTGCAGTGGTGTTCGGGCAGTGTAGGGGGTCGTGCTGGGGCTGGTGTTTCAGGGTTTAGGGCAGTGCAGTGGTGCTCGGGCAGTGTAGGGGGTCGTGCTGGGGGTGGTGTTTCTGGGTTTAGGGAAGTGCAGTGGTGTTCGGGCAGTGTAGGGGGTCGTGCTGGGGCTGGTGTTTCAGGGTTTAGGGCAGTGCAGTGGTGTTCGGGCAGTGTAGGGGGTCGTGCTGGGGCTGGTGTTTCAGGGTTTTGGGCAGAGCAGTGGTATTCGGGCAGTGTAGGGGGTCGTGCTGGGGGAGGTGTTTCAAGGTTTAGGGCAGTGCAGTGGTGTTCGGGCAGTGTAGGAGGTCGAGCTGGGGTTGGTGTTTCAGAGTTTAGTGCAGTGGTGTTCGGGCAGTGTAGGGGTCTTGCTGGGGGTAGTGTTTCAGGGTTTAGGGCAGTGCAGTGGTGTTCGGGCAGTGTAGGGGGTCGTGCTGCGGGTGGTGTTTCAGGGTTTAGGGCAGTGCAGTGGTGTTCGGGCAGTGTAGGGGGTCGTGAAGGGGGTGGTGTTTCAGGGTTTTGGGCAGTGCAGTGGTGTTCGGGCAGTGTAGGGGGTCGTGCTGGGGGTGGTGTTTCAGGGTTTAGGGCAGTGCAGTGGTGTTCGAACAGTGTAGGGGGTCGTGCAGGGGCTGGTGTTTCAAGGTTTCGGGCAGTGCAGTGGTGTTCGGGCAGTATAGGGGGTCGTGCTGGGGGTAGTGTTTTAGGGTTTAGGGTTGTGCAGTGGTGCTTGTGTAGTGTAGGGGGTCGTGCTGGGGGTAGTGTTTTAGGGTTTAGGGTAGTGCAGTGGTGTTTGTGTAGTGTAGGGGGTCATGTTTTAGGGTAGTGCAGTGGTGTTTGAGTAGTGTAGGGGGTCATGCTGGGGGTATTGTTTTAGGATTTAGGTTAGTGCAGTGGCGTTTGGGTAGTGTAGGGGATCGTGCTGGGGGTAGTGTTTTAGGGTTTAGGGTAGTGCAGTGGTGTTTGTGTAGTGTAGGGTGTCGTGCTGGGGGTAGTGTTTTAGGGTAGTGCAGTGGTGCTTGTGTAGTGTAGGGGTCGTGCTGGGTGTAGTGTTTTAGGGTTTAGGGTAGTGCAGTGGTGTTTGTGTAGTGTAGGGGGTCATGTTTTAGGGTAGTGCAGTGGTGTTTGGGTAGTGTAGGGGTCGTGCTGGGGGTAGTGTTTTAGGATTTAGGTTAGTGCAGTGGTTTTTGGGTAGTGTAGGGGGTCGTGCTGGGGGTAGTGTTTTAGGGTTTAGGGTAGTGCAGTGGTGTTTGTGTAGTGTAGGGGGTCATGTTTTAAGATGCAACGCTCCAATACCTGACCAGTCTGCACTACATAAAACTGCAAAAAACTAAAAATAAAAAGTGTTTTGCACACTTTTGTCATTGGGCTATATGTGGGCTACATCTGGGTAATATTTGTGCTACATTTGGGCTCTTTTTCTCTGGTGGCCATCTTGGAAGACTTCTTTGTTATGAAGTTTCCTAATTTCCTCATTTACTGCAGTCTCCTCAGTAGGAAATGCTTTCAGTTTTTTACTTTGATTCCATCAAGAAGGCATTCAGATGTCTCACATTTGCCATAAATTCAGAATGTTAGCACTCTAGTTGCTCATTAGATCACTGTAGTAAAGCTACTGCTCACCAGGGAGTTAACTGGAAGTCTGCTGCTGGTATTGAAAGTGATTGTTTCAGTCTGCATGTCAGAATTTTCTAATGAAATAGAAGAGGATTTGAGATCTCACTTAAAACATGCCCTCATTTTTCTTTCAGCAGCACTAACCATAATTTCTATTTCAAAAAGAACCCCCTCATTTTGTTCCTTTTTAAATTAAATGTTTTAAGTATTAACGGTTTATTCCAATCAAGATGGCTTCAGGTGTGCCATACTTTTGTCATAAGTTAAGGCTGTTAGCGCTCTAGTTGTTCTTTAGAACACTCTGGGAAGCTGCAGTAGAACACAAAGGCATCAACTGGCAGGCTGCTCCTCTTGAAATATAACAGGAAGATATTTGAGATCACACTTGAAACATGTCCTAATTTTTCTTTCTACAGCACTACCCATAATTTCTATGACAAAATGAACCCCATCATTTTGTTCCTTTTTAAATTACATGTTTTAAGTGTTACCAGTTTCTTCCAATCAAGATGGCTTCAGGTGTGCCATACTTTTGTCATAAGTAAGGCTGTTAGCACTCTAGTTGTTCTTTAGAACACTCTGGGAAGCTGCAGTAGAACACAAAGGCATCAACTGACAGGCTGCTCCTGTTGAAATAGAACAGGAAGATATTTGAGATCTCACTTGAAACATGTCCTAATTTTTCTTTCTATAGCACTAACCATAATTTCTATGACAAAATGAACCCCATCATTTTGTTCCTTTTTAAATTAAATGTTTTAAGTGTTACCAGTTTATTCCAATCAAGATGGCTTCAGGTGTGCCATACTTTTGTCATAAGTAAGGCTGTTAGCACTCTAGTTGTTCTTTAGAACACTGTGGGAAGCTGCAGTAGAACACAAAGGAATCAACTGACAGTCTCTGCCCTTGTTGGATGTACATGTTTTACTGAGAATGTCAGACTTCCTTCTCACATGACTGAGAAAGATAATGTGAATTTACAGAAAATATGCTCTCATTTTAGCTTCTGGAGCACCTTCCAAAACTCTATGGGACAAGCATGTGAAAATAGTTTTCTCTCAAACATGATTCATGATATCCCAGCAGAAGGTTTTTCACAGGGTAAAATCACCTTAGAACACACCACAATTCCTGAAATTAGTATGGTACCATCAACAAATGAATTCTAATGTAACTAAAGTCTGTTATCACCCTTTATAGTTCTCCTTTTGGTAACCCTCAAAATCTTTGATTCACTACAATGCATTTCAATGGGGTACTATCATTTATATTGGTCCCAAGATGGCTGCCAGCAATTCCAGGATGAAGTGCTGACAGCCAATCAGATCTCACGATGACATGTGTGGTTAGGCTCCGCCCAGATATATATGTGATTTTACTTTTGATTTTCTCAGCAACTACTGAACGGATTTACACCATTTAACAAAAAGGGTTCTTTCTGAACCAAGAACTACCTCTTTCCCAAATTTGGTGTAATTCCGTTCAGCAGTTCGGGCTGTAGCCGTGTCTAAAGTTTCCTATGGAAAATTGCATGGGGAAAACACGTTTTGGGACCCCCCTTTTTTCTCGGCCCCCACTTGCCGAATCACCCCAAACTTTCAGGATAGGAGCGGACCGGAGCGGGCCATAAGTTTTGAAAAATTTGCGATGATTCGTCAACCGGCGCCAAGGTTATTGGTAATAGAATGTTGTGAATTTCCTATGGAAAATAGGTCCTAACTATAACTATCTACTGGCGACTGCCAGTAGATTATATATATATATATATATATATATATATATATATATATATATTCACTAAAAAACCATAGGTTTTAGGGACAGTTATAGTTAGTTGGACATTGCACTCGTACAAAACCCGTGAAATTCCCCGTTATAGTTAGTTCAGCTAACTATAACTCGCGTTCCCGCAATGCACTGCTGATGATGTCACATATTACATCACTCATGACATGGTCAGTGACATCACTGATGACATCACTGATGACATCTCAAATGACATCACTGATGACATCATGCAGTGACTGTGTGTTTCTATAAAGTTTAAATATGTTTAATATATATGCCAAGGTGTATTGAATAATGAGTGGGTGTATAAGTGTCTGGATGGATGATTTAGTAGGTGCGTGACTGACTCTATAAGTGAGTGATTAAACGTATCTTACTAAATGCATGGGTTAGTGACTAAACTGTGTGAATGTCTTTATCCGTCTGTCTGTTGGTGTGTAAGTGGCTGCATGGGTTTGTAAATAGCTACATGAGTGTCTATGAGTTATTGATTGGTTGTCTGAGTATCTGTATGGGTGCCTGAGTGTTTGTGTGGATGGGGTGTGTGTGACTGCACATAGATGTATCAGTGGTTGATTCACTGGGTGCATGGTTTCAAGAGTGCATCTGTGATGGACTGTATGGGTGGGTGAGTGTGTGTATGGGTGTGTTAGTGAGTGAATGTATATCTCAGTGGTACATGTGTGAGTAACTACATATGTGAAAGGCAGTATATATGTGTGTTGGAGTATATAAATAGCTATAAGCGAGAGTGTGTGATTGTGATTGTGAGAGTGACTGTATGGATGAGTGTGTGCTTGTATCAGTGATTGTATAAGAGCGTAAGAATGTGCTAGTATTTGTATGAGTAAGTGAGCTGGTGTGTGTATAACTGTATAGGTGAGTAAATGGCAGTGTGATTAATTATTTGCATGACTGACTAGGTGTGTGAGTACCTCTATGGATGAGTGGCGGTGTGTGAGTGTCTATGTAGGTGTATGAGTGCATATGATAGTCCTGTACTGAGTGACTGTAAGTATGAGTGACTGTACGGGTGAGTGAGTGGATGTGTGTGTAGACCTAAGAATCAGTGAGTGGGTATGTAGTTATTGGTGTTGGAGTGTCTATGGTTTTGAGAATGGCAATCTGTAATTTACAGTGGGTGTATCAAAAGTTATATTAGGGTGTGAGAAGATGCATGAAATTATCACATGGATGATGTCATCAGTGATGTCATTTGAGATGTCATCAGTGATGTCATGAGTGATGTCACTGACCATGTCATGAGTGATGTAATATGTGACATCATCAGCAGTGCATTGCGGGGGCGCGAGTTATAGTTAGCTGAACTAACTATAACGGGGGAATTTCACGGGTTTTGTACGAGTGCAATGTCCAACTAACTATAACTGTCCCTAAAACCTTTGGTTTTTTCAGTGAATTTCAAAGGTTTTTTAACTGCAAATTTCTAACTTTAACGTGTCTGAAACCTATTGTTTTTTCAGTGAATTTCAAAGGTTTTTTAAATGCTAATTTCTAACTATAACGTGCCTGAAACCTATGGTTTTTTCAGTGAATTTCAAAGGTTTTTTAAATGCTAATTTCTAACTATAACGTGTCTGAAACCTATGGTTTTTTCTGTGAATTTCAAAGGTTTTTTAAATGCTAATCTCTAACTAAAACGTGCCTGAAACCTATGGTTTTTTCAGTGAATTTCAAAGGTTTTTTAAATGCTAATTTCTAACTATAACGTGCCTGAAACCTATGGTTTTTTCAGTGAATTTCAAAGGTTTTTTAAATGCTAATTCCTAACTATAACATGTCTGAAACCTATGGTTTTTTTCAGTGAATTTCCAAGGTTTTGTAAATGACAATTTTTAAATGTATTAATTGTTAGCTTTATTTTTTTGATACTGATTTACTACATTTTTTAAAACTATTTATTTTTTAAATTACATTGTAATTACATTATACATTACATTACAAAATATACTTTCTCAGAATAAACTACTTTAGTTTAAATTCTTTGCAAATAGGCAATAGACTTTTAAGTACAGTAGTTACAGTTGTTGCAATGGGCAACACAATTTCAAACACAATGCAACATTGAGCTCAATGTGAATTTCTAGTTAAATGCAATTAGTTACTTTAGGGATTACTTTTCTAACCACAGGACTGGATCCTAGATTCAGTCCTGGGACATCTCCTGTAAACAGTTGAGTAAAAGCGTTTTGGTTACAGTACTGATTTTTAAGGAATATTATTGTATTTTAAAAGTTGACACTTAGAAACTTTTTCACATAGAATCACCAATGTTATCCTATGGCAGGAAATTCACTTAGCAGGTAAGTAGTGTTATCGTTACTTTTTCTTACTCAGTGGTGGATCCTGGATCCAGCACTGGTGCATCTCCTGTAAACAGTTGAAAGAATGCGTTTAAGCCATACAGGCGATTTTTAAGGAATATTTGTAGTTTGTGAAAATCGACACTTTGAAACTTTTCTGCTGAAAATCAGACAATGGCTTCCTATGGAAGGAAATACAAGTTACTGGTAAGTACGGTTAGAATTACTTTTCAGGGTAAGTGCTGGGCTAAAAGATGCAGCACTGGGTTCTCTCCTGATAACAGGTGAGTAAATCGGAATTCGTAGTTCGGCTGATTTTAGAGGAATATTATAAAGTTCCAAAACTCCACACTTAGAAGAATTTCCAAGTGAAACCAGTCAATGTTAGCCTATTGAAGGAAATTCAAGTTACTGGTAAGTACGGTTAGAATTACTTTTCAGGGTCAGTGCTGGGCTAAAAGATGCAGCACTGGGTTCTCTCCTGATAACAGGTGAGTAAATCGGAATTCATAGTTCGGCTGATTTTAGAGGAATATTATAAAGTTCCAAAACTCCACACTTAGAAGAATTTCCAAGTGAAACCAGTCAATGTTAGCCTATGGAAGGAAATTCAAGTTACTGGTAAGTACGGTTAGAATTACTTTTCAATATCTGTACTGGGCTCAAAGATGCAGCACTGAGGTCTCTCCTGATAACAGGTGAGTAAATCGGAATTCGTAGTTCGGCTGATTTTAGAGGAATATTATAAAGTTCCAAAACTCCACACAAGAATTTCCAAGTGAAACCAGTCAATGTTAGCCTATGGAAGGAAATTCAAGTTACTGGTAAGTACGGTTAAAATTACTTTTCAGGATCAGTACTGGGCTCAAAGATGCAGCACTGAGGTCTCTCCTGATAACAGGTGAGTAAATTGGAATTCGTAGTTCAGCTGATTTTAGAGGAATATTATAAACTTCCAAAACTCCACACACAGAAGAATTTCCAAGTGAAACCAGTCAATGTTAGCCTATGGAAGGAAATTCAAGTTACTGGTAAGTACGGTTAGAATTACTTTTCAGGATCAGTACTGGGCTCAAAGATGCAGCACTGAGGTCTCTCCTGATAACAGGCGAGTAAATCGGAATTCGTAGTTCTGCTGATTTTAGTGAAATATTTGTATGTTTCAAAAATCGACACACAGAAACTTTTTCAGCAAAAAGCAGGCAATGATATCCTATGGAAGGAAATTCAAGTTACTGGTAAGTACGGTTAAAATTACTTTTCAGGATCAGTACTGGGCTCAAAGATGCAGCACTGAGGTCTCTCCTGATAACAGGTGAGTCAATCGGAATTCGTAGTTCGGCTGATTTTAGAGGAATATTTGCACAATGGTGAAGGAAGGGGGTGGGGCCTGAGGTGACATGTCTGCAAACACGCCCTGTGGCGCGTTTTAGGTTGGAGAATTAATTCCTCCTCAATCCCGAGGGTCCCTAGGGGCCAACTAGCCCACCAGATACCTCCATTATGCGCCAGAGAGCTGCGTTGCAGAGAGGTGTTCAGAGGCCACGCCCCTTTTTGCACCTCTCTGCAACGCAGCTCTGTGGCGCTTTCTGGACATACCTGGTGGGCTAGTTGGCCCCCAGGGACCCTTAGGATTGAAGGGGATTTAATTCCCCATCTTAAAACGCGCCAAGGGGCCTGTTTGCACACATGTCACTTGAAGCCCCGCCCCCTCCCTTCACCACTGTGCAAACGTGCCCCGTGGCGCATTTTAAGTTGGGGTATTAAGTCCCCTTGAATCATGAGGGTCCCTGGGGTCCAACTAGCCCACCCTGTACCTCCAGTATGCGCCAGGGAGCTGCGTTGCAGAGAGGTGTTCAGAGGCCATGCCCCTTTTTACACCTATCTGCAACACAGCTCTGTGGCGCTTTCTGGACGTACCTGGTGGGCTAGTTGGCCCCCAGGAACCCTCAGGATTGAAGGGGATTTAATTCCCCATCTTAAAACGCGCCACGGGGCCTGTTTGCACACATGTCACCTTTAGCCCCGCCCCCTCCCTTCACCACTGTGCAAACGCACCCCGTGGTGCGTTTTAAGTTGGGGGATTAAGTCCCCTTGAATCCTGAGGGTCCCTGGGATCCAATTATCCCCCCAGGTACCTCCAGTAAGCGCCACAGAGCTGCGTTGCAGAGAGGTGTAAAAAGGGGCGTGGCCTGGACCACCTCTCTGCAACCCAGCCCTGTGGCGCTTACTGGAGGTACCTGGTGGGCTAGTTGGCCCCCAGGGACCCCCAGTATTGAATGGGAATTATTTCCCCAATTTAAAATGCGCCACAGGGCGCGTTTGCAGAGTGGTTAAGGGAGGGGCGGGGCCTGACGCTCGATCGCGTCTTTGTTTTTTTTTGTTTTTTTGAAGGGGGCTGTGTGGCCCCCTTCTTTTTACTTTTTGGGGCCCTGGGGACCCCATCCCCCAGGGCCTTATGCCTTTTTCCTTTTTTTTTTAAAATACTGTAGGGGAAGGGGGCTGCGTGGCCCCCCTCCCGTGGCCGATTCCGGCCCCGGGGACCCCATCCCCCGGGGCATGGCCACTTTTTGAGACATATTTTTGGAGGAGGGGGGCTGCGTGGCCCCCTTCTAAGGCCTCTATTGGCCCCGGGGGCCCCATCCCCCGGGGCCGGCCTTTATTTGTTTTTTTTTTAATTATTTTTGGGAAGCGGGCCACTACTTGCCCCGGGGACCCCATCCCCCGGGGCTGGCCCTATCCTTTGGGGTCTGTGGGGGGCCCCAACTCCCCCACGGACCCTGCCGGCTCCCCGCCTCCTGCGGGAGCCGGCATTGCTTTTCCACATGGGGAGCTGCTAACATGCAGCTCCCCGTGTGGAAAAGCAATGTGCTTTGGATATTGGAAGAGAGAGCAGGTTTCCTGCTCTCGTTTCCAATATCCAAAGCAGTGTGCAATGACAGGACGGGAGCCGCAGGGCCACAGGACGGGAGCCGCGAGGCTCCCGCCCTGTCATTGCAAACTACAGTATCCCAGGGGTAGGCACCCCGGGACACTGCAGGAGCCGGCCCTGGGGGGTGGCGGTCCCCAGGGCCACCACAGGCTCCAGGAGGGGGGCCACGCGGCCCCCCTCCCCACATCTGCATAGCCCCGGAGAGGTGGTGGTCCCCGGGGCTTTGGGGGTCTGAAACTGACCCCCACATTTGTTTAATTAGTGCCCCGGGGAGGTGGCGGTCCCCGGGGCGTGTGGGGGGGCATGAGCCCCCCCCACACAGGTTAATTTATTTAAAAGAAAAGAAGCCAGTAGATAGTTATAGTTAGGACCTATTTTCCATAGGAAATCCGCAACATTCTATTTGAAATAGCTCTTGCGTCGGTTGACAAATCTTCGCGAAATTTTCAAACTGTATGGCCCGCTCCGGTCCGCTCCTACCCTGAAAGTTTCGGGGTGATTCGTCAAGCGGGGGCCGAGAAAAAAGGGGGGTCCCAAAACGTGTTTTCCCCATTCATTTTCCCATAGGAAACTTTAGACACGGCTACAGCCCGAACTGCTGAACGGAATTACACAAAATTTGGCAAAGAGGTAGTTCTTGGTTCATAAAGAACCCTTTTTGTTAAATGGTGTAAATCCGTTCAGTAGTTGCGGAGAAAATCAAAAGTAAAAACACATATATATCTGGGCGGAGCCTAACCACACATGTCATCGTGAGATCTGATTGGCTGTCAGCACTTCATCCTGGAATTGCTGGCAGCCATCTTGGGACCAATATAAATGATAGTACCCCATTGAAATGCATTGTAGTGAATCAAAGATTTTGAGGGTTACCAAAAGGAGAACTATAAAGGGTGATAACAGACTTTAGTTACATTAGAATTCATTTGTTGATGGTACCATACTAATTTCAGGATTTGTGGTGTGTTCTAAGGTGATTTTACCCTGTGAAAAACCTTCTGCTGGGATATCATGAATCATGTTTGAGAGAAAACTATTTTCACATGCTTGTCCCATACAGTTTTGGAAGTTGCTCCAGAAGCTAAAATGAGAGCATATTTTCTGTAAATTCACATTATCTTTCTCAGTCATGTGAGAATGAAGTCTGACATTCTCAGTAAAACATGTACATCCAACAAGGGCAGAGACTGTCAGTTGATTCCTTTGTGTTCTACTGCAGCTTCCCAGAGTGTTCTAAAGAACAACTAGAGTGCTAACAGCCTTACTTATGACAAAAGTATGGCACACCTGAAGCCATCTTGATTGGAATAAACTGGTAACACTTAAAACATTTAATTTAAAAAGGAACAAAATGATGGGGTTCATCTTGTCATAGAAATTATGGTTAGTGCTCTGGAAAGAAAAATTAGGACATGTTTCAAGTGTGATCTCAAATATCTTCCTGTTATATTTCAACAGGAGCAGCCTGTCAGTTGATGCCTTTGTGTTCTACTGCAGCTTCCCAGAGTGTTCTAAAGAACAACTAGAGTGCTAACAGCCTTACTTATGACAAAAGTATGGCACACCTGAAGCCATCTTGATTGGATTAAACTGGTAACACTTAAAACATTTAATTTAAAAAGGAACGAATGATGGGGTTCATTTTGTCATAGAAATTATGGTTAGTGCTGTAGAAAGAAAAATTAGGACATGTTTCAAGTGTGATCTCAAATATCTTCCTGTTATATTTCAACAGGAGCAGCCTGTCAGTTGATGCCTTTGTGTTCTACTGCAGCTTCCCAGAGTGTTCTAAAGAACAACTAGAGTGCTAACAGTCTTACTTATGACAAAAGTATGGCACACCTGAAGCCATCTTGATTGGAATAAACTGGTAACACTTAAAACATTTAATTTAAAAAGGAACAAAATGAGGGGGTTCATTTTGCCATAGAAATTATGGTTAGTGCTGTAGAAAGAAACATTAGGACATGTTTTAAGTGAGATCTCAAATATCTTCCTGTTATATTTCAACAGGAGCAGCCTGTCAGTTGATGCCTTTGTGTTCTACTGCAGCTTCCCAGAGTGTTCTAAAGAACAACTAGAGTGCTAATAGCCTTACTTATGACAAAA
Organism: Calotriton arnoldi; assembly: GCA_963921515.1. Lineage (NCBI taxonomy): Eukaryota > Metazoa > Chordata > Amphibia > Caudata > Salamandridae > Calotriton > Calotriton arnoldi. The sequence goes on from CAWUFW010012014.1 coordinate 12,764, forward strand.
GTATGGCACACCTGAAGCCATCTTGATTGGAATAAACTGGTAACACTTAAAACATTTAATTTAAAAAGGAACAAAATGAGGGGGTTCATTTTGCCATAGAAATTATGGTTAGTGCTGCAAAAAGAAAATTTAGTGCATGTTTTAAGTGAGATCTCAAATCCTCTTCTATTTCATTAGAAAATTCTGACATGCAGACTGAAACAATCACTTTCAATACCAGCAGTAGACTTCCAGTTAACTCCTTGGTGAGCAGTAGCTTTACTACAGTGATCTAATGAACAACTAGAGTGCTAACATTCTGAATTTATGGCAAATGTGTGACACATCTGAATGCCTTCTTGATGGAATCAAAGTAAAAAACTGAAAGCATTTCCTACTGAGGAGACTGCAGTAAATGAGGAAATTAGGAAACTTCATAACAAAGAAGTCTTCCAAGATGGCCACCAGTGAAAAAAGAGCCCAAATGTAGCACAAATATTACCCAGATGTAGCCCACATATAGCCCAATGACAAAAGTGTGAAAAACACTTTTTATTTTTAGTTTTTTTGCAGTTTTATGTAGTGTGGACTGGTCAGGTATTGGAGCGATGCATCTTAAAACATGACCCCCCTACACTACAAAAACACCACTGCACTACCCTAAACCCAAAAACACTACCTCCAGCATGACCCCCTACACTACACAAGCCCCACTGTACTATCCTAAACCATAAAACACTACCCCCAGCATGACCCCCTACACTACACAAACACCACTGCACTACCCTAAACCCTAAAACACTACCCCAACACCACTGCACTAACCTAAATCCTAAAACACTACCCCCAGCACGACCCCCTACACTACCCAAACACCACTGCACTACCCTAAAACATGACCCCCTACACTACACAAACACCACTGCACTACCCTAAACCCTAAAACACTACCCCCAGCATGACCCCCTACACTACACAAGCACCACTGCACTACCCTAAACCCTAAAACACTACCCCCAGCACGACCCCCTACACTACCCAAACACCACTGCACTACCTTAAACCCTAAAACACTACCCCCAGCACGACCCCCTACACTACCCAAATACCACTGCGCTAACCTAAATCCTAAAACACTACCCCCAGCACGACCCCCTACACTACCCAAACACCAATGCACTACCCTAAAACATGACCCCTACACTACACAAACACCACTGCACTACCCTAAACCCTAAAACACTACCCCCAGCACGACCCCCTACACTACACAAGCACCACTGCACTACCCTAAACCCTAAAACACTACCCCCAGCACGACCCCCTACACTGCCCGAACACCACTGCACTGCCCTAAACCCTGAAACACCAGCCCCTGCACAACCCCCTACACTGCCTGAACACCACTGCACTGCCCTAAACCCTGAAACACCAACCCTAGCATGACCCCCTACACTGCCCGAACACCACTGCACTGCCCTAAACCCTGAAACACCACCCCCTTCACAACCCCCTACACTGCCCGAACACCACTGCACTGCCCTAAACCCTGAAACACCACCCCCAGCACGCCCCCGACGCGGCCCGAACACCACTGCACTGCCCTAAACCCTGAAACACTACCCCCAGCAAGACCTCCTACACTGCCTAAACACCACTGCACTGCCCTACACCCTGAAACATCACCCCCAGGAAGACCCCCTACACTGCCCGAACACCACTGCCCTAAACCCTGAAACACCACCCCCAGCAAGACCCCCTACACTGCCCGAACACCACTGCACTGCCCTAAACCCTGAAACACCAGCCCCAGCATGACCCCTACACTGCCCGAACACCACTGCACTGCCCTAAACCCTGAAACACCACCCCCTGCATGACCCCCTACACTGCCCGAACACCACTGCACTGCCCTAAACCCTGAAACACCACCCCCAGCACGACCCCCTACACTGCCCGAACACCACTGCACTGCCCTAAACCCTGAAACACCACCCCCTGCACGATCCCCTACACTGCCCGAACACTACTGCACTGCCCTAAACCCTGAAACACCACCCCCAGCACGACCCCCTACACTGCACGAACACCACTGCAATGCCCTAAACCCCTAAACACTACCCCCAGCAAGACCCCCTACACTGCCCAAACACCACTGCACTGCCCTAAACCCTGAAACATCACCCCCAGCAAGACCCCCTACACTGCCCGAACAGCACTGCCCTAAACCCTGAAACACCACCCCCAGCAAGACCCCCTACACTGCCCGAACACCACTGCACTGCCCTAAACCCTAAAACACCACCCCCAACACGACCCCCTACACTGCCCGAACACCACTGCACTGCCCTAAACCATGAAACACCAGCCCCAGCACGACCCCCTACACTGCCCGAACACCACTGCACTGCCCTAAACCCTGAAACACCAGCCCCAGCACAACCCCGTACACTGCCCGAACACCACTGCACTGCCCTAAACCCTGAAACAGCAGCCCCAGCACGACCCCCTAAACTGCCCGAACACCACTGCACTACCCTAAACCCTCAAACACCAGCCCCAGCATGCCCCCCTACACTGCCAGAACACCACTGCACTGCCCTAAACCATGGAACGCCAGCCCCAGCAAGACCCCCTACATTGCCCGAACACCACTGCACTGCCCTAAACCCTGAAACACCACCCCCAGTAAGACCCCCTACACTGCCCGAACACCACTGCACTAAAGCCTGAAACACCACCCCCAGCAAGACCACCTACACTGGACGAACACCACTGCACTGCCCTAAACCCTGAAACACCACCCCCTGCACGACCCCCTACACTGCCCGAACACCTCTGCACTGCCCTAAACCCTGAAACACCACCCCCTGCACGACCTCCTACACTGCCGGAACACCACTGCACTGCCCTAAACCCTGAGACACCATGCCCAGCATGACCCCCTACACTGCCCGAACACCACTGCACTGCCCTAAACCCTGAAACATCAACCCCAGCAAGATCCCCTACACTGCCTGAACACCACTGCCCTAAACCCTGAAACACCACCCCCTACACTGCACGAACACCACTGCACTGCCCTAAACCCTGAAACACCACCTCCAGCAAAACCCCCTACACTGCCTGAACACCATTGCTTTGCCCTAAATCATTGCTTTGCCCTAAATCCTGAAACACTAGCCCCAGCACGACCCCCTACACTGCCCGAACACCACTGCACTGCCCTAAACCCTAAAACACCACCCCCAGCACGACCCCCTACACTGCCCGAACACCACTGCACTGCCCTAAACCCTGAAACACCAGCCCCAGCAAGACCCCCTACACTGCCTGAACACCACTGCACTGCCCTAGACTCTGGAACACCAGCCCCAGCAAGACTACCTACACTGCCCGAACACCACTGCACTGCCCTAAACCCTGAAACACCAGCCCCAGCACGACCACCTACACTGCCCGAACACCACTGCACTGCCCTAAACCCTGAAACACCAGCCCCAGCACAACCCCCTACACTGCCCGAACACCACTGCACTGCCCTAAACCCTGAAACACCAGCCCCAGCACGACCCCCTACACTGCCTGAACACCACTGTACTGCCCTAAACCCTGAAACACCAGCCCCAGCACGACCCCCTACACTGCCCGAACACCACTGCACTGCCCTAAACCCTGAAACACCACCCCCTGCATGACCCCCTACACTGCCCGAACACCACTGCACTGCCCTAAACCCTGAAACACCACCCCCTGCACCAGCCCCTACACTGCCCGAACACCACTGCACTGCCCTAAACCCTGAAAAACCACCCCTGCACCGCCCCTACACTGCCCGAACACCACTGCACTGCCCTAAACCCTGAAACACCACCCCCAGCACGACCCCCTTTACTGCTCGAACTCCACTGCACTGCCCCAAACCCTGAAACACCACCCCCAGCACGACCCCCTACACTGCCCAAACACCACTGCCCTAAACCCTGAAACACCATCCCCTGCACGACCCTCTACACTGCCCGAACACCACTGCTCTGCCCTAAACCCTGAAACACCACCCCCTACACTGCCCGAACACCACTGCACTGCCCTAGACCCTGAAACACCACCCCCAGCACGACCCCCTACACTGCCCAAACACCACTGCACCTCCCTAAACCCTAAAACACCACCCCAGCATTACCCCCTATACTGCCCAAACACCACTGCACTGCCCTAAACCCTAGAACACTACCCCCAGCATGACCCCCTACACTACCCGAACACCACTGCACTACCCTAAACCCTAAAATACTACCCCCAGCACAACCCCCTACACTACCCGAACACGACTGCACTGCCCTAAACCCTCAAACACTCCCCCAGCACGACCCCCTACACTACCCGAACACCACTGCACTGCCCTAAACCCTAAAACACTCCCCCAGCACGACCCCCTACACTACCCGAACACCACTGCACTGCCCTAAACCCTAAAACACTCCCCCAGCACGACCCCCTACACTACCCAAACACCACTGCACTGCCCTAAACCCTAAAACACTACCCCCCGCATGACCCCCTACACTACCCAAACACCAATGCACTACCCTAATCCCTAAAACACTACCCCCGCATGACCCCCTACACTGCCCTAAACCCTAAATCTACCCCCAGCATGACCCCCTACACTACACAAACACCACTGCACTACCCTAAACCCTAAAACACTACCCCCAGCACGACCCTCTTCACTACCTAAACACAACTGCACAATTTGTTACAGGCGTTGCAACGCAGGCCTGTGGTGCTTACTGGAAGTACCTAGTGGGCTATTTGGGCCCCAGGGACCCTCAGGATTCAAGGTGACCTAATCCCCCAACTTAAAACGCACCACGGGGTGCGTTTGCACAGTGGTGAAGGGAGGGGGCGGGGCATCACCAGACATGTGCGCAAACACCCCCTGTGGTGCGTTTTAAGTTGGTGAATTAATTCCCTTTGAATCCTGAGGGACCCTGGGGGCCAACTAGCCCACCAGGTACCTTCAGTAAGCACAACAGAGTTGAGTTGCAGAGAGGTGAAAAAAGGTGCGTGGCCTCGGAACGCCTCTCTGCAACTCAGCTCTGTGGTCCTAACTGTAGGTACCTGGGGGGCTAGTTGGGCCCCAGGGACACTCAGAATTCAAGGGGACTTAATCCTGCAACTTAAAACGTGCCACGGGGCGCGTTTGCACACGTCACCTCAGGCCCCCACTCCTTCACCACTGTGCAAACGCGCCCTGTAGCGCGTTTTAAGAGGTAGTTTTAATCCCCCTGCCCTATTATGTACTAGGGACTTGCAGAGGAGGTCATGCTAATCACAGGGGTACCCCAACGCATAGTGTTCCCTAGTGTATGTAGGTGTTTTCACTGTATTCTAAGTGTTTTTTAGCATAGCACTGGCTCTGGTAGTCAGAGTCAGTTACCATCAGTACCCGTCTGAAAAAGTTGTGGGCACAGGATGATTTTGCAACAAGGCCTCTTTCTGCTCCTCTGTTGGTTCTTTCTGCACATCTTTTGCTTCTTTCTGTGCGTTTTTTCTTCTTTCTTCACATGTCCTACCTCTGTAGGCATAGTTAGAAACTAGCATTTAAAAAAACCTTTGAAATTCACTTAAAAATCATAGGTTTCAGGCACGTTATAGTTAGAAATTAGCCTTTAAAAAACCTTTGAAATTCACTGAAAAAACCATAGGTTTCAGACACGTTATAGTTAGAAATTAGCATTTAAAAAACCTTTGAAATTCACTGAAAAAACCATAGGTTTTAGTGACAGTTATAGTTAGTTGGACATTTCACTCGTACAAAACCATAGAAATTCCCCCGTTATAGTTAGTTAAGCTAACTATAACTCGCGCCCCCGCAATGCACTGCTGATGACGTCACATATTACATCACTCATGACATGGTCAGTGACATCACTGATGACATCACTGATGACATCTCAAATGACATCACTGATGACATCATCCATGTGATAATTTCATGCATCTTCTCACACCCTAATATAACTTTTGATACACCCACTCTAAATTACAGACTGCCATTCTCAAAACCATAGACACTCCAACACCAAAAACTACATACCCACTCACTGATTCTTAGGTCTACACACACATCCACTCACTCACCTGTACAGTCACTCATACTTAGTCACTCAGTACAGGACTATCATATGCACTCATACACCTATATAAACACTCACACACCGCCACTCATCCATAGAGGTACTCACACACCTAGTCAGTCATGCAAAAACTTAATCACACACCCATTTACTCACCTATACAGTTATACACACACCAGCTCACTTACTCATACAAATACTAGCACATTCTTACGCTCTTATACAATCACTGATACAAGTACACACTCATCCATACAGCCACTCTCACAATCACACACTCTCACTTATAGCCATTTATATACTCCAACACACATATATACTGCCTTGCACATATGTAGTTACTCACACATGTACCACTGAGATATACATTCAATCACTAACACACCCATACACACACTCACCCACCCATACAGTCCATCACAGATGCACTCTTGAAACCATGCACCCAGTGAATCACCAACTCACACATCTATGCACAGAGTCACACACACCCCACCCACACAAACACTCAGGCACCCATACAGATACTCAGACAATCAATCAATAACCCATGTAGACACTCATGTAGCTATTAAGAAAGCCATGCAGCCGCTTACAAACCAACAGACAGACGGATACAGACATTCACACAGTTTAGTCACTAACCCATGCATTCAGTAAGATACATTTAATCACTCACTTGTAGAGTCAGTCACTCACGTACTAAATCATCCATTCAGACACTTATACACCCACTCATTCTTCAATACGCCTTTCCCTAAATATATTAAACATATTTAAACTTTACAGAAACACACAGTCACTGGATGATGTCATCAGTGATGTCATCAGTGATGTCATTTGAGATGTCATCAGTGATGTCATCAGTGATGTCACTGACCATGTCATGAGTGATGTAATATGTGACGTCATCAGCAGTGCATTGCGGGGGCGCGAGTTATAGTTAGCTGAACTAACTATAACGGGGGAATTTCTATGGTTTTGTACGAGTGAAATGTCCAACTAACTATAACTGTCACTAAAACCTATGGTTTTTTCAGTGAATATATATATATATATATATATATATATATATATATATATATATATATTAATAAACCAACTGCAATAAACCAACTGCAAACCATTACATAAATTACCAAATTAATTCATTATAAAAAACTATACAATCTGATAAAAAGACATTTACTGAACATATTGTAAGTATTTTAAACAGATAGATAGATAGGTAGATAGATAGATAGATAGATAGATAGACAGACAGACAAATAATGTTAAATTTTTAAAAACAGGCAAATAGATATATTTAAGCAACATAAAGAAAATTATTGAATTCTAGGAATAATAGATATACTGCTCCCACTCCAGTTTATGCAATAGTAGTGAAAGCTTAGGCTTTCAGAGGGGTTAAATGTACTGTTCCAACTCCACATAGGTCAACAGTAGCGAAAGTATTGGACTTCGGATGGGTAAGATATACTATTCCCACTCCAGTCTGTGCAACAGTAGGGAAAGCATTGGACTTTGGAGGGGTGAGATTTACTATTCCCACTCCAGTCTGTGCCGCAGTAGGAAAAGGGTCGGACTTCGGATGGGTAAGATTTACTGTTCCCACTCCAGTCTGTGCAGCAGTAGGGAAAGTGTTGGACTTTGGAGGGGTTATATTTACTATTCCCACTCCAGTCTGTACAACAGTAGGGAAAGTACTCCACTTCAAACACATTACATATTTGAATAACCCTATTAATTTAGAACAAAGATAAAACTTTTAATAAGAGCAATATTTATTAACCCCAAAAAATGATATCTATAAAAATAAAAAAATAAAATTATATGATTATTAAGCAATTTAATAATTAATTATCATTTAAAAAAATGATATGTATGTATTACTTACCTGTACACCAACAAACCTAGCTCTTACTTAAAAAATAACTAAAATAAATAAGTAATCACAATTTACATAATTGATAATTAATAAACGAATTATTTAACAATGAATAATAATTTGTTATTTAATTGTTGCTTAATTAACATCCCAGCCTATACCCCTACAAACCTAGCAAACCACAACTAAAATATAACTGAAATAAATCGATATTACATAATGAAACTAATTATTAATTCAATAATTGACAATAAATAACTAATTGATAATTAATTATTCCTCAGTTAACTTCCCCCTCTACATCCTTACTAATCCAACTGCCCACACCTAAAATATAACTAATATATAAAGTGATTACACAATTTACATAATGAATGATCAAATAATTAATACATTGATCAGTAATTATTGCTTGATTAACTTCCCACCCTGTGAACCTAGAAACCTAGCAACACGTTATGACACTATAAATTATTATTACCAAATAAAGAAAAAAATTATAACTAACTTAAAATTGCAAGTGCTATTTACAAATATTATTAACCACTATACAAGCAATAATAGCACACATAATTAATATAGAAACTAAAACACATTAAGATAATTTTAAAAGGATATTTTTACAGCTATATCAGTGAAAACAATATTAGCAAAAGTGAAATTCTCAACAACGATATTACTTACCTGAAAAAGCAATATTCTTGACGATATTTCCTGCATCACAATATTTTTGTATTGCAATATTTTTGTCTAAATACCCTTTTCTGCAGCAGTGTGCAAGATTTGCAGATGGCAGAATCTGACTCCTAATTTGAAAGTTTATCACAAACAGAAAGAGACGTTGTTATCAGCTTGGACATTGCCGACAGAGATATATTTGAGATACAGGTATTAGGGTTTTGAGGATTTTCTACTCAATTAAGGAGTTAGAGATTTTACTTATGATTTGTGTAAACAGTTTTGTTGTATTGTCTGTTGTTTGTGTTACATTGAAAAATAAGCCCCTGACAAAGGACATGTAGCACCAAATGCATTGGGTTCAATAAATCTAGCTGTCAGCAATCAAGAGAAAGCAGACTTTTTACCTGCTAATACAGCAGAGCAAATGGTTACACATTTACAAACAATCAAGAACTGCATGAAAAATATATGGATGAACTATAATTTGATACTTGATTGGTTGGTCCTCCATCTGTGAGTGCAATTCGGACCTCTGGAAGGGTATCCTTGACAGACTAGATGTTATGAGGTGTTACAGATATTAACTGTCTTTTATAAAGGAGTTTGACTGTCCAACACTAAACAAGTTTATTCACAGCAGAGTTTGAGCTTCTAACACCTGCCTAAGTTGGGTGGAGAAGTTATTTTTCTTTAACCCAAACAATATAAGTCCTTTAACAGAAGTTAGACCATAATACCCTCTGCATTCAGCAACGCTATTAACCTTTAGTTTTGTCAGTCAGTATATATTACAATTTGTTGTGAAATATGCTTTCTTTCGAGAATTGGGAATGAACTTGATACTAATTATATCAAGAAACAGAGAAATCGAACCACTAATCTTTTGACTAGGAACTTGTTTACACCCAATCACTGCGAGTTTGATGTTCCCCAACCCCCACCACTCATGAACGGTTTGCCTTTTGTTATTAACTTCTCTAAGCAGTCATTAGCTTGGGTGGCAATACAGAGTCACTTTAGAAGAACATGGAGTTTAGATAACCCTCATATAGGGACTTTACACGAGACTCTCAAACTTCATAGGCTGTATGTTAGACTCCAGTGTCTTTCCATGACCTAAATGACTGAATTACCACCATAGGGAATGCAACTGAAACGTTTTAAGTCATTGCCTGATGAATATCGCATCAAACATTTTCTTGGTGTTTTGCCATCTGAGAGATGTCCTTTTTCAAGGCTTTCTTTAACTCCTTTAATTCCTTTATTTATATATCCAGTACAAAATCTTGTACCAATTTTTTACTTTTTCTAATTACATTTACATAATGGCTTAGTCGCTTTGAATCTTCCTTTTTAGACAGAGTTCATGTTGTATCCAGTGTGCTGATTATTTTCACCCCTAAGGGCCAGATGAACTAATGTATTGGTCACAAAATGCATCACAAATTTTGCACCCACTGTTGCGACCAGTATTTTATTATGCAAACCAACCAATGCACTAAGATATCTGTTCACAAAATAATGAATCGCAGGGTGTCTCAAAATAAACTCCCTAAATAATGTTTATTACACAGATCACAGCCACCTTGTAATTGACAACAATCAAGGGGATGCTGTGATAGAATTTCAAAACAGAAAACTTGTTTTTATAAAAAGCAGTCTGTTCTCCTTAAAGGAACAGGATTGCATGTTTTTAAGGAAATCTATTTTGGAACATTGCAATGAAAGCAGACTGAGGTCCCATGGACCCTTGATTATTCCCCCTGAAGCTGGCACCCTGATTGCCAAAGCTTTAAGGATTAATTGGGACCCCCTTCCCATTTGCAAATCAGGCACAACACCAACTTTGGAGTTGGTAAGTGATTAATGGTTTGCGATCAAAATTACAGATGTAAACCATTGACATGTAGGTTACCAAATCACAACTTGGAAGGAATGCCTCTGATATATAGCACCTCAAAAGTAGGATTCAGTAATGACTTCCAAACCCATTTTACAATTTAGAAAAAGTTTCTAGAATCTCAATATATGGTTAGGACATATGTAAAAGGGATTTTTGTGATCTCAAACCCTGAATTTTACCAAATCTGATAAGCTAAAATAATTCTGCAATAAAGTTCAACCATTTCCACTCATTCTCATTGCTTATCTTCTTGGTAAATGATATCATTTAATAGGAACATATTTTTAGATGTTACGAACATCTTCTGTTTTGCCTATTTATTAATTCTTGCACTAAGACGTTTGCCATCTTGCATGTTCCTTAATTCACCAAGTGCTGGAGTTGTCTAATGGCACCCTCTGAAAGACCAATTCTAGTCTAGATGAGCATTAGTTATGGTTACATTTTAATCCTGGAAAGATTCTAACAGCCTTTGTGAACATCTAATGCAAGGGCCACTACATAGTATAACACCATACTGGCAGAACTGGCCTTAATGACTTAGATAATCAATGAGTATTAGACCTGTCAGCCTAGGGTTGTCTTCACACAAACCTTTGCCTACTTCCCTCCATTTCTGTGCTGAAATTCATTTTTGTTTGCCTTAGGACTCTGTGCACTTTAACACTGCTAACCAGTGCTAAAAGGCTTGTGCTCACTCCCCTAAACATGGTTTGAATGGCTTACATCTGATTGGCATATTTAATTTGCTTATAAGTCCCTTATAGTGTGGTATAATATATACCCAGGGCCTGTAATTTGAATGCTACTGGTGGGCCAGCAGCACTTTTTGTGGCACCCACTTAAGTAGCACCCTAAAACATGCCATAGCAGCCTGAATCAGTTTTAAACTGCAAATTCGAATTGGCAATATAAGCCCCTTGCCTAGCCTCAAACTCCCCTTTTATTTTATGTAAATCAACCCTGAAGTAAGCCCTAGATAGCCCATAGGGCAAAGTGCATTGCAATAAAGTTTGAACTTGTACTTTTAATTTTTACTTGTCCTGGTAGTGAAACACTCGTTAGTTTGTTTTTCAGTTCTGTGAAGCCAACCTGTCCTATAGGATAATATTGGGTTGCCTTATTACATTCAATAAGTGCTAACTTGCAATTGGGACCAGGTAACCAGTTCATGTTTGGTGTCTATGAAATTGTAATGGGTAATCCTCTTTAATGGTAAACTTGCATTTTTAATTATAATTTTACAAGTAGCACTTTTAGAAAGTTGTCTTTTTCTAGCCCTTTTGTACCTGCAGCCAGTCTTTGGTCACATGACTGAGTGTGACTGACAGCTGGACATTATGAATTCCTCCTACACAGTCACGGAATAGAGAGATTAGGTGTGCCTGGATGGGCCATCTGCTGGCAGTATGGTGGGGGTGGAGTGCCTCACTTGCAACTGAATAGGCTGCATTCTGCTGTCACACAAAGGACTCATAACCTTCACAATGTCACTGCATTCAACTTGGAGCCAGGGCTGGGAAGTCAGTAAATGTCATGCACTTCAACGAAACTTTCTAGAAGCTTCTCCCATCTTCCAGAGGAAGGGGCACCAGGTATAAAAATTAGGGGGGGGGGAATTGACAGAATTTCATTCCACGGTATTCTGTGGAATTACATTAAACTTCTGCAAGGTTCTGTGGAATTCCACAACAGGGGGGAGTGGGCATTTGGTGCTATGGATGCATTTTGCACTAAGAAAATAGCACAGTCAAACACCACTTGGCACCCTTACATACACATCAGTGATTACTGCAGAGTATGTAAGGGTGCAGCCGCCGAGTGGTATGCAGTGTTTTAGAAACCACTTCACATCACTCTGCAGTGCATACCCCTTGATGCTCTTACATACTCTGTAGTAATTACTGCAGAGTATGTGAGGGTGCTGAGGGTTATTCACTGCATTGATTTATAAAAAGGGCAGGAAGAGGTAACAGTCTCTCTATGTTTAAAATCCACAGCAATAATTACTGCAGAGTATGTAAGGACACTGAGGGGTATGCACTACAGTGGATATCCCTTGGAGCCCTTACATATTTTGCAGTAATTACTGCAGTGCATGTCAGGGCACTGAGGGGTGTGCCTGTAGTGGTTGTTTGTTTCTAAACAGGGTTGCAAGAGGGAGCAGTCCCTTTATGTTTAAAACCACTGAAAATTAAACTTTAATCTGCAGTGATTTTTAAACATAGAGGGACTTCTCCCTCCGGCAGCCCACTTAAAACAAACAATTACTGCACATGAATTCCCCCGGTGGCGCAACAGAATTTAAAAGTAACTCTGCGTTACAAGAGCAACGCAGAATTACCAAATTCCTTCAATTATGCTGGTGATATTAATTATTCCGCCCAGGCTTAATAAAAATAGGACCCTCAGACCCACTCTACATTTCACTGCTGGACCTGCAGAAGGACTCTCAGAGCCTGCCTGCTGGTGTGACCTGTTGTGCACTCTGCAAGACTGCTTTGCTGTACCTGGAAGGACTGCTTTTTTTAAGGAGCCTGCCTTAAACCCTCAGAGGCCAGCTCTGCTGTTGAGCCCAGCATCTTCACCTGAAACCAAGGCTACCGGAGTAACTTAAAGGGTTAGTTTGCTGGCCTCCTGTTCAGAGCATCAGGGACATAAAAGGCTCCCACTATCTCGAACCCGCAACTGGACCCAGAATAAGTGAGTCTAGAATCCACAAAAGGTGTCCCCCCAGTCCTAGACCCTCGGTTGTGCTGCTATAGGTGCCCAGGTAGCCAAAATCCCAAACTTAGGACTTAGAAAATTTCTGGACAATAACGGCTCTGAAAACCAGGAGGAGACCAAGACTAACCTGCTTGACAATCTGCCCTTGGTGCATCGCCGGTCAGATTAACTTCACTGCTTTTCCCACTACTTTCTTCTTGGCAGCAGCAAGTCCTGTGCAGTGGTCCTTCACCAACAGGATATTCGAACCCCTGGAACTGTCTTCGACTACAGCCTCCTGCCTCGTCCCGCTAGAGATTTTCGACTTCCAAAAAAAGAGAGTGCATCTGAATGTAGAAATCTTCACCGTGGCTCCGACCCACGGAACCCCAACAATGATGCTCCCTCCTCAGACACAGCCTGCACCCTTGACTCGCTGAACTTTACCTTCACAAAACATTTTGCAAAATTTCTTCTAAACCCAAAGGTAAGCGCTGACCGGGCCCAATCCACTTCTTGAATCTGAACCGCGCTCCATACCAGTCAGCCATATTTTTTGACTTTGACTATGTCACACGCGACTAGATGTCTGTGGTTGGTGCTTTGATCTTTTAGGCACAAGTTTTTACTGAAAACATTAAAATTCATAACTCTGGTTCTACTGATTGGATTTTTGTTGTTTTGGTGTCAAGTAATTTATTGAAATGTACTCTTTTTTTAAATTTTGTGTTGGATTTTTCTTGTGTTGTGTTTTCTTTATTACTGTTTCTGTGCTACATAAATACTTTATACATTGCCTCTAAGTTAAGCCTGACTGATTTTTGTGCCAACTACTCAGGGCTAAGCACAGGTTAATTTAGATACTTTTTGTGATTCACCCTGCAAGGGAATGTGGCTGTTGCTTGACCGGGGCTCACAACCCAGTCAACCAACATTCCAATTTCTCACAATGAGTATTGCGAATATTTTTTTCCGAATGGCCAGTCACGAATTTAGAATCCTATTTAATTAGCCAATTGTATAAAAGGTTGCCTTCTGCTGTTCTTTGCTTAATACCTGGCAGTGACATTACGCCTCAAGCAACTTCAAAACTATTTATTTCCTCATAATTAGAAATCAAAATGGGGAACCGACTCTGTGTTCAAGTATCCCGTCAGTAGACCAAAATCTGACCCATACTCTCGTTATCAGAGAAAAGGAGAAAGATATGTATTAATGACGCTGGCCATAGCATCCAATAGCCACTGAAAGTCTCCAGTGCCACCATTCTCCCTCCCAGCAATGCTGGCTGTCCTTGGCGTCGATCTGAAGACCTACCACCAACATGCAATGGCATCCTCTTGCATTCCTCTGATTGTTCTATTTCGCAGTTGAGATTCAGACTCAGCCACCAAGCTAATCCAGTTGTGTAACGCAAAATGAGAGGGACCAACAGTAGAATCTTGTGAGAGGTCACTGAGACTCCCATATCTCACAAATATTCATAGGCCTTAGGCTGAATTGGGAATCCCCTGGATGGTGGGGGCCCAGTGCTCCGAAGGGGCTGCAGGAGCTTGCGTACTATCTTCTACGGCTTACACCTACCACGGTCCTGCTGCCTCCCTCAATCCTTTTCAGGCTTTCAGTGTAACTGGGGAGGAACTTCAAGCCAGTATTTTCTTTGAACTCCACTTCTGCTGCTGTGCTTGCTCTCTCCTCTACCGTGCTATTATGCTTCTCTGCTAACAAGCATCTGCGCACAGTGGTACCTTACCGGGGGCAGCCTATTCAGCAGCATGTCATATGTCATGTAGATGCTTGCTTAATTATTTGTTTCTGGTTCCCTTCTAAGTAATGTGGATGCCATTCTAAGACAAGGCACTGTACACATCCATCGCACAACAGTCTCTTGCAATTCCGCTTAATTGCGATTTTGATGACTGAGTCAAAGAGAGGAGTTGGCCTAACGGCTAGGGCGGTCGACCTCAAATCGGGGGAACCGGGTTCGAGTCTCAGCAAAGACGCACAATATCCTGTGATTCTGGGCAAATCACTTAGGGGCAGATTTACGAGCCCCCTGCGCCACCAGTACGTCACTTTTCGTGACGTACTGGTGGCGCAGGGGGCTGCTCCATATTTACAAGGAGAGGAAAAGCCACCCTGCGTGACTTTTCCTCTCCTTGTAAATACGGCCCCTTCACACGCAGCACTTTGCGGTGAAGGGGCGTTCCATGGGTGTTGCTGTGGGTGTTCCCACGCAACACTCATGGAACAAGACACATCTCCGGAATTACGAGAAATCGTAACTCTGGAGATGCGTCTGAAAGCTACGCCACCCTAGAGGTGGCGTAGCGAGGCGCACCGAGGAGAAATTCTCCTCGTTTTTTCCTCTTTCAATGCGTGCTGCATTCTGCAGCACGCATTGAAAGAGGAAAATGGTTGTAGTGATTGTTTTTGTGCAGGAAGGTTCCCCTTCCTGCACAAAAACAATCTCCCAACGACGCAGGCATCCTTGCACCATGGTGCAAGGGTGCCTGCGCCGACGCATGGCTGCAGTTTGTGCGCCAGCGCAGGGGAAGCACAAGGATGCGACATATTCTTGTAAATATGTCGCATCCCTGTGCTTCAATAACATGCATGCGAGCGCAGCAAAATGACTTGCTGTACCCCGCTGCGTTAGTTCAACGTAAATCTGCCCCTTAATCTCCCCCTGCCTAACAAAAAATGTGTCCTCATGTAACGCAAATGGTGCTCTGATACCCGATACCTTCGGGTCAAGTTCGCGCTATGTTAAAGTCGTTAAAAAAAATAACTCTTGCCTGAAATGACGAAAAGCTCCATTTTGATGTGTTGGAGGTAAGGAAGAGATTGAAAAAAATAATTCTGCTTGCTTCTGAAAAAGGTAGCTTGTCAAATTGTATCAGTACATTCCAAAAGAGTGCTCAGGTAGAGCAATCTTGGCTATTTTTCTTGAGCAGGCTCCGGATTTATAAAAATATATATATATATATTCCCTAGAATCTCACAAATGCATTGCATTCCGCTGAAACGCTTATGTCATTTTTATTCAACACCGACTAGATAATAAAGTTAAATAGCTTGATACGCCATGTTGCCTTAGATATTGGTCTGGTGCAGGTTCCAAGCAATCAGCGGACTTCTATTTTTTCAGATAAATTACATAATCGTAATTTGCACTTTCAGTAAAGTACATTTAGAATATAAAACCCGAGGTCCTGATAAGATTTCAATGCACTTTAGCACTTCCTGTTCCTCAGTTAGAAAATGTTTCTGTATTTGTCAGTCACTGAACCTAAAAATTGATTACTTGGACTCTTGAAGGAGAATTTGCACGTGCGAATTAATGTTTTAGCACTCCTAAAAGAAACGTAGAGTTACACATATCTTTGTTAATTGGGCCAAATATCCAACTGCATTCGTTTTGGTTTCAGGGAGCTTTAAAGAAAAGGAGATGTGTTTTTTTTTTACTCAGCCAAAGCAAGAAATGTTTCCTAATGTGTCCGAAATGCCTGTCATTAACCAATCGAATAGCTGGAGCTATAATTATGGCTGGAAATGTTTTTTCTTTTTCATGACAGGGAGGTGCACATATCCAATCAAGGAGTGTGTATCAGTCAAAGCAAAGAGCTATCTATTTATCGTCAAGGATTCGCCTCTATTTCCCTCCAGCAATTGATAATCCGCCCCTAAACCTGTGTGCAGTAACTATGTGCTCTTTCATTAGCCAGTTTGGAAAATAAGTAGTTCGGCCCTGGCATGGTGTAATTGCTCTGCATACAAAACATGGATTACAGTCTGCCTTATGGTTTCTGCGTGGCCTATGGCACCACGTTGCAATTCAGAAGTCGCATGCTCATTAGGCTGTGTGGGAATGATTACACACTTTAAGTGTCATTTTTGCACCTGGCTTTCAAGAATTTCAGTTGCAAAAAGTGCATGATGCTGCAAAACCCACACGGTAGTAATAATTGAAAGTAATTCCTTCAATCTTTCACACTTGTCTTTGGTTTGCAAAATATGTGAAACACGCTGTATTTTGGTAATAATGAGACTACACAAACATTTACCTGTTTTTCTATGGTGTTGCAACCTCAACCAATATCAAACCACTTTAAATAGTACATTGTCTTCCCTTGCTTGGATTAAAAAATATGATCGTCATGTGGCATGCTGATGTGTATAGCAGGCGCATTAACTTACCTGTAGGTGAGAGAAGCCTTGTTACTGCTAAAAATGGTTGGGGTGACAGAAAGGTGGGAAGAGGAATATATTGGTATTGGTCAGCAGAATCATCGGCTCTTATTAGGGGCTTCTGGGTGCAGACCCCCTGCCTCCTGTTAGTCCGCAGTACATTTTTTAATTTAGCAGTGTTCATGAAAACACAGGTTGTGTGTTCACATGAACACTGCCAGTATGCGGGCCAGCCTTCTCTGCCTGGCTCTGTGCTCCTGATGACTGGAGGAGGAGGAAGCTAAGGGGGGCTGAGCCATGATCCAGCTACAGAGTGCTGTTTCAAAATAAAACACTGATGGATGTCTGGATTGTACATATCTGTGGGTAGTTCGGCTGTGGTCACCTCATACAGGCACAATCCATTTTATTTAGCATACAGAGACAGCACAGTATATTTGCTAAAGAGTGGCTGTCAGGACGCACATGAGTGCATTCCTGAGCCCAATGAGGGAGAGAACAGCAGGGGCAGGATCCCTAGCACTATCACAGCTTCTTATAGGGTTGTGCTTTAGAGTTCTAACAAGAAGCTGGAAGAGGGATTGAAATGGGTCTTCCCCTTTTTAATAACCTATCCTTGCTGCTTAATCTGGCTCCTCATTGGAAATTGCGGCTTGCTGGTTCCAATGCCGTGCACCAGATTCCTGTTCTGGTGCTGCCATGGAGCCTGAAAGGTGCCAGCTAACTAAGCAAGGTAAGTTATTTCTCTATCATGTGTGTATGTGTGACTACTACTGTGTTAGACCGAATGATAGATATGAGTTGTGTGGGAGAGTGGAAGTGACTCAGGGGTATAGCTATCAAACTTGCACCAGGTGCAGTTGCACCAGGGCACAGAGTCAGTGAGTGTGGGTAAGTGTGTTAGTAAGTGGGAATGAGAACGAGCGAGTATAAGTATGTTTCTGTGTGTGTAAGTCAGTGGGAGTGAGCGTGAGTGAGAATGAGCATGTGCATTTGCAAGAAAGTGATTGTGGGGAAAGAGACTAAGGGCCATATTATCAAGAACGGCGATAACATTATCGCCGCTTTAGCGGCAGGAAACTGCTGCTAAAGCGGCAATAAGGGGCTTGAAAATATGCCCTATAGAATTCCAATAGAAGCCCAGGTTTGATGTCCTTCACACCAGAACCTGGACTTCTATTGGAATTCTATAGGGCATATTATCAAGCCCCTTATCGCCGCTTTAGCGGCAGTTTCCTGCCGCTAAAGCGGCGATAATGTTATTGCCGTTCTTGATAATATGGCCCTAAATGTGTAAAGGAGTGATATCACTGAGGCATATTTCAATACAAATGGATGGTATTATGCCCCACACTTTCAGAGATCACCAAATGCCAATGGTCAGAATGCCAAATTTAATAGCCATCAAATTTGGGGGCATATTCTCAACAAATGGCGATAATTATCGCTAACTCCCCTTAGCGCCATTTCCCATATCGCCGCAGTTCGCTGGAATCTATCGCCGCATTAGCAGCGTATTATCAACACGCCGCTAACAGCTGATAGCTACCTTTTCCCGCGGGAATGGACGGCGATAGATTTAGCGTGCCGGCGACAAAAAAACGCACGCTAACGTGAAAAAAGTGGCGAAGGGCCAATCAGCGACAGAATCCTATCGCTAATTTGCACCAGGCCTGCATTTAATGCGTTTAGCGGGAAAATGCACCATAAAAGGCCTGCCAAGCAGAAAAAAAAAGGAAAATACCAGAGGTGCAATGGAGGAAGCTGGGACCAGTGCAGAGGCCACAAACATGCCCACAAATACCCAGGCGGACCAGCCAGAGACCCATGTGAAGGCCAAGAGGAATCCTAAGTTCAGCCTGCAGGAAAACCAGGTCCTGATTGCGGAGGTGACTGAACACCAACCAGAACTGTTTGTCACCTCCACAGTGACATTGGCAAGAAAAAAAGAAATATGGGAGGACATTGTGTCCAAGGTGAATGCCGTTGGAGAGAGGAGGAGGACAGTGGACGACTGCAAGAAGCGCTGGCATGATACCAAGCGCAAAATCAAGGAGAAACTAGCAGCCAACGTGAGAGCAGCCAGGCAGACTGGAGGTGGGAGTCCAGTGCCACAGGAGGAGCTGGATGAGTTGGAGGAGCAGGCGTCCCGAGTCATCAGAGAGGAGACGGTGGTTGGAGTTGCGGGCCAGGATAGCGCTGAATGTGAACAGACACAACAACACCAGGGTGAGCATCAACCTGGGACGGGGGGAAGGGGGTGGTTGGGCACAGTGTCACTCATGTACAATTAAATTAATTGAAGTGCATACCCACATGTACTGTGGATCATGTCCCGGATACCCCTGTCCATGGTGGCATAGGGACATATCACCCTTCTCAAACAACACATTGCACGACACACATTGGCCAGCATACAGACCTTCAAATGAGCACAGGAAAGGAACCCCAAGTTAGTCCTAGGTCAACGTCAGACCACTCCATAAGTGCCCCCTCAAATGACAAAGTGGAACAACAACCTGACATGCGGCAGGGTGGCTAAATGGTCCCCTTGCCACATCACCACACACATACAAATTGCCTGCACAAGGACACATCTCACTCCAGCGCCAAAATGCATGTGCACTGTGAGTGTTACTGGTCATGTGCACGATAAGGCATGCCACCACCAATGTCAGCACACCTGCAGCATTCTGCACATGTGTATGAATGGTGTGCAGGAATGTGCATGTGCATATAGGTGGACTTTGATGTGCATACACAACCTTGCACACTACTCAGACACATGTGCACAATGCTGCAGGTGTGCTGACATTGGTGGTGGCATGCCTCATCGTGCACATGACCAGTCACATGCACAGTGCATCCCCATTTTGGCCTCAGAGTGAGACGTGTCCATGTGCAGGCACTTTGTATGTGCGTGGTGATGTGGCAAGGGGGAAAATCTGACATCACCTGCATCACCATGCAATGTGTCCCCTTGCCTGTTCATGAGATGCAGTCTGCTCTACACCAAGTGGGGAAACATCTAGTGAGTCTGCATACCACACACACATGCAATGTCACAACGTATTGACCATGTAGGCTGCTGGATAAAGCTTGCACCTACAAAAATGCACACAAACAGCACACTTCACTCAAAGGGCGAGGGAATACAATGAGCAGGGTGACGTGCCAACAACCACACAGTACGTGAACAATGCAGAACAGGAATGTACCACACCAATATGTACTGCATGCCTTGTCTGTGTGACATACTCGCTGAACCATGTAAAGCTGTCTCACTGCCAAAGTATGACAACAAGCAAGAATAGCTAAATTGAAATAAATCATGTCAACCGGCCAAATGCCACCCTCGACCCCTATGTAAAATTGCACTTCACCCCCCCAAGTGTACACATCTGACACACAGAATGCAGCATCCCACATCAGTCCTGATGTGAGTTGCCCATCACACCATCATGTGCAAGTCAAATTAACGGTTTGGTATGTCAACTGTGTCAGTGAACAAATATGCAGTCAGGTAGTCATCGCCCACATGCCAAGCCAGACATTGAATGACAGAACCAGGACAGCAGGTATGATCCATGGCAGCAGCTGCGTGGCACATACACAAACACACATCACCCGCACATTTGCATCTCCTGTGAGGGTGGCGTAGACCAGGCCTCAGCACCATTAATAGACATCATGAAATGCACATACATCAGAAAACTGACCACTTACACACCACACGTGGGGTCAACCTTGAGGGTAATGGGTGTTGACACCATGGGGCATATTACCAAGCCCCTATCGCCACCACACCATCACTTATATTTTGACGTTCGGGTGGCGATAGGGTCAGCGCACCATAATCAAGGCAGCGTTAAGTCACTCAATGTGGCTTAAAGACACGTTAAGTTGCTTTACGCTGCCTTGAGAATAGGGCCCCTTTCACACTAAACTTTGTGTGAAAGGGGGCGTGCAGTGGGTGTTGTGGTGTGCGTCCCACAACAACACCCATTGAAGTCGACGCTGCCATCCATCATCAAGTTAGGCGAGAAGAGGTGGCAGTGCTGATCTGAACACCAGAGAAATCATGGTCCTAAGGTTGCAAAACTAGGAGAAATGCATTAATCCCCTTGTTATTGCTCGTATCATGTGTGCTACCTTGTGCAGCCCACATGTGTAAAGCCAAATTCCATGGTATGTTCATGTACAGGAAGGTGTCCCTTCCTGTACATGAGCAAACTGTACTTCTGAATGTCATTTTGTAACTTCCATGTGTGCTGCACGAAGCAGCACACATGAAAGCTTCAAAATGCCGTCTTAGCTTTGTCCATGTGCAGTAAGCAACTACTTCCTACACATGAACAAACCTCCCTGCTCGCAGACACCCTTGCACTATGGTGCAAGGGAGCCTGCGCTGGCGCTAAGCTGTGTAATTTACTCCCATTGCAGGGGGAAACGCCAGGCTGCACCATATCCTTGATTAGATGTATGAGCCTGGCGTTACCAAAGTGGATGCAAGAGCCGTGAAGACAAGATGGCTAACGCCTCTCCCTGACACTTCCTCGGTAACATGCCCCTGTCTGTTCAGACCGCAATAACTATCGAAACTCACGCAGAACCATACTCACAACGGGTCAGCCAAACGGAGGGCACTCAGCAATGCATGCAACAAAAAACATGAAGGACGACATGCACACCAGACAAATTACAATAGACAAAGCAAAATGGATGTCCATGTGTACCACATAGTGCAGCACATGTTGAAACAGCAAGTAAGCTCACATTGCTAATGTGCCTAAAGTGTGCCCTACTCGCAGATAACCATACTTGCACAAAACACATGCACATGTGCAGTACCCTGCAATGCTGCATGTCCGTGAGCCACATTGACAAGGCAAGTGACAGTGTATGAAGAATAGCATGCCTGCAGGCCCAACCTATTAACATGGTTCAGGCCACCTCACTGAGGTGGCTGAGAGTGGACAACATCCTTAAACAAGCAAGTCACACTCTGACACATCCTCGTGTATATACAACCCCTGACGTAAACAAGACATTTGAAGTCAAACAATGCACAACTCACATAACTCTGACCAAGACCCATATTCCACCCAGTTTGCCTCAGCACAGCATTGGAAATGCACAGAACCCAAAGGCTCATTACCTGAAAGGTATAATGTGCAGCTAAACAAAAGCTGCAGGTGCCACCAGCACACAATGCAGTGCACACACAATCAATCAATCAATCAATCATGTCACTTATAAAGCGCACTACATACCCGCGAGGGTCTCAAGGCGCTGGGGGAAGAGGGGGGTGGTGCTGCTATTGATCGAAGAGCCAGGTCTTGAGGAGTCTTCTGAAGGCCAGTAGGTCTTGGGTCTGTCGGAGGTTGGTGGGGAGGGTGTTCCAGGTCTTGGCGGCGAGGTGGGGAGAAGGATCTGCCGCCGGCGGTCGTTTTCGGATGCGGGGGACTGTGGCGAGGGCGAGGCTGGTCGAGCGGAGCTGGTGGGTGGGCTTGTAGAAGCTGAGTCGTCTGTTGAGGTAGGCTGGTCCGGAGTTGTGGAGTGCTTTGTGTGCGTGGGTGAGGAGCTTGAAGGTTATCCTCTTGTTGACAGGGAGCCAGTGCAGGTCTCTCAGGTGGGTTGTGATGTGGCTGCGTCGGGGGATGTCGAGGATAAGACGTGCAAAGGCGTTCTGGATGCGTTGCAGCCGTCTCAGGAGCTTAGCCGTCGTTCCTGCGTAGAGGGCGTTTCCGTAGTCCAGCCTGCTGGTGACGAGGGCCTGGGTGACTGTTTTTCTTGTTTCGGTGGGGATCCACTTGAAGATCCTGCGGAGCATTCGGAGGATGTTGAAGCAGGATGAGGAAACGGCGTTGACCTGCTTAGTCATGGAGAGGGTGGGGTCGAGGATGACCCCTAGGTTGCGTACGTGGTTGGTCGGGTGGCGGGGCTGTTCCCAGTGATGTTGGCCACCAGGAGTCGTCCCAGGCTGAAGGGTTGGAACCAAGGATGAGGACCTCCGTCTTGTCCGAGTTCAGCTTCAGGCGGCTGGTCCTCATCCATTCGGCGACGGCCTTCATTCCTTCGTGGAGGTGGGCTTTGGCGGTGTGAGGGTCTTTGGTGAGGGAGAGGATCAGCTGGGTGTCGTCGGCGTAGACAAATCTAAGCACATGAACATTGACTACTATGTGGGCTAAATAGCATTACTCACACAAATGAACAGAGGACACAACTTGTGACGCTTGGGTGTAGATATTGTACAATAACATTTGTCATAGCTGGAAACTGTGAGATGACAATGTACAACTACAACATCACATCCGTAATTTCCTCAAAATCATCACTATCCTGCAACAAATAGGCATCTCCTCAAAAACAGTATGAATGGACACTGTCCTGCTGTCTGCTTGTAAACACATCCAATGCATGATTGTACATGACAAACACGGTTAAACTGTATCTACCCCATCATATTGCAGAGGGAGAGACATCCCCTCCTGGACAGCAGACTGGCCCAACCTTCACTGATGACGAGGAGGAATACCCCACCATCTATCAGGAAGCACTGCAACATCTGCTAGACTCCTTCAGCACCCCACCTCCAGGATCAGGGCAACCCAGCAGCATAGTGGCAAGCCCACCCCCTGCACAAACCAACCAGCAGCAAGCACCTCCCACCACAGCTGCCACCCCGGACCTCGAGAACACACGCCTGGCCTTCCAACGCCTTGTGCTGGAGGTCCAGCGGGAGATGGCGGAACAGGTGCGGGTGGGGTTCGAGCGCCTGGCGGACAAACTTGAGGCCATACGTGGGTGTCTGAGTCCCATCCGGGACCACATGCAGAAGATGACAGACACCCACAGCCTGCTCAATGCCCTCCAACGGTCCATGGCTGACATTGCTGGAGTCATGATTCTAAGACAACAACAACTGTCTGCTCAGAGTGACTCCAGCAATGTCAGCCAGGATTTGGCCAACATCTGTTGGATAATGGAGAGCATGGAGCAGATGCAGGCACAAGATATGGCTGCCAGGGCCGCACACCAGCGCGAGGTTGCTGGGATCTATCATGCCCTGCACCTGCTCATCACTTCATTGCTGCCATAAGGACTGGCGCAGATGAATGCTGCTGCTGCCTCCACATCCTCAGCTCCGCCACCTGATGTGTCAGTGCCTCACAGTGCTGCACCCACCATACCACCACCCACATGTGAGGCACATGACAAATCAGAGGACGAAGAGGAGGGTGAAAGTGCATTTGTGCTAAGGAGGAAGCGGTAGCATCCATCTGCGCCAAAAGACCAGTTTCCTCCTTGGTGCCGGGCTTAGTATCATGCCACAGAAAATCTTCTGCAAAAGAAACAGTTGATGAACGGAATGCTGGACAATGCAAACATTAACCCCCAGTCACAAGGATCTGGGTTAAATCCATCATTCTTTTGCTCACCCCACCACCCCAGTTTGGACCCAGCCATATGCAAATCAGTCTTGACCCTGTTCCTTGTGGGAACAGTCCAGCCCGAACTGCCAAGCCAGGTCCTCCCTGGACCGGAAACAACCATCCTGGGACCGGTTTCAGGGCATCACCCTTCTTCAGCCAGGCTAGCTTGAATCCAGTGGTGTAGTGAGCACGGGACCCACGTCTGGGCATACCCTTCCCACTTAGGGCGACATATGCAAAAGAAACAGTTGATGGACGGAATGCTGGACAATGCAAACATTCACCCCCAGTCACAAGGATCTGGGTTAAATCCATCATTCTTTTGCTCACCACACCACCCCAGTTTGGACCCAGCCATATGCAAATCAGTCTTGACCCTGTTCCTTGTGGGAACAGTCCAGCCCGAACTGCCAAGCCAGGTCCTCCCTGGACCGGAAACAACCATCCTGTGACCGGTTTCAGGGCATCACCCTTCTTCAGCCAGGCTAGCTTGAATCCAGTGGTGTAGTGAGCACGGGACCCACAGAATTTGTAAAGCGCACTACTTACCCGCGAGGGTCTCAAGGCGCTGGGGAAAAAAAGGGGGGGGTACTGCTACTGGTCGAACAACCAGGTCTTGAGTAGCCTCCTGAAGGTCAGCAGGTCTTGGGTCTGTCGTAGGCTTAGTGGAAGGGTGTTCCAGGTCTTGGCGGTGAGGTGGGAGAAGGATCTGCCGCCGGTGGTGGTTCTTCGAATGCGAGGGACGGTGGCGAGGGAGAGGTCGGCGGAGCGGAGTTGGCGGTTGGGGACGTAGAAGAGGAGTCGTCTGTTGAGGTAGGCTGGGCCAGTCTTGTGGAGTGCCTTGTGCGTGTGGGTGAGGAGTTTGAAGGAGATTCTCCTGTCGACGGGGAGCCAGTGCAGGTTCCTCAGGTGGGGGGTGATGTGGCTGTGGCGTGGTACATCGAGGATCAGGCGTGCGGAGGCGTTTTGTATGCGTTGCAGTCGCTTGATGAGCTTGGCCGGGGCTCCCGCGTAGAGGGTCAGCATTCCGTCCATCATTTGTTTGATGTAACACAGAAAATCTTCTTGCACTGTCTTCCACTGTCCCCCGAATATCACCTTGGACCTCCACATGGACTGCCATATAACTTTTTCTCTTGCCAATGCCACTGCAATCAGCCTGCGGACTGAACTATGTCTCTTAGACCTGTTACCACCAAATGACTCTGTCTGGCCCTCCAACGGGCATCCATGCAATGTGGGCATGTATGGCCAAGCACTGGTCCAGTCTTCATCCTCTGAATGTCAATAAAATTGTTTAACTCACACAGATGTGTGTGGTTCTTGACCAATCAAGTATAGAAGTATGTAAAAAGTGTTAGGACACTGATTCACCCAGAAGGTACACCAAGGGAAATACGAGCAAGGTACCAGTTTTAGCTGATACAGATAGGCAGTGAGATGGCAGTGTATGTGTGAACTAGCATTGCCCCCATTGCTCCAAAACAACCATCTAGCAATATACCAGCCTAGCCCCACGTTCTCCCATGAAAAGGCATGTGTGCAAAAATGTCCTAGTCTGTTGCAGGCCACAAGTTGTGTCCTCCTTAACACTTGTAAACAAATATCTCTTGGCATATCTACTCACACACTACGTGGTGGACAAAGCCTGTTGTGATAGTGCATGTTTGAAATGGGGGTCACTAGTTGGCAATGGCTGGTGCCAATGTCCAAATAGGACCCTTCTTCCTAAGTCAGGGCAAGTGGGCTACCCCCTTTGATAACCCCTGCTCAACCCTGTGGTAAGGTAGCACGAGCAGTTAGGCCTATCTCAGAGGCAGTGTGTGAAGCATTTATGACCATGCACAATAAAGCAGTAACGACACCACAAAAGGACACAACTCAAGTAGGTATATAAAAATAGTATCTTTATCTAAGGTTTAACAAAAGACTCTCAACAGTGTTTTAACCAGCCACAATGCACGTAAATCAGTAGGGACTTAAAAAGGCAATAACGGATTCACCAGAACGTGGCACTGACTGAGTTCAAGGCCTGGGTCTACACAACCCGTTGCGCACCAGATACCTGCCGTTGGACGGGGACACAGCACGCAGCTTCTCGAAGAAGCGGAGACGGTGACAGGCGGACTCCCAGCGACCACAACTCTTGACTGCAGTGGTCCGAAACGTGCACTCACAATGATTCGGGCACTCGGGGACAGGCGGGCTCTCAGCGGCAGCAGCACGCGGCTGCGGGGTCCCGGGCTGGTGGTGGCGATGACTCTCGTCGTGCAGCTCCATGGTGGGCTCACAGCGGCAGCAGCTCTCTCTTAGCTGCGGCGGCCCACAGGACGACTCACGATGATGCAAAGTTGGCAAAGGTGCGGGCACTCAGCGGCAGCAGCTCTCTCTTAGCTGTGGCGGCCCACAGGACAAATCACGATGAGACAAAGTTGGCAAAGGTGCGAGCGCTCAGCGGCAGCAGCTCTCTCTTAGCTGCGGCGGCCCACAGGACAAATCACGATGATGCAAAGTTGGCAAAGGTGCGGGCACTCAGCGGCAGCAGCTCTCTCTTAGCTGAGACGGCCCACAGGACAAATCACGAGATGCAAAGTTGTCAACGGTGCGGGCACTCAGCGGCAGCAGCTCTCTCTTAGCTGCGGTGGCCCACAGGACAAATCACGATGATGCAAAGTTGGCAAAGGTGCGGCCACTCAGCGGCAGCAGCTCTCTCTTAGCTGCGGCGGCCCACAGGACAAATTACGAGGATGCAAAGTTGGCAAAGGTGCGGGCACTCAGTGGCAGCAGCTCTCTCTTAGCTGCGGCGGCCCACAGGACAAATCACGATGAGGCAAAGTTGGCAAAGGTGCGGGCACTCAGCGGCAACAGATCTCTCTTAGCTGCGGCGGCCCACAGGACGAATCACAATGATGCACAGCTGACACAAGTGCGGGCACTCAGCGGCAGCAGCTCTCTCTTAGCTGCGGCGGCCCACAGGACAAAGGATGATCTCGACCAGGCTGGCACTCAGCGGCTACAGCTCTCTCTTAACTGCGGCGGCCCACAGGACAAAGGATGATCTCGACCAGGCTGGCACAACGGCGGGCACTCAGCAGCTACAGCTCTCTCTTAACTGCGGCAGCCCACACAGATTCAGCGAAGGTTCCGAAGGTTCAAATTAAGGTGGGCTCTCAGCGGCGGCAGCTCTCTCTTAGCTGCGGCGGCCCACACAGAGTTAACAAGGGTTACCAGTCCGCGTTCCTCACAGTAGAACTAGAGGTTCCGGATTACTCGACGGAGGCCTCACCTGCAAGTAGAATCCTCGCACAGGAATTCAGACGGCTGACGGGGTGAAGTCTAATGTCCCTGAGACTTCAGCAGGAGGCACTCTCAATTCAGGCCCTCGGGTAGTTTCTTCAGCAAGCTTGGTGAAAGTTTCAAAGTCCTTTCCTCTGTTCACTTGGACAGAGTTTCCTCTTGACATCCAGAAGGAACACACTTGAAAAAGGTTTCAGCGCAGCGTTTTAGACCTAAAAAGTCTTTGTTCTCTAAAGTCACAAATCACTGAATCCAGCCAGAACCAGTTCGGTGGGGTCGGGGAGCACTTGGTTTACGAGGCGACATCCTGCCCTTTGAGAATCAGGGGGTCTGCTATCAGACGCCCAGTGGGAGGTGGAGCCATCATTCACCTTGCAAGGCACGGCCCTGCTCAGATCAAAGAGTCACCCCTCCCCATACTCTAAATGCCGATCTCTCTCTCCAGCCAGGTCTGACCCAGCTGGCCCTGCTGCTCCAAAACCAGACGGCCAATACACACACTAGCAAAGCCTACAGGAAAGCTTAGGCAAGAAAATACCTCGTTTCTATCAGAGGCATTTTCGAACATGGGCTATGCAAATGATCCTTACTAAAAGATGTATCTCAATGTCCTGAACTTAAACATATCAAATTCGAATTTCCTATCAGGTTCCTGGGGGCAGGTAGGATTATGGGATGTAATACTCAGCCTGCCCATTCTGGCCTATGAGAACGGATAGCCTCACAATAGTAAACAGTGAAATGGAGGGTAACTCGCTATTAGAACATGCTACACAGACATACTTTAAAAGCTGCTTCGGTGAGTAGCGCAAATCAGCGCTGCAGGCCCACCAGCAGTATTTGGTCTACCAGCCCTGGGCACACACAGTGCACTTATACTAAGGACTGACAGGTAAACCAAACGAGCCAATTAAGGTTATCCCAATTCATACAGTTATCCTTACACAGGGAGCATTCACGCTGTGGCACTGATTGGCAGTGGCACAGCGCCCAGAGCATCTAAATCCAGCCAACATAAAAGATAGGAAGCGAAAAGAGGAAGGGAGACCCGCACCAATGATGCCAGGTCTAACACGCGTCCCCTCCACTGAAATGTGGGGAGAACTAACCATCCCCTTGGCAGTTCTCATCACTAAGGCGGAAAAATCTGGACAGACCGTCAGCATTGGCGTGTTCTGTACCAGGGCGGTGTTCCACCGTGAAATCCATACCCTGTAGGGAAATGGACCACCTCAACAACTTGGGATTCTCACCCCTCATATGCATCAACCATCTAAGGGGCCTGTGGTCTGTCTGAACCCGGAATTCAGTCCCAAACAGATATGGTCTCAGCTTCTTCAGCGCCCAGACCACAGCAAATGCCTCACGCTCAATTGCACTCCACCTCTGTTCCCAGGGAAGTAACCTCCTGCTTAGGAAGGCTACCGGTTGGTCTAGTCCCTCCTCATTGATCTGTGACAGAACAGCCCCTATACCATGCTCTGAGGCGTCTGTCTGGACAACAAATTCCTTTGAAAAGTCGGGTGCCTGAAGCACGGGTGCGGTGCACATGGCAGTCTTCAGGGCGTCAAAAGCGTTCTGACAGGTGTCAGTCCAGTTTACCTTCTTTGGCTGCTTCTTAGAAGTCAGCTCAGTCAAGGGTGCAACAATGTTGCCATATCCCTTGACAAACCTCCTGTAGTACTCCGTGAGTCCTAAGAAGGCTCTCACCTGCGTCTGAGTCTTGGGGGGTTCCCACGCCAGGATAGTTTCAATTTTGGGCTGAAGGGGCGCCACCTGGCCGTTCCCCACCTGGTGCCCCAAATACACTACAGAACTCTGCCCAATCTGGCACTTACTGGCTTTGATTGTGAGGCCTGTCTTCCGCAGTGCCATCAATACCTCCCAGAGGTGGCGCAGGTGGTCCTCCCAAGAGGAGCTAAACACCGCAATGTCATCCAGGTAGGCGGCACTGAAGTCTTCCAGCCCAACCAACACCCTGTTGACAAGCCTCTGAAAGGGGGCTGGGGCATTCTTCATTCCAAAGGGCATCACCCGGAACTGGTAGTGCCCATCGGGTGTGGAGAATGCTGACCTCTCCTTTGCTCCCTCAGTCAAGGCGATCTGCCAATACCCAGACGTCAAATCAAATGTGCTGAGGTATTTTGCAGCCCCTAACCGATCTACGAGCTCATCAGCTCTGGGGATGGGGTGCGCGTCAGTCTTCATGACTGAATTGAGGCCCCGATAGTCCACGCAGAACCAAAGTTCTGGGGTGATACCAGGCGCTGCAGCTTTTGGTACCAGGACCACTGGGCTGGACCAAGGGCTGCTAGAGGACTCAATCACCCCAAGGGCAAACATTTTGGTAACCTCATCCTTAATGTAGGCCCTTACCCTGTCAGTCACTCTGTAAGCCTTGTGCTTAATGGGAGGACTGTCCCCAGTGTCCACGTCATGGACACACCAATCAGTGACACTAGGCACCAGGGAGAACAGATCACTGAATTGCCCCAACAGTTGGCGACAATCACCCTGCTGCTCAGGAGTCAGTGTGGTGGAGAGGACCACACCCTCCACTGACCCATCTTGCTCCCCTGCACACAGGAGGTCAGGAAGGGGCTCGCTCTCCTCCTCCATCCCAGCATCTGTCGCCAGAAGCATGCCCACTTCAGACCTCTCAAAGTGGGGCTTCAGGCGGTTAACATGCAGGACCCGCAAGGGGTTCCTGGGAGACTGCAATTCCACCACGTAGGTAACAGGACTCTTGCGCTCCACCACCTCAAAAGGGGCCGGTGCACCTATCCTGGAGGGCACAGGGCTCCACCGGGGCCATGACCCAAACCTTTTGTCCAGGCTGAAACTCGATCAGAGTGGCATTCTGATCATGCCAGCGTTTCATCTCTTCCTGGCTGGCTTCCAGGTTTGCCTCAGCAAGTTTCCTGAAACTTCGAGTCTGGTTCCTGAAGGCCAGCATGTAACTAAACACATCCTGGGGAGGTTTCCTGGGAGATTGCTCCCAGCCTTCCTTGACCAGACTCAGAGGCCCTCTTACCGGGTGACCATAGAGCAGCTCAAAGGGACTGAACCCTAAGGACTTCTGTGGCACCTCACGGTAAGCAAACAACAGGCATGGCAAGAGGACATCCCACTTGCGCCTCATGGGCTCACCTAGGCCCATAATCATGCCCTTAAGGGTCCGGTTGAATCTCCCAACCAGCCCATTACCCTGGGGGTGGTAAGGAGTGGTGAACTTATACGTTACCCCACACTCCTTCCACAGAGACTTCATGTACTTGGAGATGAAGTTAGTTCCCCTATCGGACACCACCTCTCTGGGGAATCCCACACAGGAGAAAATCCCCATCAGTGCCCGTCCCACCACGGGGGCCGTCACTGTCCTGAGCGGGATGGCCTCAGGGTACCTGGTGGCATGGTCCACCAAGACCAGGATGAACCTGTTGCCCATGGCTGTCTTGGGATCCAGAGGCCCCACAATATCAATGCCCACTCTCTCGAATGGGGTACTCACAACGGGAAAAGGGCTGTAGTGGGGCCTTAATCTTCCCCCACTCTTCCCACTTGCCTGGCAAGTCTCACATGTCCTGCAGTGAGCATCTGAGCTCCTGCGCATCTGGGGCCAATAGAAGTGGGTGACCAGCCTCTCAACAGTCTTGGTCTGCCCCAGATGTCCGGCCAGTGGCACATCATGAGCCAACCCCAGTAGGAAGGTCCTGAAGCGCTGGGGTACCACCAGCACACAGGCTGACCCAGGCTCAGCAACCTTAGGCTCGCTGTAAAGGAGGTCATTCTCCCAATAGATCCAATGTGACCTTGTCTGATCACCTGCTACCTGGGCAGCGGCCTGTCGCCGCACCCCCTCAAGAGAAGGGCAGGTTCTCTGTTGCTCGCAAAATTCCTCCCTGGAGGGCCCCCCTTCCTGCTGCCAATGGGTCAGCTCCGGTAGGTCCCCCAGTTCAGCAACTTGTTCCCCCTGTAGGTTCCAGGGCATCCCCCTCAAGGTCTGCTCCCTCTGGGACAGTGGGAACCGCTGGGGCTGGTTTCCCACGCCCCTACCCCTTCTCTTTAAGGCAGGGGCCTGGGCCATACTTTCAGGCTCCAGACCCTCCTGAACACCCTTCTGAGCTGTCATGGACCGAGTGGTCGCACACGCCCACTCAGGCAGACCCAACATTTCCAAATGAGACTTTCTCTCCAACGTAGCCCACGGGGAGTTCTCTAGATCATTGCCCAACAGACAGTCTACAGGCATGGCGGGCCTCACAGCCACATGAAGAGTTCCTGAGATCACCCCCCCACTCGAAGGGAACCTGAGCCACTTCACACTGGCTCTCTGAGTTGTCTGCTGACACTACGGGGCAGAATGCATGGGGACAACCTGCTCTTTGGACACCAACTGGGAGCTAACAGCAGTCACACTAGCTCCGGTGTCCCTGAGAGCCTCCACCCTATGGCCATTGATGGTCACCCACTGCCGGTACTTCTTAGTGTTATTAGGCAGTGTGGGGTTAGGGACCTTCTCAAAGTCTCCTAGCGAGACAAGGGTTAACTCTACGGGATCCCACCCACCTTGGACCTCTACCTCCTCCCCTCCCAGGGCTACACTGGCAATCTGGCGGGATGGTGCACGGGGTGGTGCAGGAGGGGATGCATTGGGGTCCCTCTGGGGACACTAGGGATCATAATACCGGTGGCCCACTTGACCACACCTGAAACAAGTGAGTGGCCCCCTCTGAACAGGCCTACCTGTCAGGGACACTGGCTTCTTCTCAGGGGAGGCTGGGACACCACTGCTTGGTTCCCTTGGGAATTACTTTGGGGCCCTCTCTGGAACTCCCTCGGCTTACCCTTGTCCCCACCACTTCTCTGCTGGGGACCCTGCCCACCTCTGGTGAAGTCTCCCACAAAACCTTTGCGGACCCGGGTGCTCACCCAGCAGTCCGCCTCCTCAGCAAGCTTCCTAGGCTTAGTCAGCTTGCTATCAATCAGGTGCTGGCGTAGCTCTGGAAAACAGTTACTAGAAAAATGCTCCCACGCAAACAAATCATACAATTGCTCGAAAGATTCCACTTTGCTACCCTTTACCCAGCGATCCATTGCTCTGCAGAAAAAAGACACATATTCAACCCACGTGGTACCCTCTAACTTCTTACAGGTTCTAAACCTCTGCCTGTACATTTCTGGGGTCAAACCATAACGGGTCATCAAAGTTTCTTTCATATGGGCATACACCATCCTGCTCTCCTCAGGCAGGTCCAACAGGGTATCCCTACCATCACTCACAAAGCGCCCCCACAATCCCGCTCCCCAATCCTTCTCAGGAACTCGGTGGGACACCATTGCTATCTCATATGCGGCAAACCATTGCCCAATATCCTCACTCTTGTGAAAATCCTTAATGACATCCTTAGGAATATAAACTCTACTCTCAGGAGTTACTAAAGGTATGCTGCCACCAGAGGGGGAGACCGGAACACTCCTCGCCCTGATCTCTATCTCCCTCAACATTCTCTCATGCTCCATTCTCATTTTCTCAAGTTCAATTGACAATCGATCCTTCTCAATGTCTAACTTCTTACTCTCAAGGTCCTTCTGACCTTCCAATTTAGCCATCTCCAAACTATGCCTCCTATCTCTCTCCCTGTCCTCCAGCTCTTCTGGGGTCAGGCTCCTTTGGGATACACTAGTACCTGGATTTAAGGGTGTTCTGTCTCCCCCCCCTCTACTGCATCATCCTGCTGCCCTCCAGCATTCTCTTCCTCATCCCTAGCGGACTCTCTCGCTTCCCACCAGGCCTTCAGAACCTTCTGGTACTCCTCCTTCCTAGAGAGACCTATCACGGGGACTGCGAATTGCTTACAAAATGACTTCAGCTGTCTGGCAGTATAGGTATCTAATCTTTCCTCCTCAAAGGTGAGATCCTCCGAAG
Organism: Calotriton arnoldi; assembly: GCA_963921515.1. Lineage (NCBI taxonomy): Eukaryota > Metazoa > Chordata > Amphibia > Caudata > Salamandridae > Calotriton > Calotriton arnoldi. Next base: position 46,917 of record CAWUFW010012014.1, read on the forward strand.
CATTGGATGTTGGACTTCCCATATTAGCAGTACTCATGGCTGCGATCAACAATTTAATACTAGAACAACCAACCAAAAAAAAAATCGAAGAGGGAAAAAAAAAACATGCGTGGCTGCGCTTTGGTCTGTACTCACTAGTTGCGTCTACCAGTTATTGTACGTGGATCATAAATGCAAGTCCTGATCCTCACCGCTGACCGCCAATGTTAGAAATGGGGGTCTCTAGTTGGCAATGGCTGGCGCCAATGTGCAAATAGGGACCCTTCTTCCTAAGTCAGGGCAAGTGGGCTACCCCCTTTGATAACCCCTGCTCAACCCTGTGGTAACGTAGCACGAGCAGTTAGGCCTATCTCAGAGGCAGTGTGTGAAGCATTTATGACCATGCACAATAAGGCAGTAACGACACCACAAAAGGACACAACTCAAGTAGGTATAGAAAAATATTATCTTTATCTAAGGTTTAACACAAGACTCTCAAAAGCGTTTTAACCAGCCACAATGCCCGTAAATCAGTAGGGACTTAAAAAGGCAATAACATATTCACCAGAACGTGGCTCTGACTGAGTTCAAGGCCTGGGTCTACGCGACCCGTTGCGCACCAGATACCTGCCGTTGGACGGGGACTTAGCACGCAGCTTCTCGAAGAAGCGGAGACGGTGACAGGCGGACTCCCAGCAACCACAACTCTTGACTGCAGTGGTCCGCAACGTGCACTCACAATGATTCGGGCTGGTGGTGGTGGCGATGACTCTCGTTGTGCAGCTCCGTGGTGGGCTCACAGCGGCAGCAGCTCTCTCTTAGCTGCAGCGGCCCACAGGACAACTCACGATGATGCAAAGTTGGCAAAGGTGCGAGCACTCAGCGGCAGCAGCTCTCTCTTAGCTGCGGCGGCCCACAGGACAAATCACGATGATGCAAAGTTGGCAAAGGTGCGGGCACTCAGCGGCAGCAGCTCTCTCTAGCTGCGGCAGCCCACAGGACAAATCACGATGATGCAAAGTTGGCAACGGTAGCGGGCACTCAGCGGCAGCAGCTCTCTTAGCTGCGGCGGCCCACAGGACAAATCACGATGATGCAAAGTTGGCAAAGGTGCGGGCGCTCCAGCAGCAGCAGCTCTCTTAGCTGCGGCGGCCCACAGGACAAATCACGAGGATGCAAAGTTGGCAAAGGTGCGGGTACTCAGCAGCAGCAGCTCTCTCTTAGCTGCGGCGGCCCACAGGACAAATCACGATGAGGCAAAGTTGGCAAAGGTGCTGGCACTCAGCGGCAACAGCTCTCTCTTAGCTGCGGCGGCCCACAGGATGAATCACGATGATGCACAGCTGACACAAGTGCGGGCACTCAGCGGCAGCAGCTCTCTCTTAGCTGTGGCGGCCCACAGGACAAAGGATGATCTCGACCAGGCTGACACAATGGCGGGCACTCAGCGGCTACAGCTCTCTCTTAACTGCGGTGGCCCACAGGACAAAGGATGATCTCAACCAGGCTGGCACAACGGCGGGCACTCAGCGGCTACAGCTCTCTCTTAACTGCGGCGGCCCACACAGATTCAGCGAAGGTTCCGAAGGTTCAATTTAAGGTGGGCTCTCAGCGGCGGCAGCTCTCTCTTAGCTGCGGCGGCCACACAGAGTTAACAAGGGTTACCAGTCCGCGTTCTCACATTAGAACTAGAGGTTCCGGATTACTCGACGGAGGCCTCACCTGCAAGTAGAATCCTCGCACAGGAATTCAGACGGCTGACGGGGTGAAGTCTAATGTCCCTGAGACTTCAGCAGGAGGCGCTCTCAATTCAGGCCCTCGGGTAGTTTCTTCAGCAAGCTTGGTGAAAGTTTCAAAGTCCTTTCCTCTGTTCACTCGGACAGAGTTTCGTCTTGACATCCAGAAGGAACACACTGGAAAAAGGTTTCAGCGCAGCGTTTTATACCTAAAAAGTCTTTGTTCTCTAAAGTCACAAATCACTGAATCCAGCCAGAACCAGTTTGGTGGTGTCGGGAAGCACTTGGTTTACGAGGCGACATCCTGCCCTTTGAGAATCAGGGGGTCTGCTATCAGACACCCAGTGGGAGGTGGAACCATCATTCACCTTGCAAGGCACGGCCCTGCTCAGATCAAAGAGTCACCCCTCCCCATACTCTAAATGCCGATCTCTCTCTCCAGCCAGGTCTGACCTAGCTGGCCCTGCTCCTCCAAAACCAGATGACCAATACACACACTAGCAAAGCCTACAGGAAAGCTTATGCAAGAAAATACCTCGTTTCTAGCAGAGGCATTTTCGAACACGGGCTATGCAAATGATTCTTACTAAAAGATGTATCTCAATGTCCTGAACTTAAACATATCAAATTCGAATTTCCTATCAGGTTCCTGGGGGCAGGTAGGATTATGGGATGTAATACTCAGCCTGCCCATTCTGGCCTATGAGAATGGATAGCCTCACAATAGTAAACAGTGAAATGGAGGGTAACTCGCTATTAGAACATGCTACACAGACATACTTTAAAAGCTGCTTCGGTGGGTAGCGCAAATCAGTGCTGCAGGCCCACCAGCAGTATTTGGTCTACCAGCCCTGGGCACACACAGTGCACTTGTACTAGGGACTGACAGGTAAACCAAACAAGCAAATTAAGGTTATCCCAATTCATACAGTTATCTTTACACAGGGAGCATTGGCGCTGTGGCACTGATTGGCAGTGGCACAGCGCCCAGAGCATCTAAATCCAGCCAACGTAAAAGATAGGAAGCGAAAAGAGGAAGGGAGACCCGCACCAATGATGCCAGGTCTAACAGTGCACATTGCATGTCACATCCCAAAATACTTGACAGCAGATTCACATTGATGAAGACACGGAAGGGCACCTGTCCACCAATCACATATGGAACCACAATGTCAGCCTCAGTGAAGTAGATTGGCAAATAGGGACTCACCCCAAAATGCAAGCCCTCAGTCAGCCCCTCCCTGTTGACAAACAATGTAACCTAAAATATGCCCCCTCCCATACTGTGACCACTGCGAGCGTATCAGGCAATGTGTGTAGGGATGTGTGTGGCACTGCACTCAGCATATAGTCAGATGCACCAACAACATTTCAAGGGCGTCATCAACATGAGCCAATGGCAGAAGTAACAGCTGGGACACGTCTCCATGACACTGTCACTACAGGGAGCAATGCAACATTTCCCCCTTGTGTGCAGCAGGACAGTGTGCCACCCCCCAAACATTAGCTGTGACAAAATCTAAACTTGACTAGTCCAGTGAGTCACGGTAGGCATTTAGGAGATGTCAACTCTGTAAAGCAAAATGCACTACTCACAAACTACATTTGTGAGTAACGTAAAATGTGAAGTCATCACTTACGCGCAGATCACTTTTGTAACTCATGAACACTGCTGTTCCATGTCCTGTACACAATGCACACAGATTCCTAACAAATCATGCATGGTCTGGAGAGTGAGCGTACATGAACCGGAACATATCTTGCAAAGGAAGCGGACACACTGGCACTACGCAGCAAGTGTGGCTAGGTCTGTGCAATGTAAATCGGCTCTGCGGCAGGAGCATCTGACATGCAGGTGTGTGGCGGAATCCGTGGAACCTGGCACATACATCCATCTCCATGATGGATAACAGTAGCTAACTGTATTCACTTGCCATGCCATCTCACTAGGTCATGTTCAAAATGTGCAACAATGTGCTGTCCAAATCATTGAGTCACACAGAAGATGTAGAACGTCACAGACGACTGTCCCTAGACCAGGGTGTCAATCCAAATTGACACCCTGTCATCAATGCAAAGCCAGTGTGCTCCCATCTAAGGGATCCTGACACAATTCATCCTGCAAACTTACATGTCATGAGCAGACTTAGCGATTCCAATGGATAGTCCAGTGATGTGAAAAGTTGCCTACAATTGGAAGAGCCACACTCCACAACCTCGTCCCTGACATAAGTGCAAGCAGTAATCCAAAGTATCAAATTTTTATTCAAACAGTATAAATAGGCAAGTGACCTAAACTAACACCTATCACTATAACTACTACTAAAATCTAAACTAACTATAAAACAATCTTACTTACCTAAACTATCTACCCTAACTAATCCTAAACATGCAACAACACATCATAGATATCAACCCCCTCCCACCCTTAAGGCACACCACGAGACAGGACAAATACATCTAAGCTATACATAAACTAACTAAACATGTAACCTACACAAATATATATTTTTTGTAAGATTTTTTTTATTTTTTATGAAGAAAAAACACATCAACCCCCCACCCAAAGGAAAAGGAAACTTATCCCCAAATGGGGATGACTTATTAAAATTTTATATCTACCTAACAAGCTAAGACTAACTAAAATCTACACTAAAACTACACTACCTAACAAATAAATAACTAACCTAACACTACATAATAAAACATTTCAAACATTGGGGGAAGGGAGAAGAGGGGATGGTGTCCAACAGGTCCACCCATCATGGCAGTCCCAAGTGTTTGTGTATGTCCATCACTCGTCTGTTGACATAAGACAATTCACGCCTGAGCTCGGCCTGCGATACAACAATGTCCTGTAGCAGCCTCCTGTCCCCCAATGTGAATGGAACCACTTGATCCCCAGTTGCAGGTGGGACAGTGCCTTGGGGTGGGGGGGCCATAGGGGGATGTGTCACCTGTACCGGCTGGGACACACCACTGATGCCTGAGGTGCCTGGGGGGGCTGTGTGACATCCTGGGCATGCTCAGGCACCGCCTTCCATGTGCACTTCCTACGTTCCTCATGGTACCTCTTGGACATGTTGCGGTACCCCTTCGCAACCTTCTTCACATGGCGGTAACGGTCCTTCCGCACCTGGAAGGCATGTATTTGGCCAGGCATCATGTTGTCTGTAAAACATACACAAAGGCAAATTAGAGTCCCTTCGCCAATTTCAATTTCCTCCATACACATCTGTAATACAAGTTCACTTCAACATGGGAGCATACACTACAGCGTAACTATGTGAAGTCAGCCAGTGACCTGGACAATGACATGTTGAAGCATGGATTAGTGAATACATGCTGGGGAGACTGACATGACAGTGCATGGCATGGTACATGCACTGTCACTAACAAATTAGGCTGACAGTGCCAAACGATTGTGCCATTACATACACGGGCAGAGGGTGACATGTACAAGCAATCGGAGGATGAAAGAATTACCCCCCATGTGTGTAGCACCACCCTCATCCTGTACAGTGACACAGGGCTGCATGATAGGTACTATGACCATGTGCAGGCATGTGTGTCCCCCAGCACATGTGTGCGGTTCATCATGACAGCGCCAACACAGGCACCCTTGCACCAGAGTGCAAGGTTGTGTGTGTGCAGGTGAGTTTGGTGTCTGTACATGAAGGTGCACCTTCATGCACAGATTCCATCCTAGAGGACCATGTTGTGACTATCATGTGTGTTGCTTAGTGCAGCACACAGGAAAGATACATTGGGGAAAAATGAGGCATGTTAATGTATGTACTGGAAGGGCCACCTTGCTGTACTTATACATACCATGTCAATTCTCTATTCCCATGTGTGCTGCACGAAGCAGCTCACATGTACAAAGCAAACATGATGATCAAGAAGCATCCCTGCTCATATGGCCAGAATACAACCGGGATGTAACTGTTGGTGAGTTGTACGTTGCCAACTATGAATGCCGCACTTGGACATCAGGGCCAGCCTCTGATGAAATGGGTGTTGCCGTGGATCGCCGAACACAACCCCAATGCACGCCCCATTCACACTCAACAGAGCGTGACAGTGTACCTCATTGACAAGTAAGCATTAATACAAGTGAAATGTATTAACGCTGCTCAGATTATGATGCTAGGCCCCTATTGACAACACAACTTTGATGACAGTTACGTTGACTTTGCGATATGGGCTTGATGATGTGCACCTCACTTCCAACTGTGAGACCAATGCATTTGTCCAGAGTCACTTCCCGATTAGTGCACACTGCTGACTTCCACAATACATCATCACACTGTAGGCAAGGTAGACTTGATACGCACCCATACTACATACTGCAACGGTGATCATGTGACCCAGACATCCATGCCAGCGCAACATGCTAGTCAATTACGTTCCAACTCACCAGTGGCGTGTGGGTCCTCAAAGCTGTCAATGCCCCCTGTGTGATTGGCGGTCGTCCATCTGTGAGACAAGGAAAGAAATATGTGTTGGGATTAGACTTCAATTCATATGTGTCGTATTCCTCATACCAATCATCACCATGACAGCAAATGCTACGTAACTGTAGTGTGGTGTTTCATGTTGACTACATGATTGGGTCAACTTTGACTGCCATTCACACCAGACCTGTGACAGCTGATTTTGGACAGACAAGACTGTAATGCTAGCTGACATGCCCATGATCGTAGTGTGAGTCATCCACAAGGCAACATTACTACATGCATCCTGATGTTCTACATGCACTTTGTACAATTGAGTAGCTGCAGATTGCACAAAGCAGTCACACAGAGGTAGGTAGTGTATGACAATCTGGAGATGTCCACTTTCCTTAGGCCATTTGTACCTATACTATACTTTGTCACACAGCACCTATGTTCACAGGGCAGCATAGCTACGTAACACAAATCATGAGGACAGCATTTTGACTCTACCTTTTGGCCAGCACACATCTCACATGGACAATTCAATGGCTGGTTCATGTACAGTCACCCCTGCCGTACCCAAACAATCTTCTGCCTGCACGCACATTTTGCGCAGGTGTGCCAGCTATGGCAGTACAGTGCCAAGTGTTGGTCCAGCGCAGTGGGTGACACAGACTTGCAACATATGCTTGTCAATGTGATGCTGCGTTGTGTTTCAGATGTGCCAACAAGATGCGCAAACGCATTGTGTCTCCCACCTCAATCAGCAACCATTTCTCACTTTGACACCAGTGTCACACACGTCCTAATTTTCATTCGTTACAGTACACCAGATTAAATGTGGAGTTTGTACTTACCACCCTGTAGGCCTGTCATGACTCCCACGTAGTCAAGGAGGTCAGCTTCTCGTGCAAGCATGTCCTGCCAGCGGTGCTTCCACTGGCGCACGTTACGGTCCACTCCAAAGAACCTGCGCATATGCACACGCACACGCTCCCACCGAATCTTCTGCACACTCACGTTGTATCCTTGCAGGATACGGCCTCCCCTCTCCAACATCAGTGGCAGGTGGAATTTAATGAGCCACAGGAAGCTCCCCAATGCCCCCTTGGACATCCTGCCCTCCCTGCCCACACCTGGCATCTCCCTGCACACCTGTGAGCCCACAGCCAGAGAAAAAAAATATCCCTCTAAAATATCCCCAAAAACAATGTTAGTGTACTACCCCAAGACAGACACCCGACAAAACTGAGGACAGGAGACAGTTAAACACAATAAATCAGTACACAACACTTCACAGACACTATCAACAGGACACAGGACACAGCAACACTCTCAAAATCTCCAAACTGCAGCACACACCACCAAACAGCTCCAACACTCTCCACAATCACCAGCAATGTGCTTAAAAGAGAAAGTGAAAGTGGAAAACACTCCTCCAGTAGACAGGAAGCATGCAGACATCACTTCCTGTCTCTTTGCGGCCGTTTTTGGGTTAGCGTTGAAAATCTGCACGCAAATGGTCACATGAGTAAACTTTCTAATGGCAAAAAGTGTTGCGCGATATATTTTAACATTGGGTGGATGGAAAGAGAAAATATTGCTTTTTCGTGTTAGCGGGCAGATCTGCACGCTAAGAGGGAATCAATGCACTGATGTACAGTCTTGGTGCAAATTTCATGTCAGAGCCATGTAACAACATGTTGAGGTTGCTTGGCACTGAAATGACACCATGTAAATTATGTTTCACAACACATGACACCCTAACTTGCAACATTCAACACAGGTCACACCATAATTGCATACCTAACAAGAGGACCATCAATCTATCATGGATTTTTTAAGTGTGCTACTCACCCATGGGGGTCAGAAGGCGTAGGGGCATGGCTTTCGGCACGCTTCAAGTTGTCTGTGTACGTGCATGTGTTGAAGGTGATGTTGATGTTGCGTAGTGGTTCGTGTGCGGAGGCAGATGTGGCTCTGTGGTAGATGTGAGGGGGCCAGGGGTCTGTGTAGGCCCCCGGGTGGATGCCTTTCCTAGCGGACGAGGTGTCTTCATCCGTGCATGGTGTCCATTTGGAGATGACGGTCTGGTTGTTGTCTCAGGGGTGCTGGTGGTCTGTCTGATGTGTCAAGTTAGTGGTCTACATACTTGTTGTAGGGCTTGTTGATCTGGAGGTGGTCAATGCTTCAAAGCTAATTGCTTAGGCCACACAGAAAGGCAGGTTTTACCCCATTGCACGCCCTATTTTCATATTTAACCCCATTGCACGCCCTATTTTCAGTTTTTACCCCATTGCACGCCCTATTTTCAGATTTTACCCCATTGCACGCCCTATTTTCAGTTTTTACCCCATTGCACGCCCTATTTTCAGATTTTACCCCATTGCACGCCCTATTTTCAGTTTTTACCCCATTGCACGCCCTATTTTCAGATTTTACCCCATTGCACGCCCTATTTTCAGTTTTTACCCCATTGCACGCCCTATTTTCAGATTTTACCCCATTGCACGCCCTATTTTCAGATTTTACCCCATTGCACGCCCTATTTTCAGTTTTTACCCCATTGCACGCCCTATTTTCAGATTTTACCCCATTGCACGCCCTATTTTCAGATTTTACGCCCTATTTTCAGATTTTACCCCATTGCACGCCCTATTTTCAGTTTTTATCCCATTGCACGCCCTATTTTCATATTTTACCCCATTGCACGCCCTATTTTCAGATTTTACCCCATTGCACCGCCAAAGTTTCATCTCTTACACTATTGCACGCCCACAGTCTCATTGTTTTACACAACGTACACACTCCAATTAATTTTGACCACTGTCAACAGACTACAATTGTGCATTTATTCACAGACGACAACCTATATTGACTGATTTACACAAAGGACACGCAACAATTTTGGATTGAGTAGCCCAATTTGCACCATGAAGACTCTAGTCTTGCACATTTGACACACTGTAAAGCATCTCTGTACTGAGGAGACATTCCCAGCATGGATGAAGTTTTGTTATTTTCATTGCACATATTGTGCAATGCACCCTTTTCAGAGTGATGTACCCATGCTGGACAATGACATGCAGACAGGATATGTGTGTGATTTTTTTTTTATTGGCACACACCGTGAATGCGGTCATTTTGCTATGAGATACATTGGAGGGGGACTGTCACAATGTGACGTGCTCAGTTGAAGAAATTGTTTATTATTCGGTCCCTTCGGGCAGTTCCTGCTGCATTTACTGTGGGGTGTGCGCCACCTGCCTCATCTTCAGCATCATCCTGGCCGTCGTCCGGTGCAGCAGGCACTTGAATCCATGGAGCATTTGTGTGCACACATATATTGTGCAATACACAACATGCAAGGATGATTTTGTTGACCATTTCAGGGCTGTACAGCAGTCTGCCACCTGTGATGCCCAGGCAACGGAAACGTGACTTTAGCACACCAAATGTGCGCTCCCCAATGGACCGGGTGCGTCTGTGGGCCGCATTATACTGCCTCTGGGCCTGGGTGGTGGGGTTTCGGAGGGGTGTAATCATCCACGGGCATAGTGCATATCCTTGGTCACCAGTAACATGTGATAGCGAGATGTTTACATTATTGGTTGTGCAGGCTGTGTTGTTGGTGTAGATGGTTTTGTGGTGTGTCATTTGTGTTATGTCGGATTTCATGTTAGCCATGTGTTGCTTCGGACTGATTACAAGCATCACTGCGAATTAAATTGCCTCACTGTTGATACTCCCTTCCCCAAGCCTCATCAATTGTGTGCGCTGCGCGGTTGCATGACTGGCTCTTCTACCATCTATCAATGGCACTCATCCACCCTCCCCACAGTCAATGCCATGTGAACATTGAAATGGCAATGGGCCACACCAGACACCATTGCCATGTGGCATCACCTGGTGGTCCAACGCTTTTGGATGCCCCCACACCAAATCTAGGTACCTAGGTTCACGTTCAGTTGTGCTGCTGTCGCTGCTGCCAGACCTGCCCCAATGCACAACACATGCTGTTTCCTGTCCCGGCAAGACACATATCAACAGTCATCAGCCCTCTCGCATGCAGGGCCCATTGCAGGAAGGAACGCTTCACCCACACCATCAGCATCATCATACGCAACACTGTCCACTCCGCGGACTACGTACTCATTCAGGAGTGTAGCCTCCAACTCACATGCCACGACTACTCAAGGTACATTTGACTCAGGGACATGTTAGCTGACATCAGACTGTCCCAGATCTTCACCACACTGATCCACAAGGCAGGGCACACCTTTGACGGCTTCTTTGCATGTGTAGACTACGTCCAGTTCCTCGGCCACACTAAACGCACATGTGTTGACCACTTACGCATGCACCACCTTGTTGATGTAGCCCAAACCACCGTTGACCACATGCAAGCCCCAACAAAGTTGGTGTAGATCAGTCACCGATGAGATGCTACACACCACCATCGACAGCAACAACTACAACACTGCAGTCATCAACAATGGCGCAAGTCCACATTTTCCAAACATGTATCTCCAACTGCGCATGCACCCTTGTCCCACTATGCAACTGCAACATACGGCAGGCAATGAATGCCACCTCGGTCGGCACCAACCTCAGAGTTGGCTGATGCAGCTGCTGACACGTGAAGTGGAGCTGGTGCAAGCTTTGGGATACCAGTAAACTGCACCACCAACAAGTACAGAATGCTCATATTCAACGTCAACAATACGCACACACACCAAACTGCTCTTCCAGGTAGGATTGCTGTGATTTGCAACATGGATGATCAACAGCTGGGGCGTGCTATACGCAGGGGAAACATGAGTCATCATCCTCGTAACAGTACAATCAGCATGTGGCATCACCTGGTGGTCCAACGCTTTTGGATGCCCCCACACCAAATCTAGGTACCTAGGCCCCATATTTGACTCCTTTATCTCCATGTACCTACAGGTGTACGCAGTGGCCTGCAGCTGCTTCGCCAGCCTCTGTATCCTCCATGCAACCTTCGCATAGTTCACCCCATTGTCGGGTGTAACAGTGACCCACACAGTCATTGCCATCAGGCTGGTCTACAGAGACACACTATATGCCAACATGGGCACGTCTGCAGTCAGCTTACTCCCAACTGTCCAGCACGACACCTACACACTGGGCCTTGTGTTCCTACTTTCATTATGGATCGTGTGCCTCCATCGCATATACATGGTTCCCACCTCTCACCACATTTGCTAATGTGTGGCACAGGGGCTAAGCATTTGAGGATGATTTGTCTACATATCTAGCCACAGTTCCCACAGTTCTTGGTGTTGTTGTGTCTGGTATGTGGGCATGTTGATTGACATGTTGTATGTGTGATTGTTACATGTGCATTTTCACAATTGTGAGTTGCATGAATGTGGAGTTGAGGCGTGTGGTGTGTTCAGTTAGTACTTACCAACAAGAATTGCATTTCCATATGTGCCATCCTGGAAGCGCTGGTTCATGATGGACTGTCGGAAGATGTATGAATCATGCACACTCCCTGGGAACTTGGCTATGACATTGGGGAACAGTCCCCAGTGGTCCACTATTGCCTGCACATTCATGGAATGTGTGTGCTTTCTGTTGCTGTATATGTGTGCACTGTCCACAGGGGGCACAAATAGTACATGTGTGCAGTCAATTACGCCCAACACCTTTGGGAATCCAGCCATGGTGTAGAATCCTTGCTTGGTCTCAATCTGTTCCTGCACAGTGTTGGGGAAGTGAAGGTGCTGGGGTATCAGGCTGAGTATGCTATCCAAGACAGTTGGGAGGAAGATTGAGAAGGCTGCCTGTGAGACTCCTCCAACTCTGGCCGTTGTTGGTTGAAAGGTCCCAAAGGCCAACATATGTAGCACGGCCAGCAGCTTTGTCTGCGGAGGGATGTTGGTTCTCCGCTGTGTTTGTGGCGCCAGCCTGTGGGCTATCAGGTTCAGGATGTGTTGGATGGATGTCCTTTTGAGCCTGTAGTGGGCAATGACATTCTCTGGCATCAGGTCTGCGAGCCTGAGACGTCTGCGCAGGGCCCGCTGTTGTCTTTGGCGTTGCCTTGGTGGTGGTCCTGGGGGGGTGGCAGTGGCGGTGGTGGTTGTTGCCTTCCTGGGACTCCGAGCTGAATGATTAGCACCTCCATGGCGTCTGTGGGTCTTCAGGTGTGGGTCTGGGCTGGCCTCCCTTATATACCTCCATTTATCTCCATTTTTCAGTTTTTAGACCTGTTTTTTTCAGGTCTTATTTTCCTGCAGCTAAGGGGCCTTAGCGGGACTTTTTTTATCGCTTCGCGGGTCTGGAACATCATTGGTAATAGTGCGATGGTGTGTTAGCGACTATTTTCGTGAAATTTTGAGAAGGAACGCCTACTTTGCATATCATTAGCGGAAACTATCGCTGCCATGCACGGCGATAGTAAAAACGATAGCTATCGCCGGAAAGCTGTCGCTAACGCTTGTTAGCGACATCTTGGTAATAGGCCGATAAAAACAAACGCGTTAGCGGCAGGAAAGTGCCGCTAACGCGGTGTTAACTGGCTTGATAATATGCCCCTTATAGTCTTCCCGTAATCAGAGTCAGGATATGGTAAAAGAACATGTGTGCTTGTTCTAGTTGCTAAACATTATCGCCAAGCAGATAGCTTTTCCACTGGATACTGGGTCCCTTTTTGATAAATTTTGTTTTATTATCACTATCTCTATCTGACACTCATTTGGTCCTCCAATGGACCTTGTTTTGTGCCAATTAGGGGTTGGACATAGTGGATCCAATATCCGGCTATCCAATGAGGACCAGGAATTGGGAAGCCGATTTACAAGCTAGCAATTAATTCATGTATATAACCCTTAAAACCAAACTATATAAGTAAAGATTTATCGCTGCTAGTCCGAATCTTCTGAAGAAATTTTGCCGGACCAGAATCATACAAACCAATAATTCCGTTAAGGCAATACAAAACAGTAACATTAGTACTTGGTGTTCAGAGATTTCTCTATGTCGATCTCTCCCTGTCATTAATAAATCAATTGGAATGCACAATCAACTTGAGGAAACAAGGACTGAGGTCATGCCACTGCTCCAGTTAAGGCGAAGTTGCAGTTTCCCCAACCTGCTGAGACGCAGAACGTACCACATCAGCCAGTCCTTTACAGTAATCGAGCACCAAGTCATCTGTTATATTCACTAATGCATTAGCCGGGACTGCAGGCTGTCTCATAGCACTCACCATAATTATTTAATGTGGGGATATTCCCATTCTTCTGTCTGGGGTACTTCTTAAACTCATCAACAAAACGCATCAGGTCATTTCAGAGAAGTTGAAGCACACACTTTTGCCAACCTGGATTTCAATGCTCTATTTATTTGTTCCACTATTCCAGAAGCTTCTGGATGAGAAGCACAATGGAGCTTTTGGTCAATTTGTAATGCTGCACATAACATCTTCAAGACCTCATTATTAAAATGAGTTCCTCGCTCTGACTCCAAAGAAGTCGGAAATCCAAAATGTGGTATTAGCTTCCTCAGCAATAACTTTCTTACAGTTAAACTGTTATTTAGTCTTGCAGGGTAGGCTTACACCCAAAGTGAGAAGCTAAAAACAATAACAAGAACATATTTCAAACCATTACACATGGGTATTTTGATGAAATCGAGTTGCATTCAATTAGAAGGACCCCCTGACCTTCCTACATGACTCATTGTGACTGGAGTTCTTTTCCCTGCATTTTTTTGTTGACACACCATACAGCAGTGACACAGAGTTTCTGCGACTGACCTAAAGCTTGGGTTAAACCATGTTTGGCAAAAGAGACACATCATAGCATCTCTCCCGACATGTGCTGGACCATGACAGCATCACATCATAGGAGGCAGCAAACTTTCTGGTAACACAGGTCCTCCATCACTGTGCACCCATACCTCGTCTTTCTGTCTCTGTGCAACCTGCTCTAATCCACCTTTGTTTCTTATCTTCTGGCACTTCATCCTGCAATGCTTTTACTTCCTCCCAAATGTCTACAGTGGATCACAACAGTCTGCAATCTGTGACATCAGAGTTTTCTCCGATCGGATCTCCATTAAAGGTGTAAGAATTTAGAGCGCAATAGCGTGCAGTCTCATCTGCATAGCGGTTGTCGACTGTGACTTAATCATTGCCCTGACGATGGGCAAAACAATTCACCACAGCAATTTGGACAAGCAATTGTAGGGACAGCAAAAGGTTTCTCACACTCTCTCCATTGCAGATCGGGGAACCAGATGGAGTCATGAACCCCTGCTGTGACCACAATTGCCCAAAGTCATGTACGACGCCAATCCATACTGACTGTTGGTGAAGATGGTGACTCCCAATTGGTCAGATTGCTCGAATCAAAGCTACTAACTCAGCCACTTGCAACCACGAAGCCTCAATCACACCAGCACCAATGCAAATAGCATATGCAGCTTTCAAGTCTCCTTCCACATCTCGCACACAGGATCCATCAACAAACAGCCCATGATCTGATTCAGGCAAAGGGGTAGCAAATATGTCAGGACGGGGTTTTGTACATAGCTCAGTCACATCCAGACAATCATGATCAGCTCTATCAATCACAGTCTCATTTCCAGGAGGGGGCATCAAGGTTGCAGGATTCAGACTTGTGCATCTCATAAAAGTGACATTCTTGGCACCCAAAATAATCTGCTCGTACTAAGTGAGGTGGCTGCTAATGAGATGCTGTGGTTGAATATGAGTATGTAACACCTCCACTGAATGTGGCACATGAACTTTCAATGGATGTCCCATGAAAATACTCTCATTCTGTTAAAAACTCACAAATGTGGCAGCAACGGCTTTCAAACATCAAGGCAATGTGGCGGGTACAGGGCCAAGAGTAGCCGAAAAGTAGGCCACAGGTCTAGGCGCAGTACTATACATTTGAGCTAGCACTTACAATGTGCAACCTTTGTGCTCACTGCAGAACAGAGTAAAGCTCTTGCTATAGCTGGGCATTCCCAAAGCTGGAGCTTGACAAAGACTCTCTCACAGTGCAATAAAAGAGGGCATGCAATCGTCATCCCAGTTTACCGGATCGGACACATCTTTGTGTGTCAGCCTCTGGAGAGGCTTGGCTGTCAGGGAAAAATTAGGAATCCATTGACGACAATAACCAACCATTCCCAGAAACATGTGGACTTCTTTTTGTATACTGGGTGGACTCATGTTTAGAATTGCTGTGATTCTATCTTGGGACACTTTTCTTGTTCCTTTCTCAATATGATGTCCCAAGATCCAGAATGTCTCTTTTTCAAAATTTCAATTCAGATGGGGACAAATGATGTCCATTCTCAGTCAAATGGTTCAGTAAGGCGATGGTATTGCATGTGAAAGCCTCCTGTGTTCTTGACGCTACCAACAGGTTTTCAATGTACTGGACAAGAACGGAATGATTTGGCATCACCAAAGACTCTAGATTTTTCTTTAGGATCTGATTAAGTATTCAGGGGCTTTCAGTATACCCTTGTGGGACTCTGCATCATGCCAAGACATAACTACCGAACCAGGAAGAGAAAATAAACTGACTGTCTTCATGCAAGAGAATAGAAAAGAAGGCTTGGCACAAATAAATGGCAGCCTTGCATGGAATTTGAAATAATATCACAGCTGGCTTCAGTACCACAGGACAGCATAAAAACCACAATCTGATTATATGGCGCAAATCCTGAATGATACGGTATTCACAGTTAGGTTTCTGCAAACCCATAATAAGAAAGTTACATGGACTTCCTATTATTTCTTTCATGATTCCTTGTTCAATCATTGAATCAATCAAGGGAATAATCCCTGCAATGGTTCTGGACTCAGATTGTATTGCAGGATTCGTGGAAATTCAGCATTAGGCTTCACAGTGTTTTTTATTGGAGCAACACCTTTAATTAGACCAATATCCTTCCCTGTAAAAGTCCCAGACATCTGGGAATATCGTGTCTCTCAATTCCAGAGGCAGGTCATCTCTAGTTAGCAAGGGAAATAATCTTTCAGTTTCTGAATTTTGTTTTGCCAATTTGAAAATGACATCCTCATCATTTCTATAAAATTCAATTCCCTTTGGAGTACAGTAAATGGAACAATTGAGGTTGCACAGCAAAGCCCATCCCAGTAAATTAACTGTAATTGAATCACATGCAACAAATTTGTGTAAATCCTCGTTCACAGGTACGGGATTTGTTATCGGGTTTGACATTTGTTGTTTGCAACTCCTGCAACTTGGATTCTTTCTCCTGAGAAGGGGAGGTTTGGAACTTCCAATGTTCTCACAGTAGAGTGGGTAGCACCAGTATCAACAAGAAATGAGAACGGCATCCCATTTACTTTACTGTCCACATAGGGACCACTCTGGTCTACCTATAAGGATGCACCAAACATGCATTCCTCCTCCCCTCTCAGGCACCGTCAGTGTGACTGGTCCGAGTCTGCATCTTCTATCTGAATCAAAAAGTAGTGTTGAGACAAATTCTGATTTACAAGGGATTCTGCATTTGCATTAAATCGTTGATTTGAATTAATATTTCTGAACCTGGTCATTCATTTGGGGCATCGGGGCTTGGGGCACATTCAGAGCTTGATTTTTTTGTGAACCTGTTGAGTCTGTACCATGCCATCACCCTGTGATTGTGCATGTCCAACATTCTGAATCTATCTTCCATTTCCCTGATTAACTGGATTAAATCGACATTCGCGCTTCCAATGCCCTAACTTGCCACAAATGTGACATGGATTTGTCTTTTTTGGTGCATCAATCGAAACACCCGACCTCTACCTTGTGGCTGCATACCGTGTTGTTGCACTCTACCCACCCCTTGCATCGTAGGGGTTTGCTGATAATCTCCCTGCACGGTAAGCATGTGGTCAACACCTGATACATTCTGATTTTCTAAACAGTTTTCATTTGTGCAACCATCAACTTCTCCTTCAGCTTCTCATGCTTCAATTCAATCTCATGCCCACAAAACTTTGTATTCCGGAGGATTACGTCTACAGGCTTTTTTTGCCAGCAAATCAAATGCTGCTGAATCATGTTGCTAATCTCGAGTCTCAGTCCATATACAAATCGATAAATGATATGTCCCATATCTTTCTATGGCACATTCTCCATTCCACCGTATTCCTTGAATGTCTGTAGCAACCTCTCATAATAATTAGCATGAACTGTTTCTTTCAATTCTTGGGTCATTCTGTCAGAGCTGGACTGGCCATAGCAGGCACCCGGGTGTTTTCCCGGTGGGCAGCCTGGTTGGGAGCCAGTTTTGGACCCCTGGGGGACCATGCTTGTAATCAGCCACCTGTAACAAAAGCTGCAGAGGTGAACGGGGGTCAGCAAACTGTTTGCCAGGGCTGGTTTCAGTCCCCAGTCTACCCAGGCATTCTATTTTCTCCCAATAATTTCCTTAGGGTCAATTTTACCTTTCCAATAGGTGATGGCTTGATTATATTTCTTCATCACCTCAGCAGATGGTGCACCTGTGTGAGCATTTCTAGCTGGTTCTGTTTTGGGCCAATCAACAGCAATTTTACATTCTGCCCACAAATCACTTGGAACCACAATGTCAAATAAGGTATCTAAATTCTTCAGAAAAACTTTAGAACCCTTACAAACCACTAAACCTTTTTGTGCCATTCAACATGATTTTCTCTTAATTTCGGAAAGTCATTTGCAAAGGGCAATATGTCTAGCCTAGTCCATGGAACATGTACATATCCTCCTCCAGGTACTTCTTTCATAGGGAGCATCCTCACTTTCTCATCCCAATCATCTTCAATGGCTGAGAGCATATGCATTGTAACCTTCTTTGTTTCCGTCTTCTTAGTCCATCGACCTTCCCATTTTTCTACCCCCCATTTCCTAAGGATAGCTAGTAATTCCTTAATTTGCAATTCTATTCCTGAAGGTCTTATGTTTTCAGTATCTCTGTCACTGAAATCTACTCTGTAGAGTTTCTGCAATGTCTTTGATTTCTGTATTTCTGAGCCAGTTCAGACAACTTTTCATGAGTGCTTTCAGCACGTCTGATAATGTCTTTGCAGATCAATAGTAATTCATCGCCCTGATAAGCACCTATCCTGGCCGGGCTTATTGTCCCTATGTTGATCTCTTCCAGGTCTATTTTGAGTCTAACTACATCAAGGAACCTAGTTGTATCCATTCCTGGGGCATTTGTTCCATTAATACCAGCACCTTTGTCATTTACAGAAGTGTTAATACCTCTAAGCCAAACATCGAATTCTTGAGAAGTAGGACCTGATTGTTCTTTGGGTGTATTCAGAAGTAAGTTCCCATGATGACCCTCCTTTCCTGAAGTAGGTGTTGAATGCAAAAGGCACGTCAGAATCTGGCGTTCCCAGGGGAAGAGTTTTTTCCCGTCGCACTCTGAGTAACTTGCAGTGGAGTTACTGGATCATTCTCAGGTATGCAGAAAAGTTGAGTTTGCCCTAACCTTCCAGTTGAGGAATTAAGTTGTGTCAAATGCACAACTGAACCAGAGTTCATTCCATAAGAAGTATCAGCTAGAGTTGGAACCAAAGGCGTATCTGTAGACTGTCTCAGTCTCAAGTCTGCAGGAGTAGAAGTTGGACTATTTATCCCAGTAGGACAGCTAACGTATGTACATGGTTTCCCCTGTTCCCAAACTGATATAAAGGAACTAAAGGACCTATAGTCACTGGAACAGTTAAAACACCTGGTGCATTTTAAACCGCCTGATTACTAGTGTTTGGCATTTCTGTATTTCCTCGCATTGGCGTGAAATGTGCGTGTGGAACTGGATCTATAGGCACAGCAGGTGCATCAGGAATTTTTCCAAGACATGTGTCTGTTAAATTCTGGGGCTGATTTTCATTATAAAGTGTTGGGCGATTCAGCAATCATTATTTAAAAATGAATCATCAAATTCACTATCACTATCTCCAGCCGGAGTTAGTGTTTTCATCTCTTCAAGGTGTTTTTTCTTTTAGTTTTGCTTCCCTACACCTTCTTTCTCTGCAACTATAACAGGGTAAATTCTAGTTCCTTCTGCTATGTCAATTTTCCAAGTCTTTTGTTGTTCATCCCATCTGGCATTGACATATATATTTACAGTCTTATTTTACCGTCCCTGATATCTCTGTTTTTCTTTTTGGTGAGCTACGTGTTCCCATTCACTAAGTGCTTTGAATTACATAGGCCTAGGAGGTGGTTTGATCTCATACAATTGTCTCCTCAAATGTTCAAGAATTCTGACATTAAATGTTCCATACTGTGGAAAAGCTAAGGGATCATAATTTTCAGTGTATTTTATCCAATTTTCAAGCCATGTACATGTATGATATCCTCTCTTTTGTGACATATACAATGCTGATGTACCCTCAGGTGGTACCAGTACTCCTTCTCTAATAGGTATGAGTACATCTTCTTGTATCAAGCTTTTCAAATTCTTCAGGATTTTCATCTTTTCGCTAATTAAATTTTTTTCCTTTAAAAATGATTGCCAGCCATCAAATTCTCCTACACTTCTTTGTTTAGTTTTCACAACCAATACCAACATGGCACACAGTGATGTAGTCAACCTATCACAGCGCAGCGTTTCACTAACCAACCAATACCAGTGTGACACACTGTGATGTCAAACTCACTCGTTGCAGTGGCTACCCCTCCTTTACAATCTCTCTTGCATGTTGTTCCTCTGAGCAAAAATCCTCACACAATGGAGGCTAACCACAATAAAATCTGTCTGCTGCACTAAAGAAATTACAGATCCTTTCACACAAGAAGTCTAACTATACTCAACAATCTGATCTAATTTAGCATACACTTCAAGTGAAACCACGACCAGCGTGATCTCAAGCAGGTTGATGCATTTACTTCCCGATCAATTGTAACAACCGTGACCCTCAATCTCACAAATAAATTTTCCCTTCTCTTGTTGAGACATCTCATGAACAGCTGCTTTGAACCACAGCAGACACCTCACTCAGCATAAGCCACACTAAGACCACCTGTAGGTGTATATCCCAGGATCTTAGGTCACATCGGACCCGATAACAACTTCAACTTATTTGCATAAAGTGCATCACCCAAACATGGGCTTTAACCACTTAGCATAACATCATACAGCCATTTCCCAACATCACAATCTAAGCTTAGGCATTTGCATCATGCAACCCTATTGATACTCACACCACTGCTTCAAATTGTCTTCGTACTACTCCACTAGTACTGCTACTCGATCTCCTTCAGCTGAACATGAAGATTTGGACTTGGGCTGGGATGGGCAATTTTTAAACAGGGAATCTCAATAGGGATCTCAGTAGGGACCCCCCTATATCCTAACTTCATCAGACAGACACCATCCAACATGCTACCAGACTACTGTTCCAGTGGATACTTGGCCACTTTTGATAAATTTTGCTTTCTTATCACGATCTCTATCTGACACTCATTTGGTCCTCCGATGGACTTTGTTTTGTGGCGATGAGGGGTTGGACATAGAGGATCCAACATCTGGCTATCCAATGAGGACCAGGAATTGGACAACCAACTTACAAGCTAGCAATTAAATTCATGTATATAATTGAATTTCTGTATATGACCCTTAAAACCAAACTATACAGTAAAAAAAAAAAAAATGTAAATCCAGTACTTGTATAGCGCACGAATCACCCCCGAAGGGGTATCTCAGCACTTGGGAAGATTAAGCGAGCTATTGCCCAGAGTCGCATGGTGCTGGGCAGACCCCTGCCGCCAGAGTCAGGGATCGAACCGTGATCCCCAGCGTCCAGCGTCAGTCGCCCTGGCCGCGGCGCCACACCTCTTCCCACAATAAAAGAAATATCACTGCTAGGCCGAATATTCTGGAGAAATTTAGTCAGACCAGAATCATACAAACCAATAATTCAATTAAGGCAATGCAAAACAATAACATTAGTACCTAGTGTTCTGAGATTTCTCTATGCCGATCATTCCCTGTCGTTAATAAATCAATTAGAATGCACTATCAACTTGAGGAAACAAGTCATGATGAGACAGAGTCGCAGATAGTTTATAGTCTGTTCATAGACTTCTCAACAGCCTTTTATAGGGTTGATAGGCCTACCCTACGGAGGAAAATGTGTGAAAATGGGGATCCCGGAAGCTCTTTTAAGGTTAATTGTTGCCTTATATTCAGCAACGTGGTGTAGAGTCCAGATGAGGTGGGTCAAGGGTTTAGCCCATAAGATGCCCACTTCGAATGGGCTGAAGCAGGGTTGAATATTAGCCCCTCTATTGATCTCTTTATTTTTAAGTGATCCTCCGGAATGCTTTTTAAGAATAAAGAATTTCCCCCCTAAAATAGCTTCACACGACGTACACATTTTACTGTATGCCTACAAGGTAGTCATATTTGACTTAACACTGATCAGCTTACAATGTAACTTAGACGCTCTTTTCAGATATACCAAAGAACATTTTGTAAAAGTAAATATCTCCAAAACAAAAGTGGTACCATTCAGGGGAAGGAGACACCATACTCGTTTTAACGGGAAATTGGGTGGGATACCTGTAGAGGTAGTAAAAGCATATACCTATCTAGGGAGAGTATTTGCATATACACTTGAAAATAATGCCCATCTCCAGCACTTGTTATTTAAGGCTGCAACCCACATAAGTGCATTAAAGAGATTTTTTCTTCCTCCAGAAAGAGACATTTTATCTGCTCCTCAAAATTTACAGTGCAAAACTCCTCCCACTTTGACATATGCAATAGAATATATTCCGATAAGCAAATAGCATATCCTGAATAAGAATGAAGGGAAATTACTCGGAAAAATAACCACAACAAGTCAAGCCACTATGTTTAGAACTTTCATTGGCTAGTGCCTATACAAGTAGCTTGGCCAAAGTAATTAGATGGGCATATAATATATTACATGCGGAAAAAGACACTTTGAGAGCTCGCTTAAAGCACAAAACCTTCAAGGTTGGGACGAGTAATTACACTTTTCACGAAAATCTTGCAGAAGCTACATTACACTTCAATTGCACTATATCACTTCTACAGTCTTGGTAGCTCGCACATTTAAAGTCATTCTTAAAAAATTTGACACCACGCCTAAGCTTCGACCTAGACACTGCACATTGTTCTCAGTTATCCCACTACAGGTCCTATACAGCTTCTCTAGAGTATAAGACCTGCCAAAATATTTGAGATTTACACTAGAATACAGCATTCAACGCTGTACTATTTGCTTCAATTTGGGATCTTGCCGTTAAATGCTCATACTAAAAATTATGACAAAACAAGTGACATGACAGGATTATGCAAGTTATGTAGAGGAGGAGAACAAGATTTACCCCACATGCTATATATTTGCCCCAATGAAGTCCTCGTAGAAGCTCGACTTCGCTTTTTAAACCCCATATGTTATAGATATAATCTACTATAGCCTTATAGCCCGCCGTAGCGGTCTATATCGGCCATTAAAGGCCCGCTGCAGCGTTAAAGGCCCGAGCCGAAGGCGAGGGACTTTAACAAGGCAGCGGGACTTTAATAGCCGGTATAGCCCTGCTACGAAGGGCTATAAGGCTATTAGAACATTCTGCCACTAGAGGGCAGAATGTTCTAACAAATTAAACAAAGGCTTCAGGGACCGCGAGGGGATTGAAATCCCCTCAGGCTCCCTGAAGCCTTTGTTCACAGCCACAAAGAAGCATTTGAATGTTGGAGCTCCGGGCTTATACCAGCCATTATAAGCACGGAGCACTCCATTGTTTTCAATGGAGCTTCCAACATTCCAATGTTCTAATTACTATTAATGACTTGATTGCCTTAATTATTTACCCCAACTGAATTTCTCTGTTACAATTTACTTACATTTTAAAAATCTTTTTATAATTGCTTTAAAACAATTTATATTTTTAGTTAAAATTTATAATCATGTATTGACTTTGTACTTATTCTAATTGTTGATCTCTGCAGAGGTCTAAATCAATAAAAACTGACATGACTTAGTTAAAGTTAGAGTTTATCAAAAGTATTCAAAAGGGCAAGTACATCATTTTAAGCATTTAAGATCTAAAGAGTTTAGGACATTCTAATTATTTTTGGCTTGCCATAAGTGACAAGAAGCTTCGGAAAGTTCAGCAAGGATAAGAGCCATAACAGCTCACAGCCAGTGTCCCATAGAGAAAGAGTCTAAGAATGACGCACACACTGTATGCATCCGCCCAAAAGAAGAACAAGTAGAGCCTGCAAAGTTCCCAATGAAAAGGTGTAGGAAAAATTAAAGGCAGTCTCCGAGGTTAGATCTCCGTCTCCCCCTTCAAATCAATGAATAATATAATCCTCTAGTTCCGGGATGACACCACCTGGGTCACCTCATCGTGTCAGACCACTCAGTCCATTGGTCAGTTTGTATAGGATGATTGTCAAGTAACATAAAAGAAGACACATACTATAGAAAGAGGGGGTGCTGATCATGTAAGTAGTCGGATCATCTGGTATACATAAATATTCAAACAATGATCCTTTAACAGCAAGCACGTAAGTTAGTTCAAGAGGACAGGTTCCCATAGCGAATGCTCCCAAAGTTTTGACTTTGGTCCAATCAGTCCTTGTAAGCAAGTGAGAACTCCTCTAGTAAGACACAGTTTTGTTTCACATTGTAATTTTTTTAAACCTTCTCGCGAGTGTAGGACAAAGCAAAGTAGGAAAATGCAGGCCTATATTAAAATTTGATTTAAAAATATGCAGTATAAAGTAATGGATATATACATTTCATAGGGGAAAGAACAAGATTCTAATATTAGTTTCAGCTTATAAGCACTCAGAATATATTATTAGTTGCATTCCAAAACTCACATGTAACTATGACATATTTCAGCATTTTCAAAGTACCAATATGTAAAATTATTTCTAATCATAAAATATTAATATCGTTTCAAGTGGTTTACATTAGTACATATATGAAGATCAGAATCTGAAGGTTTCATGTCATTCACATTCAATATCGCTATGCAGCACCATTTTATCTTTTCTAATTTGGTGCACAATTTCACATATGCAAAAGATGGAATTCAGAATGAAACCCTTCAATATCACACGCAAAATTAACTAGATTACGTTAGATTTAATTAATGCTTTACACATATTACTATTTCAATGAGGATGATTAGGAATTTCATAACACATGAGTACATCACTTTAACATTCTAATACATGTTGAAGTAATATTCTAAGGCTTGTTAATAAAATATGAACCTATATTACTCAAATGAATATGATTTCATCTAGTCTACAATCATCTGCATGTTTTTACGATGCAGTAACTATGGTCCCTCACATTTAATTCTCATGTTTTCTTCAACGTGTAATTGGTGCATGTTTATTCATATACTACTCAAAACGTCTCATAATCGGTTTATGTGTCAACTAAAGAATTTAGCAGCTTTTCAGCTATATCTTAGCTCAACACTACCAGAGTGCTAGTCAGTATCTAAATAGAAGTTGCATAGCTAACCGCTGAGAGAAGGCTCATTACAGTTTCAAACCACATATCACTTCACCCTCAAGCCCTTTCAGGTACCTGCGTAGATGATAGAATTCTAATAAATTACTAGACTATTGGCATAGCTCACAGAATGTGGATGCACTGGGACACTTGTTGGTGGAGATGACAGCTAAAGAATCGTTAACTTTCATTTGAAAAATGCTGAATAGATGCAAGAAATTGTCTCTCCTCATTGCTGCTACAAAGGTACTTAAATGAATGAGTTCAGAAAACCTTCCTTGCCAAGTGTTGATAATACATATTTAAAATGTTTCCATTAAAACTGTTTGGTCCATGCTGCTTTCACTGTGTTTTCAAAATATTTGTCTCGTTCTGTCAGATTTACAATGTTACTTTTTTTAAAATATTTAAGTTCATTACATTGAATGTTGCCATTTATAAGAAAGAGGGACATGTTTACAGAAAATCTATATTTTTAAGTGTGGTTGATCATTTCCTTATATTTTACTCCCAATAAAAATGAATTTGAAGCCAGCACAGGTTCATATAAGGAAAAGTAATTTCTGACAAAACAAAGTAAGAGAAGTAAAAGAAAAATTAAATGTCCAAACAGCAACTCATGTGGAAGATCTCATTGATCGAAGGTGAACAAATCTATTGCATTTAAATATAGATCTGACAGTAAATATCGGCCAACACCTCTAAAACAATCTACCTTTATACATTTAACTGGAATATTTAAAAAATGTAATGTCTACCAAAATGTTCCTCTTTTCTAATTATTAATGTATTAAGTGATAGAGAGGATGGATAGTATGAGGAAACAGATCTGAAAAGAGAATGCTTGTGTGAGATAGGGATCTTTCACATTAATTATTTTAGACCTTTACAATAAAAAATGGTATAAATTACTAAAATCACATACTTCCGCTCACATGAAATAGCTATTTTCATATACGCATTAATTCCCAATGCTCATTTACTCCAACTTGTGTAATAAATTCAATTGCTTCTATTTCAGCAACATGGTAGGAGAAGTGCCTCACTTTCATCAGAAAGATGGAATAATTGAGCTCTTTTGATTGATTTGAACTCTCTGGTGAAGCTACAGTGGAACACTGGGGCCCGATTCACAAAGGTATACTTACACGTTTATGTAAGTGTACGATTATTCCCAAAAGTATTTTATGAGTAGTATCTTTACGACTGCAGTCTCTACGCTCGTGGCAGAGACTCCGCACATAAAAAAGATAGGACAGTAAAACAATTTCTAGTGAAAAAAAAATAATTTACTGGCGGAGCCAGACTAATTGAAGAAATTGTACTGAGTACTAAGGTGATTTCTCCCTTTGTTAAAAATGTTGATCATTTGCTGGTAATTGAGGAACTAGCCTACCATCCATGATAAAAAAGTAGTAGCAGTCTATCACCTAATTACCCAGGGCCTGTTCATAAAGGTAAACTTACACTTACATGTAGGTTTACGATATTTTCCTATTCACAAAGGTATTATACAAGTAGTATCTTTACAACTGCAGAGGTTCCAAACTCGTTAAAAAGATAATACAGTCCTATATAACAAATTAATCTAATAGTGTAACCCTCCTCCAAATCAAATTTCTCCATTGGATAGTGTCAGACACCTTCTTGTTATTCAATGAGGCCATTAACAGAGTCATATGCCTCCAAATCCGCTCGTTGTAAGGATCAACAGTGCACTGTATACCCTGTAAAACTCCATAGGGAGACTGTCGCTCCTGGGTGTTTTTCTAAGTGCCAGATCATTTAGGTCTTGCTTGAGCTCTGGTGGGGTAATAAGGCCATCTAATTATTTTGACTTTAGAGAGGTCAGCCTTGTTAGTCCAAACCCTCATAAAATTCCTGTTTTCCACATCTCGTGGCATGTGTGGTGGCTCCTAAGTAGTGTGTTGGACTTGGCCCTTTTTGCAGGGTCATCCCTGAACTTTTTGCCTTCCTCCTAGCCTTTTTTCTGACCTGTTGTTGGCTGTTTTATGACTCTGGGCACTTTTTCACTGCTGATCAGTGCTAAAGTGCATATGCTCTCTATGGTAAATTGATGTATGGATTAGTGACTCCATGATTGGCTTGTTTGGCTTACTGTCAGACCCTAGTACAGTGCACTGCGTGTGCCCAGGGCTTGTAAATCAAATGCTGCTGGTGGGCTTGCAGCACTGGTTGTGCCACCCACCGGAGCAGCTTGTAAAGTGTGTCTCAGGCCTGCCATTGCAGAGCCTGTGGGCAGTCTGGTACTGCCATGTTGACTGGGCAAGTGTACCCACTTGCCAGTCCCTAAACCTTCCCTTTTATACATATTAGTAACCCCTAAGGTATGCCCAAGGGCAGGGTGCATTGTAGGTAAAAGGTAGGACATGCCCTGGTGTGTGTGGCATGTCCTAATAGTGAATTACAGCCATTTTCGTTTTTCACTATTGCAAGGCTACCTGTTCCCCATAGGCCAGAATGGGCAGTTAGATTATTACATCTTATAATCCTAACTGACTCAGGGAACCAGGTAGAAATTCGAGTTTAGTACGCCTGAACTCAGAATGATAAAATACATCTTTTAGTGAAGTTGGTTTTAACATTCTGTGTTTGAAAATACCACTTTTAGAAAGTAGGTATTTTCTTGTCTAACTAGCCAAGCCTGCCTCTGCTAGGTTGTGTATTCCTTGTCTGGAGATTGAGTGACAGGGGCTGGGGGTGGCTACAGGAGACAGGGTGAGTCAGCGCAGGGCTGAATAGAAAGATCTGCATCCAGAGTGGAGGGAGGAGTTGCACCTGGGTCTGAATAGGGCTGTGCCTGCCTTCCACAATGCTGGCTCCACCTCCTGCCGGGCGGCTGAGCACTCTGCCCCACATTCTGAAAGGAAAGAAGGAGTCAGAAAAACCAAGTGCTCCAGGACTGACCAGAACTGGTTTTGGACTAGGCAGAGGCCTCTCTGCCTTCAGAGAACAAAGAGAAACTGTGTATAAAAGGGGACCCAGACCCCTAGGAAATTGGATCACTTCTGGGAATCAAGACGAACCTTTGCTGAGGAGAAGAACCAGGAAGCTGAAGGAGGAGACTACCCCTGTGCTGTGTGTTTGGGGGTTGGCCTGCAGTGGTTGCTTCATTGCCAAAGAAAGGAGAAAAGGACTGAGTGTGCTTTCTATCAACTTGAAGAAAGAATCTCCAAGGGCTTGAACTAGAGCTTGCCTCCTGCCTGAAGTCTCAGGGATACAAGACTTCACCAACCATCTCCCCCTGAATTCCCTTGCTGGGAATTGAAGTGCCTGCTGTTGTGCTGGGCCTTCTGAGAGACTGCGTGTCGCTGGGAGCTGGAAGCGCGACGCAACAACGAGAAGCGTGTCGCCGCCGCAGCCGCTGTCACCGCATCGCCGAGGAAGCGAGACGCCGCTGCCGTTGTCATCATCGCATCGCCGGCGCGGCGCATCACCGGAGAAGCGGGACGCTGCCACAGAGGACATCGTCGCATCACCGGAGAAGCGCGTCGCAGGGCCTGTCGCGGCTCCCAAGATCATCGAGTCGCCGCACGGCCGTCGGGCATGCACGCATCGCACCAAAGTTGTCGCATCGCAACCAAGACGCCATTTTGTCGCATCGCACCGGAGAAGAGTATCGCATCGAGGTGCCATCTGTCGCATCGCACCGGAGAGCAGTAAGAAACTGACGCATCAACTCCCCACACAGTAAGGAAGCGAGCATCAACTCCCCTGCGCAGCAGTAAGGAACCGACGCATCCACTCCCCTGAGTGTAAGGAACCGACGCATCACCTTCCCTGCGACCCTTTTGTTTTCTTTGCGTTACGCATTCCAGGTACATTGAGAGTAAAGTGTCGCATCTACAACTTGAGAGAACTGAACTATTTTATAATCTTTTAAAGTCTATTTTTGAGTACAGTATTGTGGATTTTTGTCGTTTGGTCTTGTGTTAAGGCTATATAAAAATACTATTTTTATAATACAACCTGTGTGGTGTCCATCTGTAGTGTTGTCACTGTATTACTGTATGTGTTCACAAATGCTTTACACACTGCCTCTGAGATAAGCCTGACTGCTCGTGCCAAGCTACAAAGGGGGTGAGCAGGGGTTATTTTAGGAGTGTAGCCCCTCACCCTGACTACACGCAAGGGTCCCTATTTGTCACAGGTACCTACCTATGCCAACTAGAGACCCCCAAATCTAACATTGGTGGCAGCGGTGAGGATTCTGGACTTGCATTTGTGACTCATGTACAGTAATTGGTGTACACTACTAGTCAGTGCAGACCATAACGCAACCACATACTTTTTGAGAATTTTTTTCCTTGGAACTTCTTTTCTATTTTTGATTCTTGAGAACTGCCAGTCTTTTTGCTACCATGAGCAAGACAGCATCCATAGTAACTGTAGACATTGTTTTGGAAGAAGAGAGAATTGATACTTACACTGTGCCTTATCTCAAAGCTTTGTGCAAGAAATTTAAAATCTCTGTGAAAGGCCTCACCAGGAAAGAGGAATACCAGAAGGTGCTGAGGGCCTGGGTAGAATCTAGGAATGCCAGTGAGCATCCTGAGGAGCCAGTAATGGAGGCAGAGGATTTAAATGAGCAACTTGAGGGGCCAGTGGGCCCAACTGGAGGGAAAGCACCTTCAGGGGCGGGCAGCAGTGTTTCTTCCAAAGGGTTGTCTCCAGGAGAGCTGGAGGACAGAGCAAGGGAGAGGATGCATAACTTGGAGCTAGCTAGGCTCAAAATGGATGGTCAGAAAGACATAGAGAGGAAGAAAATAGAGCTTGGGATGGGATTAGAGATGAAGAAGTTAGCCTTAGAGGAAAAGAGGATGCATTTTGAGCATGAGAGAATGATGAGGGAGTTGGAGTTGAAAGCCAGGGGCTTAGGGATTCCTCCCTCTGGTGGCAGCAATATTGAATTTTCTAGTGCTGAGGGAGTAGTGCACACACCCAGAGATGTGGCGCCTGACTTGGAGGGGGTTGATTTACGCCAGGAGGTTCAAGGACGTGAGGTAGCTCCGGTGGTGCACAGGGTCCCTGAGATAGATTGGGGAACTGGCCCAGGGGTTCATGGTCCTAGTGGTGGGAGGGACACTCAACTGACTCTAGATGAGAGGAGCAGGGAGGGGGGTTCCCCCATGGTTGAAGTCCTGGTGTGTGAGTGTGAAGACCGCCCAGAAGAGTGTGGGTTGAGTGACAGAGACAGTCAGATACTGTCTTGCCAGTCTCAGGAGAGTGGTGTGGGGTACGTGTGCAAGGCACTGGATGGTGAGGTGAAGGATAGTTTGGTGGGTCTGTGTGATCCAAATTTGGGAGAGCATATTGTAAGTCCCTATTTTCCAGAGCTATGCCAACACCTATTGGAGTGTGAGTTCTCTGGCCCCAGGGAGCTCACAATGGAGGCAGACCTTTTGGTGGATTCCAGAGGGTCTGAAGAGGCATCGGGGAGTGACCCTAAGAGGAGTGGCTCAGGTGTCTTCCAACCCAGAGTGGTGGGAGAGGTTCAGTGTAGCCCAGCTAGGTCCCGTGGTAGTGGGAGGGGTGTAGGGGCTCACGTCCTGTCTCTGCAGAGAAGGAGTGAGTGTGGGGCTGCGTGTCCCAAGGTGCCCGAAACCCAGTCTCAGGGCCTGGATGGTTCTTTAAGGGAACACCAGGTTGGGGGCCTAGGCTGTACTAGTAGGCCATTCGAGGAGGATCTCCTAGTGCCTAGAGAAACTGGAGAGTCTGTAAATGGAGCTCCAGTGTTTCTGGTGTCTGGTGGTGCCGCTCCACTTGGGAGGGTGCAGAAGTCCAGAGTGAGGGGTGAGAGGGGGAAAGAGTCCCCAGTGGAAGAACCAGTGGGTCAGGGGCCAGCCAGAAGGGCTGAGTCACCGGTGAATGACCATGGTGACACCACTTCTGTCCAGGGGGATCTTCACGCGCTGTCAGATGGACAAGGGGCGGGAGATCTTAGAGCCACTAGCCAACGTGATTAGGATATCTAAAGAAATTTCCCCCTTTAGCTTTAATAACTGGGAGTTAAAGGTAGCATTATATGCTGATGACTTGATGATTTATTCGAGTAATTTAACAGTATAATCAGTATATTAACAGGCTTTGGGAAAATCTCTGGATATCAAATAAATCATCATAAAACTGAGGTAATGCATTGGAACATACTTACTCCACAAATTGAGTCCAAAAGAAAAATCAAATATCTTGGGATCCAAGTCTTAAAGAGTATTGATGACATCGCCCAGGTAAACTTGGATTTAAAAGCTAAAGAGATGAGGAAACTATTGAAATCTTGGACCTGTTTATCCCTTACCTTCATGGGGAGAGCAAACGTAATAAAAATGGCTATCCTACCGAAATTTACTTTTGTCTTTAACACGATCCCTTTGGAGTTTGACTCACGGAGCTTAAAAAAAATACAGGGCGAAATAAATTCTTTTATTTGGGCGTCTAAAAGTGTTAGGATAGCATGAAAGAAACTGATCCAGAAGAAGAACCAGGGCGGGATAGCTAGCCCGGATCTTATGTCATATTACAAAGCTTTCCACTTTAAGAACATAAGGCATCTTTTCCGAGACTATAAGTCATACTCTCCCTACTGGAAAGCAGTGACACAACATGACCATTGCCTCTATAAGTTTGGCCATCAAAAATTCTTCAAAAAATCAGACTAAAGGTGCCAAGATCAGCATTTAAATTATGGTCAGATATAAGGAAATTGTGGCAATATCCATATTGTAGTCCCAAGCACCGATATGGAATTCTCCAGGAACCCCCGAATGTCTGAAAGACTCATTAGCAATTCCATTGAAAAGGGCTGGAATCACTAAGTGGGGAGAGTTGCTAGAACATGGTAATCTAAAATCTTGGGATGAGTTAGTGGAAAGGACAAAGGACGAAATATCCAGGTTCAAATTTTACCAGCTGGTTAGCTGGTCTAAAGATCAAGCGACGTGGCCAGACTATGTTGGGAATCTAGAGAGCGAACTTCATAAAGTTCCTGGGAAGAAAGAAGTATCGAAGTGGTAATGGCACTTGGTGGAGAAGAAGGAAGGTGACAATGATACTCCAGATCTTAAGTGGAAGAAAACCTTTCCGGCTCAAGATTTGCAGCAAGTTTGGCAAGTATCCTGCACTTTTTTATGGCACATTATAATTTCAACACCTCTTAGGAAAAATCATTTGTTTACTTTGCACAGATCATACTGGACTCCTGAAAAGTTGTCAAAAATGAACGTTCAGGTGACTAAGAGATGTCCAAAATGTGGTGAGAGGGAAGCAAATGATATCCACATGTTTCATTCATGTCATCACCATGACACATTTTGGAGAGAAATTGGTAAGATTATTGATGAAAGCTTAAACACGACTATTAAGGTAAGATCTTTTAATGTTATTTTTGGCATACTGGATATTGATGATTCCAATCTTATTTTAACAAAGAATCAGAAATATCTTTTGTTTACACTTATGCTAATTGCTAGACGTGAGATTTGCATTAATTGGATTCTTCCCTCCCCCCCGAAGGTTGAGGATTGGGTTCGATCTGTAGACAAATTTAGGAACTTGGACAGAGTCAGAGGGGAATGCAAGCGCACAAAGCATTGGGATCTATGGGACATATATAGGCGGTAGGTTAGGAAGGGATGTCCAATGATTTAAACCAACGCGATCATGGTTCTCATGAGTTTTAATGGGGCTGGATCAGTGATACATTAACTCATGTAAAGTGGCAATGGTTGGAATTAAGGCATGGTTTCCATCTCTTTATCGAGGGCGTCTAGTGAGAGGTGACCCTGTTGCTCTTTACAACAAGATCGCATAAATGAGGACAAAAAAAAAAGGGGCGGGAGATCTGCGCCAGGCAGACTGTCACACAACACAGGAGAGATGTGTTACCCTCTGGGGGGGCATGCGTGCTCCCCAGGAAGTCCTGGTGCGCCAGGCAGATTCTTACACAACTCTAGAGGAGTGTGTTTCCCTTGGGGGGGGTTGGTGTACCCTCCTGGAAGTCCTGGGTTGCCAGGCACAGGTCCAGCCTAAGGGTACAGACCCTGGGTTGG
Organism: Calotriton arnoldi; assembly: GCA_963921515.1. Lineage (NCBI taxonomy): Eukaryota > Metazoa > Chordata > Amphibia > Caudata > Salamandridae > Calotriton > Calotriton arnoldi. The sequence goes on from CAWUFW010012014.1 coordinate 79,654, forward strand.
AGGGCCAGGTTCAGGGTGTCCCCCTGACCTGGAGGAAGGGGCAGCTGCTAACAGTGCCCCTACCAGTTTGTCTTCTGGGGGTACCGCTCCTGAGGGGAGGGGCAGTACTCTGGAAGGGGGTGCAGAGGGAAGGAGTCCTCGCCTCTGACCCCGGTTCAACTGGAGGGTTTAGACCCTAGATTGGAGGGCCAGGTTCAGGTGTTGTCTGACCTGGAGGGAGGGACTACTGTAAACAGTGTCCTGACCGGTTTGTCTTCTAGAGGTACCACTCCTGAGGGGAGGGTGCAGTATTCTGGAAGGGGGTGCAGAGGGAGAGAGTCCTCGCCTCTCACTCCGGTGCAGCCTGAGGGTTTAGATCCCAGGTTGGTAGACCAGTTGCTGGAGAGAGGTCCTGAACTGGTGGGAGAGTTGTGTTCTGAGGTTGCCTCTCATAGGAGGAGAGTGCGGAACCCCAGGTGGGAGGATCAGTGGCAGTAGGGAACTACCCTGAAAGTAAGGGTGGAGGATGGCTATTATGTGCCAGGGGTTACTGCCCCCCACTCTGTGGATTGGCACCGGAGGTCTCTGGATGGCCTAGGGCCTGGTCCTGGCCGTGGACAACTAGGGAGTACCAGTGGGGTAGCCTAGTTGGTCCTGAGAGTATGGACAGAGGAATTGAAATAGGTTCAGATTGGCGTAGAACTGGAATATGCCCCTGCTGTTGCGGGCCAGGGTCCATGTTCTATCGCCCAAAGCAGAGAAGCCCATCAGGGTAGTGATTGGTCTCCCCTGTGTTTTGGCTGGAAGGGGGTTGTGTTGGACTTGGCCCTTTTTGCAGGGTCATCCCTGAACTTTTTGCCTTCCTCCTAGCCTTTTTTCTGACCTGTTGTTGGCTGTTTTATGACTCTGGGCACTTTTTCACTGCTGATCAGTGCTAAAGTGCATATGCTCTCTATGGTAAATTGATGTATGGATTAGTGACTCCATGATTGGCTTGTTTGGCTTACTGTCAGACCCTAGTACAGTGCACTGCGTGTGCCCAGGGCTTGTAAATCAAATGCTGCTGGTGGGCTTGCAGCACTGGTTGTGCCACCCACCGGAGCAGCTTGTAAAGTGTGTCTCAGGCCTACCATTGCAGAGCCTGTGGGCAGTCTGGTACTGCCATGTTGACTGGGCAAGTGTACCCACTTGCAAGTCCCTAAACCTTCCCTTTTATACATATTAGTCACCCCTAAGGTAGGCCCAAGGGCAGGGTGCATTGTAGGTAAAGGTAGGACATGCCCTGGTGTGTGTGGCATGTCCTAATAGTGAATTACAGCCATTTTCGTTTTTCACTATTGCAAGGCTACCTGTTCCCCATAGGCCAGAATGGGCAGTTAGATTATTACATCTTATAATCCTAACTGACTCAGGGAACCAGGTAGAAATTCGAGTTTAGTACGCCTGAACTCAGAATGATAAAATACATCTTTTAGTGAAGTTGGTTTTAACATTCTGTGTTTGAAAATACCACTTTTAGAAAGTAGGTATTTTCTTGCCTAACTATCCAAGCCTGCCTCTGCTAGGTTTGTGTATTCCTTGTCTGGAGATTGAGTGACAGGGGCTGGGGGTGGCTACAGGAGACAGGGTGAGTCAGCGCAGGGCTGAATAGAAAGATCTGCATCCAGAGTGGAGGGAGGAGTTGCACCTGGGTCTGAATAGGGCTGTGCCTGCCTTCCACAATGCTGGCTCCACCTCCTGCCGGGCGGCTGAGCACTCTGCCCCACATTCTGAAAGGAAAGAAGGAGTCAGAAAAACCAAGTGCTCCAGGACTGACCAGAACTGGTTTTGGACTAGGCAGAGGTCTCTCTGCCTTCAGAGAACAAAGAGAAACTGTGTATAAAAGGGGACCCAGACCCCTAGGAAATTGGATCACTTCTGGGAATCAAGACGAACCTTTGCTGAGAGAGAAGAACCAGGAAGCTGAAGGAGGAGACTACCCCTGTGCTGTGTGTTTGGGGGTTGGCCTGCAGTGGTTGCTTCATTGCCAAAGAAAGGAGAAAAGGACTGAGTGTGCTTTCTATCAACTTGAAGAAGAATCTCCAAGGGCTTGAACTAGAGCTTGCCTCCTGCCTGAAGTCTCAGGGATACAAGACTTCACCAACCAGCTCCCCCCTGAATTCCCTTGCTGGGAATTGAAGTGCCTGCTGTTGTGCTGGGCCTTCTGAGAGACTGCGTGTCGCTGGGAGCTGGAAGCGCGACGCAACAACGAGAAGCGTGTCGCCGCCGCAGCCACTGTCATCGCATCGCCGAGGAAGCAAGACGCCGCTGCCGCTGTCATCATCGCATCGCCGAAGCGCGGCGCATCACCGGAGAAGCGGGACGCTGCCACAGAGGACATCGTCGCATCACCGGAGAAGCGCATCGCAGGGCCTGTCGCGGCTCCCAAGATCATCGAGTCGCCGCACGGCCGTCGGGCGTGCACGCATCACCAAAGTTGTCGCATCGCAACCAAGACGCCATTTTGTCGCATCGCACCGGAGAAGAGTATCGCATCGAGGTGCCATCTGTCGCACGCACCGGAGAGCAGTAAGAAACCGACGCATCAACTCCCCACACAGTAAGGAAGCGAGCATCAACTCCCCTGCGCAGCAGTAAGGAACCGACGCATCCACTCCCCTGAGTGTAAGGAACCGACGCATCACCTTCCCGGCGACCCTTTTGTTTTCTTTGCGTTACGCATTCCAGGTACATTGAGAGTAAAGTGTCGCATCTACAACTTGAGAGAACTGAACTATTTTATAATCTTTTAAAGTCTATTTTTGAGTACAGTATTGTGGATTTTTGTTGTTTGGTCTTGTGTTAAGGCTATATAAAAATACTATTTTTATAATACAACCTGTGTGGTGTCCATCTGTAGTGTTGTCACTGTATTACTGTATGTGTTCACAAATGCTTTACACACTGCCTCTGAAATAAGCCTGCCTGCTCGTGCCAAGCTACCAAGGGGGAGAGCAGGGGTTATTTTAGGAGTGTAGCCCCTCACCCTGACTAGACGCAAGGGTCCCTATTTGTCACAGGTACCTACCTATGCCAACTAGAGACCCTCAAATCTAACATAGTGCCATATATTTGTCAAGAACAGGTCTTCTTGCCTACGAGTGGTATGTCTACCTCATGCGTAGGAATGGCCTACTATCTCCGGAAAAAATGCAAGATTATTAATAGAAATCCAGTATTGCACCAGAAAATAATATTCAGCAGGAAGAGAAGAAACTGGTGACCAGAAAAACCCTTCAGCTGGCAAGGCCAAGCAGCTAGCCAAAGAGCAAAAAAATAAACAGGAACTGGAGAAGGCGGAGGATCCACAAAGTCCTGTGAGGAAACAATCAAATAGAAGCAATTGCAACACAACTGAACTTAAGATGGACTTCCTCTTTTAGTGTGTAAAAACAGGATGTGACGTAATAGAAGAAGTGGTTTGGCAATGTTGGATTGGGAATTCATTGGGGTAAATGGTTGCAAATAAACATAAGAAACATTTCAGGAGTCATGGAATAAAATTATAAACATTATAAATGCTAAACTAATTCTAAACTATATCTAGCGGGATAATTTAAATGTCATGATGTCATCAAAATATTCCTGTAGCTGTATTTGAAATGCAAGGAGGGAGGAGAATCTGTGCGCCTTCCTAGGCTCGCAGGAGGAAAAATTGCCCCATAGATTCATGCGCGTATTCCAGACGTGCAAGGGAAATTTATGGCAGGCCACTGCCCACAACTGAAGCAAAAAACATCTGCGAGTGGGACAGCCCAAAGAGCCGATATGCTGGAAGCAACCACCCCAGCCAGAGGCAGTGAATCGGTAAGAAGAATGTCCTTACACTCTGCCTCCTCTTAGGAGCTCCTGGTTTATGAGGAAATTTAGATTAAAAACGTTTAACCCTATTAGTGCCCACTGCAGATCATTCAGTGCCAAGCCATTTAATGACTGTTTGCTTGCTTTGCTTGCAATAGCTGTCATTTCTCAAATTGTGATAATAATATTGGGAATCTATTTATTTTTATTTCAGAACTTCTTTTACTATCAATGTACATGTAAAACATAGGGCCATATTAGCAACAAAATGCGATAAATATCGCAGAGCGCGCTTAGCGCGAAATATTTATCGCCAGCTATCGCTGGAATATATCGCCACGCTAACGCTGTATTAGCAACAATTAGCGCTATGGCGATGATTATTCCAGCGATAGCGGATATCAATGCGAGAATATCGCTGGAAAACCAGCGATATTCTCGCGATTACTGACAAGGTGGATTCAGCATTAGAATCCACCTTCTATACCTTAAACAGGTAAGTCATAGTCAATAGCAGGTGTTAAAATCTAGCGATAAACGCGCTTAGCGCGATTTATTTTATCGCTTCGCCTGCCTTGATAATATGGGTTAGTGGTGTTAGCGACTGTTTACAGTCGCTTTTAGTGGGAACGCCTACCTTGCATGTCATTAGCGATAAATATCGCTGACATGCAAGGCGATGCAATTCCCGGCCTCTAACGCCTGAAAGCTGTCGCTAACGCCTGTTAGCGACAGCTTGCTAATAGGCCGTTAAATATATCGCCGATTTAGCGGCAAAAAGTGCCGCTAAATCGGCGATAAAGCCCTTGATAATATGCCCCATAGATTTATAAAAGACCCCAAGTTCACGCGACACAATTCAAGAAGGCCAGCAGATGACAGTGAAGAGTGATATGCATGAATGACCGCGTTGGTAGGGTTATAATAGAACTAGTGCTTTCTGAAAGTTCTTGCATGGAATCCTCTAAAATATTTTTTTTGGGGCAGTTTGTAATACTGTGACATGCATATAATGGACATACATTTTTCATTTATTCCAATTGTTGTAAAGAATCTAAAGTTATAAGCCTAGTAGAATTTTTTAACAATAGTTGAATACATTTTTCAGAGAGTGATTTTACCAGGGACAGGCAAAAACACATCTTTCCTGCTTTCAACACTATTTTATATTCTACAAAATGGCAAACATGCTATTTTGTCTGTTGTCTTTCATAAGATCAACTCAATCTTTCTATTGGAGATATGTAGGTTACTCACAAATCAGCTATTCAGATTGAGTGAGAGGTCACAAAATGTGACCTTTGATATCAAAATACACTTTTGCTAAAAGATTGTCAGTTTTTGTTCTGTTACCTTTGGATTGATTTTTGTGTTGCATGGTTGGACTTGACATGAAAAGCATTTTTTTCCCTTGTTCAAATTGGTCATGCCATTTGACCAATTGGTCATGCCATTTGACCTCTAATTACATTGTTTTTATATGTGTTTCAAGGTCATTTTCCAGTATTTAGACTGAATATCGGGAACAGAAATATCGCAGACCAAAATATCGTCTCAAGAATATCGAGGACACAAGTATTGTGAAAGTAAGTTTCTATAGGTAAGCAAAAATGTATTATATGTAACTCCACATCTATGTACCTTGAAAGAAATATCTCTTCAAAGTACATAATAATGGAGTTAAGAATAATAAATCTATACTTACCTATTACATTTACCGTCTCCATATGTTGGTCCTCTATTTCTGAGATGATGTTATGGCCACCTGATATTTATGTTTGCAATATTCTGTGATCCCATTATTCCATTACTGTTAGATGATTTGTGATAAGTGTTTCATCACCAGAATCATCATGATAAGTCTTTGCATTTTCCTTGATTACAATGGTGGGGAACGGAGGGGTCATGCGATTTGACTATTGACCTCCAATTACATTTTTCTAAGTGTTTGAGGGTTATTAATCCATTAGTGTTAAACCATTTGGTGCATGTGAAGCATCATTGGATTCATCATTAATTTATTTTCCTGGGTTAAATTGGTGGAGAGGTATTTTCCCTTGATCTTTAGTCTCTCAAGACACATTTTGTAAAACAACTTTCTTCTATTATTGTTTACGTTTTTACAAATATAGTATCATTGGAATCATTATGATACATTTTTGTATTTAGATGAGTTCTTGCATTTCTCTTGCTCAAATTGGAGAAGTGGTTAATTCAATGAGACCTCTGACACGAAAATACACCTTTTCTAAGTGTTTAATTCAAAACAAATGTCAAAGATGGCGCATGACACCATGAGTATAGATTTTTAAACAGGGGAGTGGTAAAATTCACAGCACTTTTCAATTACGCTTCATAACTTGTCAACAATAGTGAAGATTCAGAAAATGGAGGTTGATCCAGCACGGCTAATATAAATTCTTCTCCTTTGGACATGACATCCAGGTAAAGATCATTCACAACAACTATACCATATGACGGTGGGGCCCATAACACCGCATATCATACACTCGCTCAGTTATTCCCTGGATCACATCCACTTTCTCTAGGGAGAAGAACGATTTGCTGGAAGAACGGAATACCTTATTTAAAGTTAACAGAATATTACCTTAAACACTCATGTTTATTCAGTTTTTAATCCTGTCGGTTCTAAACATCAAGGTATTCTGCTTTTTGGTCGATGGACCAACTAGTAGAATAAGTTGTTGGCGATTAAGACCAGCTTAATCTTTAAAACCTTAACATGTATTATATTCATTAAACAAATTAATGAACCACAGACTCGGAATTAATTAGGAATAGTTTTTTATCTAAATTCATTTGCATGAGTGAGATTCTTAGTTTATTAATCACTTTAATACATTTCAATAGCATATGAGAGATAAACCTTATAAAAGATAATAATGCATACCCATTTGTTGTGGTTCGGAAAAATACACCAAAAGCAGATCACAGCATCGAACTCCCAAAACTGACTGTCTGTCCCGCTAACAGCCTCCTCGACGGACCTCCCTTACAGGTTTCCCGCATCGGTCTTGTTCCTTTTCCCAGTCAGATTTATAGTTCAGAAAGAGTTCTTCAAAGAAAAACGGCCTATAGAAAATGGCAGCAGTTTCATCAGTATCACGCTCAGTGTCCAAAAATTATGCTGGAATAGCACTCCTCCTACTTAAGAGCAGGTCCTCTTATACCCTACTACTAGCTTACTAAACAAAAAGTTGCAAACATTGGGGGAGAGAATTACGCTAATTGGTCCATTGGAGGGGAGGCAAGAATCACCTCATTGCCCTCCTTGTTCAATCCGGTTCTAAAATTGTTTAAGGATTATGATTTCACACGACCTTTGGGTAATAGCAGTCCAATTGACAGTTCGCTAAATGTTTCACTTTTGTTGTTTCACTTTAAAACAGTCCATTGTTAATTAATCGGGGCTCATCCTAGGTTCTCACGGATGCATGCTGAGTCTTTCTTGGCATTCTCCTCGTGTCAGGTCAGGCTGACCTTGACTCTTCTCACTCTGGGCTCAATCCGTAACCACGTGACTCTAGCTCTATGGCTTTCTTCCGCTTTGAGGCCATCTTTGGTTCTGCGCATGACCTCATCTGCCTCGGCAGCCATGTTGCAGCATGGCCTAGCAGGCCCGAACGACTATCATAAGAACAAACACAATCATAATTAAAATAAATAAAATAAGCCTGTCTGTTTCCCACCCGTTATTCTAAGTACCCCAGTTAGGTGTTACCTGCTAGAAGCTACATTTAAAGCCATGTTTACTTACCATCCGCATTCTTTGCCACAATACAATTTTACTACATAGCACAAATCATGCGTTTTTGCTCTAATTAGTATGCAAAACACTATGTTAACACTTAATTTACTTTACAATTGTAAATAAGTTAGTTTTGCACATAGATAGCAGTTACCACCCACTTAAGTAAAAATGTTTATAAAAATGCAGATTGTTGGTTAATTTCGCAATCAATTAATACCGTTAAATTATTATCACTATTATGGGGTGTTACAAATTAATTTTATTTACCTTGCTCCATCAATTCCCCCCTTTGGTGTTTTTTAATATCACCACAAAAACCCATGTTACACAATTTTTCAGATAAAATGTTTCTTGTCCACTTATTTTGTTAATTTACACATCAGTATCTTCCTCATCTTGTCTTTTTGTTCTTTTATACATGTTTTCTTTTAATTCTTCCAGTTCTATTTCTCCCATTTCTCGTTCTCTTTCTTTATTTATCTTATTTTCTCTTTTTATCTTATTTTGTCTTTTTCTCCTTTTAAGGCATACATAAACTAATTTCACTACTAACACCATGATGATTACTACTGTTGCTGATATTAAAACTTTCCCTATAATAGAACCACTTATTTCAGTGAACCATTTCTGCATTGAGGAAAAACTCTTACCAAGCTTTTCCCAGGCACCTTCAACCTCCAGTGGGGCAATCTCTTTGTGCAAATCAGTAATATTCATTATATACTTCTGTATATTTTCACTTTTATCTGGAATGTAAGTGCAACAATGTTGGACTTTCAGCATTCCACAGACTCCACCCTCTTTTGCCAAAAGAATGTCAAGGGCAAGTCGATTTTGCATCACCATAGCTCTCATGGCAACCATCTCGGTATTTACCATCAAGAACCCTCCAGCAGTATTCGTTGATAAACGATCTACTACTGTGGACAATTTCCGAATTTTAAATGCATTCAAAGATATTCCCACTGCTGGTATCAATGCTCCAAAAATGTCACCAACTATTTCAGAAAAACTTTCCCTTTTTCTACGTGTTAATGTTTCACCCATTTCGTGTATTCCTTTTTCTTCTCTCTCCACATGAAAGATTTTTGGAAAGACCAGGCCTAAATAACACGAACCATACCAATGGTCCGGCAATTTGTAATATGCCCTATTTCCGCAAATATAATAGATCCCTGGAAATATTGGATCTTTTCCCCCTTTGAATCCCCATCCTCCTAGAATTTTGTAAGTGTCTCGGCATTCACTGGAACCCACGAAATAGTTATCATATCTAGTTTTATTTCTACTAATACACAACTTTCCCTGTTGGGGCCAATCCAAAGTCATAGCTGCATTTGTCTCTTTCTTATCTTCATTTTTCTCTTCAAACGCCCAAAGGGGTGTTTTTGTCTCTTCTATTACTTTTCTTTGAAACTTAACTCTTCTGTTTTCTACCATCTCTAAAAATACCTTTTCTTCTTTCTTTAATTCACAGGTAAGATTGTGCCTAACTACATACTCTAATGTTAAATCTTTATTTTCTAGGAAAAATTCACCAAATATTCTTGCTTCTTTCACCTTGTTCAGTTCAGGGATTATAGGAACTTTCGCAAAAACCTCATTTATGTCGGTATAATAATATTCTAATCTACCTGTTTTATAAAATAAACTAGCTATAACACTACATGTTATCCCATACGTCAAAGGAAGGTGATGATAGGTCACACCTTCTGTGACAGACGCATGAGTAATTGCATACAAATATAACAATCCCTTACATCCATTGTTTCTACATACTCATATAACAATTTTGTGAAAGCATTCTTAGAAAAATCAGTTATGGATCTATCCTTATGCAATTCAGTACTATCTATTAATGTTGCTGTGTTCTGTGTGTTAGCTTCTTTATCCTTTTTCGTTTTGTTCCCTAATATGAATGTTTCTTCTACAGCTAACCTAATTGGAATTGTGATTGCTAAAATAAGCCAAATAAACATAAAGAAACCTGTACAATAGAAACACATTCTACACCATCTACGTAAAAACTCACATCTAGGTTTCCTGTTCTCTGTGTCTGCCATTCTAATCTATTACCTTGTTATATATATATATATATATATATATATATATATATATATATATATATATATTATCTACTGGCGGTCGCCAGTAGATAGTTATAGTTAGGACCTATTTTCCATAGGAAATCCGCGACATTCTATTTGAAATAACTCTTGCGTCAGTTGACAAATCTTCGCGAAATTTTCAAACTTTATGGCCCGCTCCGGTCCGCTCCTACCCTGAAAGTTTCGGGGTGATTCGTCAAGCGGGGCCGAGAAAAAGGGGGTCCCAAAACGTGTTTTCCCCATTCATTTTCCCATAGGAAACTTTAGACACGGCTACAGCCCGAACTGCTGAACGGAATTACACCAAATTTGGCAAAGAGGTAGTTCTTGGTTCAGAAAGAACCCTTTTGTTAAATGGTGTAAATCCGTTCAGTAGTTGCGGAGAAATTAAAAAAATAAGAGTCAAAAATCAATTTCCCATAGGAAACTTTATGCAAGGCTACAGCCCGAACTGCTGAACGGAATTACACCAAATTTGGCAAAGAGGTAGTTCTTGGTTCAGAAAGAACCCTTTTTGCTAAATGGTGTAAATCCGTTCAGTAGTTGCTGAGAAAATCAAAAGTAAAAACACATATATATCTGGGCGGAGCCTAACCACACATGTCATCGTGAGATCTGATTGGCTGTCAGCCCTTCATCCTGGAATTGCTGGCAGCCATCTTGGGACCAATATACATGATAGTACCCCATTGAAATGTATTGTAGTGAATCGAAGATTTTGAGGGTTACCAAAAGGAGAACTATAAAGGGTGATAACAGACTTTAGTTACATTAGAATTCATTTGTTGATGGTACCATACTAATTTCAGGAATTGTGGTGTGTTCTAAGGTGATTTTACCCTGTGAAAAACCTTCTGCTGGGATATCATGAATCATGTTTGAGAGAAAACTATTTTCACATGCTTGTCCCATACAGTTTTGGAAGGTGCTCCAGAAGCTAAAATGAGAGCATATTTTCTGTAAATTCACATTATCTTTCTCAGTCATGTGAGAATGAAGTCTGACATTCTCAGTAAAACATGTACATCCAACAAGGGCAGAGACTGTCAGTTGATTCCTTTGTGTTCTACTGCAGCTTCCCAGAGTGTTCTAAAGAACAACTAGAGAGCTAACAGCCTTACGTATGACAAAAGTATGGCACACCTGAAGCCATCTTGATTGGAATAAACTGGTAACACTTAAAACATTTAATTTAAAAAGGAACAAAATGATGGGGTTCATCTTGTCATAGAAATTATGGTTAGTGCTCTGGAAAGAAAAATTAGGACATGTTTCAAGTGTGATCTCAAATATCTTCCTGTTATATTTCAACAGGAGCAGCCTGCCAGTTGATTCCTTTGTGTTCTACTGCAGCTTCCCAGAGTGTTCTAAAGAACAACTAGAGCGCTAACAGCCTTACCTATGACAAAAGTATGGCACACCTGAAGCCATCTTGATTGGAATAAACTGGTAACACTTAAAACATTTAATTTAAAAAGGAACAAAATGATGGGGTTCATTTTGTCATAGAAATTATGGTTAGTGCTGTAGAAAGAAAAATTAGGACATGTTTCAAGTGTGATCTCAAATATCTTCCTGTTATATTTCAACAGGAGCAGCCTGCCAGTTGATGCCTTTGTGTTCTACTGCAGCTTCCCAGAGTGTTCTAAAGAACAACTAGAGTGCTAACGGCCTTACTTATGACAAAAGTATGGCACACCTGAAGCCATCTTGATTGGAATAAACTGGTAACACTTAAAACATTTAATTTAAAAAGGAACAAAATGAGGGGGTTCATTTTGCCATAGAAATTATGGTTAGTGCTGCAAAAATAAAATTTAGTGCATGTTTTAAGTGAGATCTCAAATCCTCTTCTATTTCATTAGAAAATTCTGACATGCAGCCTGAAACAATCACTTTCAATACCAGCAGCAGACTTCCAGTTAACTCCTTGGTGAGCAGTAGCTTTACTACAGTGATCTAATGAACAACTAGAGTGCTAACATTCTGAATTTATGGCAAATGTCTGACACATCTGAATGCCTTCTTGATGGAATCAAAGTAAAAACTGAAAGCATTTCCTACTGAGGAGACTGCAGTAAATGAGGAAATTAGGAAACTTCATAACAAAGAAGTCTTCCAAGATGGACACCAGTGAAAAAGAGCCCAAATGTAGCACAAATATTACCCAGATGTAGCCCACATATAGCCCAATGACAAAAGTGTGCAAAACACTTTTTATTTTTAGTTTTTGCAGTTTTATGTAGTGCAGACTGGTCAGGTATTGGAGCGTTGCATCTTAAAACATGACCCCCTACACTACAAAAACACCACTGCACTACCCTAAACCCTAAAACACTACCCCCAGCACGACCCCTACACTACACAAGCACCACTGCACTATCCTAAACCCTAAAACACTACCCCCAGCATGACCCCCTACACTACACAAACACCACTGCACTACCCTAAACCCTAAAACACTACCCGAACACCACTGCACTAACCTAAATCCTAAAACACTACCCCCAGCACTACCCCCTACACTACCCAAACACCACTGCACTACCCTAAAACATGACCCCTACACTACACAAACACCACTGCACTACCCTAAACCCTAAAACACTACCCCCAGCACGACCCCTACACTACACAAGCACCACTGCACTACCCTAAACCCTAAAACACTATCCCCAGCACGACCCCCTACACTACACAAACACCACTGCACTAACCTAAATCCTAAAACACTACCCCCAGCACAACCCCCTACACTACCCAAGCACCACTGCACTACCCTAAAACATGACCCCTTACACTACACAAACACCACTGCACTACCCTAAACCCTAAAACACTACCCCCAGCACGACCCCCTACACTACACAAGCACCACTGCTCTACCCTAAACCCTAAAACACTACCCCCAGCACGACCCCCTACACTGCCCGAACACCACTGCACTGCCCTAAACCCTGAAACACCAGCCCCTGCACGACCCCCTACACTGCCCGAACATCACTGCACTGCCATAAACCCTGAAACACCAACCCTAGCACGACCCCCTACACTGCCCGAACACCACTGCACTGCCCTAAACCCTGAAACACCACCCCCTTCACGACCCCCTACACTGCCCGAACACCACTGCACTGCCCTAAACCCTGAAACACCACCCCCAGCACGCCCCCTACACTGCCCGAACACCACTGCACTGCCCTAAACCCTGAAACACTACCCCCAGCAAGACCTCCTACACTGCCCGAACACCACTGCACTGCCCTAAACCCTGAAACATCACCCCCAGCAAGACCCCCTACACTGCCCGAACACCACTGCCCTAAACCCTGAAACACCACCCCTACACTGCCCGAACACCACTGCACTGCCCTAAACCCTGAAACACCACCCCCAGCATGACCCCCTACACTGCGCAAACACCACTGCACTGCCCTAAACCCTGAAACACGACCCCCTGCACGACCGCCTACACTGCCCGAAAACCACTGCACTGCCCTAAACTTTGAAACACCAGCCCCAGCACAACCCCCTACACTGCCCGAACACCACTGCACTACCCTAAAGCCACAAACACCACCCCCTGCACGACCCCCTACACTGCCCGAACACTACTGCACTGCCCTAAACCCTGAAACACCATCCCCAGCACGACCCCCTACACTGCACGAACACCACTGCACTGCCCTAAACCCTGAAACACTACCCCCAGCAAGACCCCCTATACTGCCCGAACACCACTGCACTGCCCTAAACCCTGAAACATCACCCCCAGCAAGACCCCCTACACTGCCCGAACACCACTGCCCTAAACCCTGAAACACCACCCCCAGCAAGACCCCCTACACTGCCCGAACACCACTGCACTGCCCTAAAGCCTGAAACACCAGCCCCAGCACGACCCCTACACTGCCCGAACACCACTGCACTGCCCTAAACCCTGAAACACCACCCCTGCACGACCCCTACACTGCCCAAACACCACTGCACTGCCCTAAACCCTGAAACACCACCCCAGCACGACCCCCTACACTGCCCGAACACCACTGCACTGCCCTAAACCCTGAAACACCACCCCTGCACGATCCCCTACACTGCCCGAACACTACTGCACTGCCCTAAACCCTGAAACACCACCCCCAGCACGACCCCCTACACTGCACAAACACCACTGCACTGCCCTAAACCCCGAAACACTACCCCCAGCAAGACCCCCTACACTGCCCGAACACCACTGCACTGCCCTAAACCCTGAAACACCAGCCCCAGCACAACCCCGTACACTGCCCGAACACCACTGCCCTAAACCCTGAAACACCAGCCCCAGCACGACCGCCTACACTGCCCGAAAACCACTGCACTGCCCTAAACCCTGAAACACCAGCCCCAGCACGACCCCCTACACTGCCCGAACACCACTGCACTACCCTAAACCCACAAACACCAGCCCCAGCACGACCGCCTACACTGCCCGAACACCACTGCACTGCCCTAAACCCTGAAACATCACCCCCAGCAAGACCCTCTACACTGCCCGAACACCACTGCCCTAAACCCTGAAACACCACCCCAGCACGACCCCCTACACTGCCCGAACACCACTGCACTGCCCTAAACCCTGAAACACCACCCCCGCATGACCCCTACACTGTCCAAACACCACTGCACTGCCCTAAACCCTGAAACACCACCCCCTGCACGACCCCCTACACTGCCCGAACACTGCTGCACTGCCCTAAACCCTGAAACACCATCCCCAGCACGACCCCCTACACTGCACGAACACCACTGCACTGCCCTAAACCCTGAAACACTACCCCCAGCAAGACCCCCTATACTGCCCGAACACCACTGCACCGCCCTAAACCCTGAAACATCACCCCCAGCAAGACCCCTACACTGCCCGAACACCACTGCCCTAAACCCTGAAACACCACGCCCAGCAAGACCCCCTACACTGCCCGAACACCACTGCACTGCCCTAAAGCCTGAAACACCAGCCCCAGCATGACCCCTACACTGCCCGAACACCACTGCACTGCCCTAAACCCTGAAACACCACCCCTGCACGACCCCCTACACTGCCCAAACACCACTGCACTGCCCTAAACCCTGAAACACCACCCCCAGCCCGACCCCCAACACAGCCCGAACACCACAGCACAGCCCTAAACCCTGAAACACCACCCCCTGCACGATCCCCTACACTGCCCGAACACTACTGCACTGCCCTAAACCCTGAAACACCACCACCAGCACGACCCCCTACACTGCACAAACACCACTGCACTGCCCTAAACCCCGAAACACTACCCCCAGCAAGACCCCCTACACTGCCCGAACACCACTGCACTGCCCTAAACCCTGAAACACCAGCCCCAGCACAACCCCATACACTGCCCGAACACCACTGCCCTAAACCCTGAAACACCACCACCAGCACGACCCCCTACACTGCACAAACACCACTGCACTGCCCTAAACCCCGAAACACTACCCCCAGCAAGACCCCTACACTGCCCGAACACCACTGCACTGCCCTAAACCCTGAAACACCACCCCCAGCACGACCCCCTACACTGCCCAAACACCACTGCACTGCCCTAAACCTTGAAACACCACCCCCTGCATGACCTCCTACACTGCCGAAACACCACTGCACTGCCCTAAACCCTGAAACACCACCCCCAGCACGACCCCCTACACTGCCCAAACACCACTGCACTGCCCTAAACCCTGAAACATCAACCCCAGCAAGACCCCCTACACTGCCTGAACACCACTGCCCTAAACCCTGAAACACCACCCCATACACTGCACGAACACCACTGCACTGCCCTAAACCCTGAAACACCACCTCCAGCAAAACCCCCTACACTGCCTGAACACCATTGCTCTGCCCTAAATCCTGAAACACTAGCCCCAGCCACGACCCCCTACACTGCCCGAACACCACTGCACTGCCCTAAACCCTGAAACACCACCCCCAGCACGACCCCCTACAATGCCCGAACACCACTGCACTGCCCTAAACCCTGAAACACCAGCCCCAGCAAGACCCCTACACTGCCCGAACACCACTGCACTGCCCTAGACTCTGAAACACCAGCCCCAGCAAGACCCCCTACACTGCCTGAACACCACTGCACTGCCCTAAACCCTGAAACACTACCACCAGCAAGACCCCCTATACTGCCCGAACACCACTGCACTGCCCTAAACCCTGAAACATCACCCCCAGCAAGACCCCCTACACTGCCCGAATACCACTGCCCTAAACCCTGAAACACCACCCCCAGCAAGACCCCCTACACTGCCCGAACACCACTGCACTGCCCTAAAGCCTGAAACACCAGCCCCAGCAAGACCCCTACACTGCCCGAACACCACTGCACTGCCCTAAACCCTGAAACACCACCCCTGCACGACCCCCTACACTGCCCAAACACCACTGCACTGCCCTAAACCCTGAAACACCACCCCCAGCACGACCCCCTACACTGCCCGAACACCACTGCACTGCCCTAAACCCTGAAACACCACCCCTGCACGATCCCCTACACTGGCCGAACACTACTGCACTGCCCTAAACCCTGAAACACCACCCCCAGCACGACCCCCTACACTGCACGAACACCACTGCACTGCCCTAAACACCGAAACACTACCCCCAGCAAGACCCCTACACTGCCCGAACACCACTGCACTGCCCTAAACCCTGAAACACCAGCCCCAGCACAACCCCGTACACTGCCCGAACACCACTGCCCTAAACCCTGAAACACCAGCCCCAGCACGACCGCCTACACTGCCCGAACACCACTGCACTGCCCTAAACCCTGAAACACCAGCCCCAGCACGACCCCCTACACTGCCCGAACACCACTGCACTACCCTAAACCCACAAACACCCGTCCCAGCACGACCCCCTACACTGCCCGAACACCACTGCAGTGCCCTAAACCCTGAAACATCACCCGCAGCAAGACCCTCTACACTGCCCGAACACCACTGCACTGCCCTAAACCCTGAAACACCAGCCCCAGCACAACCCCATACACTGCCCGAACACCACTGCCCTAAACCCTGAAACACCAGCCCCAGCACGACCGCCTACACTGCCCAAAAACCACTGCACTGCCCTAAACCCTGAAACACCAGCCCCAGCACGACCCCCTACCCTGCCCGAACACCACTGCACTACCTTAAACACACAAACACCAGCCCCAGCACGACCCCCTACACTGCCCAAACACCACTGCACTGCCCTAAACCCTGAAACACCACCCCCAGCAAGACCCCCTACACTGCCCGAACACCACTGCACTGCCCTAAACCCTGAAACACCACCCCTGCACGACCCCTACACTGCCCAAATACCACTGCACTACCCTAAACCCTGAAACACCAGCCCCCTGCACGACCCCCTACACTGCCCAAACACCACTGCACTGCCCTAAACCCTGAAACACCACCCCTCAGCACAACACCCTACACTGCCCGAACACCACTGCACTGCCCTAAACCCTGAAACACCACCCCCAGCACGACCCCCTACACTGCCCAAACACCACTGCACTGCCCTAAACCTTGAAACACCACCCCCTGCATGACCTCCTACACTGCCGGAACACCACTGCACTGCCCTAAACCCTGAAACACCACCCCCAGCACAACCCCCTACACTGCCCAAACACCACTGCACTGCCCTAAACCCTGAAACATCAACCCCAGCAAGACCCCTACACTGCCTGAACACCACTGCCCTAAACCCTGAAACACCACCCCATACACTGCACGAACACCACTGCACTGCCCTAAACCCTGAAACACCACTTCCAGCAAAACCCCTACACTGCCTGAACACCATTGCTCTGCCCTAAATCCTGAAACACTAGCCCCAGCACGACCCCCTACACTGCCCGAACACCACTGCACTGCCCTAAACCCTGAAACACCACCCCCTGCACGATCCCCTACACTGCCCGAACTCTACTGCACTGCCCTAAACCCTGAAACACCACCACCAGCACGACCCCCTACACTGCACAAACACCACTGCACTGCCCTAAACCCCGAAACACTACCCCCAGCAAGACCCCCTACACTGCCCGAACACCACTGCACTGCCCTAAACCCTGAAACACCAGCCCCAGCACAACCCCATACACTGCCCGAACACCACTGCCCTAAACCCTGAAACACCAGCCCCAGCACGACCGCCTACACTGCCCGAAAACCACTGCACTGCCCTAAACCCTGAAACACCAGCCCCAGCACGACCCCCTACACTGCCCAAACACCACTGCACTACCCTAAACCCACAAACACCAGCCCCAGCACGACCCCCTACACTGCCCGAACACCACTGCACTGCCCTAAACCCTGAAACACCACCCCCAGCAAGGCCCCCTACACTGCCCGAACACCACTGCACTGCCCTAAACCCTGAAACACCACCCCTGCATGACCCCTACACTGCCCAAATACCACTGCACTACCCTAAACCCTGAAACACCAGCCCCCTGCACGACCCCCTACACTGCCCAAACACCACTGCACTGCCCTAAACCCTGAAACACCACCCCTCAGCACAACACCCTACACTGCCCGAACACCACTGCACTGCCCTAAACCCTGATACACCACTCCCAGCATGACCCCCTACACTGCCCGAACACCACTGCACTGCCCTAAACCTTGAAACACCACCCCTGCATGACCTCCTACACTGCCGGAATACCACTGCACTGCCCTAAACCCTGAAACACCACCCCCAGCACGACCCCTACACTGCCCAAACACCACTGCACTGCCCTAAACCCTGAAACATCAACCCCAGCAAGACCCCCTACACTGCCTGAACACCACTGCCCTAAACCCTGAAACACCACCCCATAGACTGCACGAACACCACTGCACTGCCCTAAACCCTGAAACACCACCCCCAGCACGACCCCTACACTGCCCAAACACCACTGCACTGCCCTAAACCCTGAAACATCAACCCCAGCAAGACCCCTACACTGCCTGAACACCACTGCCCTAAACCCTGAAACACCACCCCATACACTGCACGAACACCACTGCACTGCCCTAAACCCTGAAACACCACTTCCAGCAAAACCCCCTACACTGCCTGAACACCATTGCTCTGCCCTAAATCCTGAAACACTACCCCAGCACGACCCCCTACACTGCCCGAACACCACTGCACTGCCCTAAACCCTGAAACACCACCCCCAGCACGACCCCCTACACTGCCCGAACACCACTGCACTGCCTTAAACCCTGAAACACCAGCCCCAGCAAGACCCCCTACACTGCCCGAACACCACTGCACTGCCCTAGACTCTGAAACACCAGCCCCAGCAAGACCCCCTACACTGCCGGAACACCACTGCACTGCCCTAAACCCTGAAACACCAGCCCCAGCATGACCCCTACACTGCCCGAACACCACTGCACTGCCCTAAACCCTGAAACACTACCCCCAGCAAGACCCCTATACTGCCCGAACACCACTGCACTGCCCTAAACCCTGAAACATCACCCCCAGCAAGACCCCCTACACTGCCCGAACACCACTGCCCAAAACCCTGAAACACCACCCCCAGCAAGACCCCCTACACTGCCCGAACACCACTGCACTGCCCTAAAGCCTGAAACACCAGCCCCAGCATGACCCCTACACTGCCCGAACACCACTGCACTGCCCTAAACCCTGAAACACCACCCCCTGCACGACCCCCTACACTGCCCAAACACCACTGCACTGCCCTAAACCCTGAAACACCACCCCCAACACGACCCCCTACACTGCCCGAACACCACTGCACTGCACAAAACCCAGAAACACCACCCCCTGCACGATCCCCTACACTGCCCGAACACTACTGCACTGCCCTAAACCCTGAAACACCACCACCAGCACGACCCCCTACACTGCACAAACACCACTGCACTGCCCTAAACCCCGAAACACTACCCCCAGCAAGACCCCCTACACTGCCCGAACACCACTGCACTGCCCTAAACCCTGAAACACCAGCCCCAGCACAACCCCATACACTGCCCGAACACCACTGCCCTAAACCCTGAAACACCAGCCCCAGCACGACCGCCTACACTGCCCGAAAACCACTGCACTGCCCTAAACCCTGAAACACCAGCCCCAGCACGACCCCCTACACTGCCCGAACACCACTGCACTGCCCTAAACCCTGAAACACCACCCCCAGCAAGACCCCTACACTGCCCGAACACCACTGCACTGCCCTAAACCCTGAAACACCACCCCCTGCACGACCCCCTACACTGCCCAAATACCACTGCACTACCCTAAACCCTGAAACACCAGCCCCTGCACGACCCCTACACTGCCCAAACACCACTGCACTGCCCTAAACCCTGAAACACCACCCCTCAGCACAACACCCTACACTGCCCGAACACCACTGCACTGCCCTAAACCCTGAAACACCACCCCCAGCACGACCCCCTACACTGCCCGAACACCACTGCACTGCCCTAAACCTTGAAACACCACCCCCTGCATGACCTCCTCCACTGCCGGAACACCACTGCACTGCCCTAAACCCTGAAACACCACCCCCAGCACGACCCCCTACACTGCCCAAACACCACTGCACTGCCCTAAACCCTGAAACATCAACCCCAGCAAGACCCCTACACTGCCTGAACACCACTGCCCTAAACCCTGAAACACCACCCCATAGACTGCACGAACACCACTGCACTGCCCTAAACCCTGAAACACCACCTCCAGCAAAACCCCCTTCACTGCCTGAACACCATTGCTCTGCCCTAAATCCTGAAACACTAGCCCCAGCACGACCCCCTACACTGCCCGAACACCACTGCACTGCCCTAAACCCTGAAACACCACCCCCAGCACGACCCCCTACACTGCCCGAACACCACTGCACTGCCCTAAACCCTGAAACACCAGCCCCAGCAAGACCCCCTACACTGCCCGAACACCACTGCACTGCCCTAGACTCTGAAACACCAGCCCCAGCAAGACCCCTACACTGCCCGAACACCACTGCACTGCCCTAAACCCTGAAACACCAGCCCCAGCATGACCCCCTACACTGCCCGAACACCACTGCACTGCCCTAAACCCTGAAACACCAGCCCCAGCACGACCACCTACACTGCCCGAACACCACTGCACTGCCCTAAACCCTGAAACACCAGCCCCAGCACAACCCCCTACACTGCCCGAACACCACTGCACTGTCCTAAACCCTGAAACACCAGCCCCAGCACGACCCCCTACACTGCCCGAACACCACTGTACTGCCCTAAACCCTGAAACACCAGCCCCAGCACGACCCCCTACACTGCCCGAACACCACTGCACTGCCCTAAACCCTGAAACACCACCCCCTGCATGACCTCCTACACTGCCCGAACACCACTGCACTGCCCTAAACCCTGAAACACCACCCCTGCACCGCCCCTACACTGCCCGAACACCACTGCACTGCCCTAAACCCTGAAACACCACCCCCAGCACGACCCCTTTACTGCTCGAACACCACTGCACTGCCCCATACCCTGAAACACCACCCCAGCACGACCCCCTACACTGCCTGAACACCACTGCCCTAAACCCTGAAACACCACCCCCTGCACGACCCCCTACACTGCCCAAACACCACTGCACTACCCTAAACCCTGAAACACCACCCCCTACACTGCCCGAACACCACTGCACTGCTCTAAACCCTGAAACACCACCCCCAGCACGACCCCTACACTGCCCGAACACCACTGCACTGCCCTAAACCCTAAAACACCACCCCCAGCATTACCCCCTACACTGCCCAAACACCACTGCACTGCCCTAAACCCTAGAACACTACCCCCAGCACGACCCCCTACACTACCCGAACACCACTGCACTACCCTAAACCCTAAAATACTACCCCCAGCACAACCCCCTACACTACCAGAACACGTCTGCACTGCCCTAAACCCTCAAACACTCCCCCAGCACGACCCCCTACACTACCCAAACACCACTGCACTGCCCTAAACCTAAAACACTACCCCGCATGACCCCCTACACTACCCAAACACCAATGCACTACCCTAATCCCTAAAACACTACCCCCGCATGACCCCTACACTACCCTAAACCCTAAAACACTACCCCCGCACAACTCCCTACACTACCCAAAGACCACTGCACTACCCTAAACCCTAAACCACGACCTCCTACACTACACAAACACCACTGCACTACCCTAAACCCTAAAACACTACCCCCTACACTACACAAACACCACTGCACTACCCTAAACCCTAAAAAACTACCCCCAGCACGAACCACTACACTACCCAAACACCACTGCACTACCCTAAACCCTAAAAACTACCCCCAGCAGTACCCCTACACTACCCAAACACCACTGCACTACCCTAAACCCTAAAACACTACCCCCAGCACGACCCCCTACACTACCCAAACACCACTGCACTACCCTAAACCCTAAAACACTACCCCAGCATGACCCCCTACACTACCCAAACACCACTGCACTACCCTAAACCCTAAAACACTCCCCAGCACGACTCCCTACACTACCCAAACACCACTGCACTACCCTAAACCCTAAATCTACCCCCAGCATGACCCCCTACACTACACAAACACCACTGCACTACCCTAAACCCTAAAACACTACCCCCAGCACGACCCTCTTCACTACCTAAACACAACTGCACAATTTGTTACAGGCGTTGCAACGCAGGCCTGTGGTGCTTACTGGAAGTACCTAGTGGGCTAGTTGGGCCCCAGGGACCCTCAGGATTCAAGGTGACCTAATCCCCCAACTTAAAACGCACCACGGGGCGCGTTTGCACAGTGGTGAAGGGAGGGGGCAGGGCCTCAGGTGACATGCGCAAACACGCCCTGTGGTGCGTTTTAAGTTGAGGAATTAATTCCCTTTGAATCCTGAGGGACCCTGGGGGCCAACTAGCCCACCAGGTACCTTCAGTAAGCACAACAGAGTTGCGTTGCAGAGAGGTGAAAAAAGGTGCGTGGCCTCGGAACGCCTCTCTGCAACTCAGCTCTGTGGTCCTAACTGTAGGTACCTGGGGGGCTAGTTGGGCCCCAGGGCTTCTCAGAATTCAAGGGGACTTAATCCCGCAACTTAAAACGCGCCACGGGGTGCGTTTGCACACATGTCACCTCAGGCCCCCCCTCCCTTCACCACTGTGCAAACGCGCCCTGTAGCGCATTTTAAGAGGTAGTTTTAATCCCCTGCCCTATTATGTACTAGGGACTTGCAGAGGAGGTCATGCTAATCACAGGGGTACCCCAACGCATAGTGTTCCCTAGTGTATGTAGGTGTTTTCACTGTATTCTAAGTGTCTTTTAGCATAGCACTGGCTCTGGTTAGTCAGAGTCAGTTACCACCAGTACCCGTCTGAAAAAGTTGTGGGCACAGGATGATTTTGCAACAAGGCCTCTTTCTGCTCCTCTGTTGGTTCTTTCTGCACATCTTTTGCTTCTTTCTGTGCGTTTTTCTTCTTTCTTCACATGTCCTACCTCTGTAGGCAAAGTTAGAAACTAGCATTTAAAAAACCTTTGAAATTCACTTAAAAATCATAGGTTTCAGGCACGTTATAGTTAGAAATTAGCATTTAAAAAACCTTTGAAATTCACTGAAAAACCATAGGTTTTAGGGACAGTTATAGTTAGTTGGACATTTCACTCGTACAAAACCATAGAAATTCCCCCGTTATAGTTAGTTCAGCTAACTATAACTCGTGCCCCCGCAATGCACTGCTGATGACGTCACATATTACATCACTCATGACATGGTCAGTGACATCACTGATGACATCACTGATGACATCTCAAATGACATCACTGATGACATCATCCATGTGATAATGTCATGCATCTTCTCACACCCTAATATAACTTTTGATACACCCACTCTAAATTACAGACTGCCATTCTCAAAACCATAGACACTCCAACACCAAAAACTACATACCCACTCACTGATTCTTAGGTCTACACACACATCCACTCACTCACCCGTACAGTCACTCATACTTAGTCACTCAGTACAGGACTATCATATGCACTCATACACCTATATAAACACTCACACACCGCCACTCATCCATAGAGGTACTCACACACCTAGTCAGTCATGCAAAAAACTTAATCACACACCCATTTACTCACCTATACAGTTATACACACACCAGCTCACTTACTCATACAAATACTAGCACATTCTTACGCTCTTATACAATCACTGATACAAGTACACACTCATCCATACAGCCACTCTCACAATCACACACTCTCACTTATAGCCATTTATATACTCCAACACACATATATACTGCCTTTCACATATGTAGTTACTCACACATGTACCACTGAGATATACATTCAATCACTAACACACCCATACACACACTCACCCACCCATACAGTCCATCACAGATGCACTCTTGAAACCATGCACCCAGTGAATCACCAACTCACACATCTATGCACAGAGTCACACACACCCCACCCACACAAACACTCAGGCACCCATACAGATACTTAGACAATCAATCAATAACCCATGTAGACACTCATGTAGCTATTCAGAAAGCCATGCAGCCGCTTACAAACCAACAGACAGACGGATACAGACATTCACACAGTTTAGTCACTAACCCATGCATTCAGTAAGATACATTTAATCACTCACTGGTAGAGTCAGTCACTCACGTACTAAATCATCCATTCAGACACTTATACACCCACTCATTCTTCAATACGCCTTTCCCTATATATATTAAACATATTTAAACTTTACAGAAACACACAGTCACTGGATGATGTCATCAGTGATGTCATCAGTGATGTCATTTGAGATGTCATCAGTGATGTCATCAGTGATGTCACTGACCATGTCATGAGTGATGTAATATGTGACGTCATCAGCAGTGCATTGTGGGCGCGAGTTATAGTTAGCTGAACTAACTATAACGGGGGAATTTCTATGGTTTTGTACGAGTGAAATGTCCAACTAACTATAACTGTCCCTAAAACCTATGGTTTTTCAGTGAATATATATATATATATATATATATATATATATATATATATATATATGTACAGAAAATGTGTCACCACACCTCAGAATGACGTATCAGCCACTCTACCCTTTTACTTTGTCTCTTTTGGTACTTTATTCAGTTCTTTTCAGAACTCTTCCTTGTCTCGTCCAGGTTTTGATGTCCAGTCCGGGTTTTTCTTTGCCTTTTTCAGACTTGTTGCACTTCACTTTCACCCATTGGTTTGCAGCTTTCTTCTGGGCTCTCGTGAGTGTTATCTTCTTGTTTAATGTCAGTCAATGCGATGTATAGCTACTCAGGTGACTTATATTTCTGGTTAGGTTTCTTCACTCTTTTCGTTTTCTGCAATTGCTTTCCACTTTGTTTTCCTTGTTCCTTTTGACTTGTTATCTCATTTACTTGTTCTGCATTATTCCTGTTTAAGTTTATTATCTTGTACCTTAATCTTTTGACTTCGTGGGGCCAATGATCTCCTTTTCTTGGCCTTTTTGGTTCACTTTCTTTTTCCTCTCGTTCTGTTCTCCAAGTCCTCTTTCTTGGTCCTAGTCTCTGCTTTCTTTATTCTTCACTTTCTTCTGATTCTGTTTCAGATCTTACTTCACTTCCTCTTATTTTGAACTTTATGATTTCGTTTTCATTGTCTAAATCTGAACTTTCTTGTGTCTTTTCTGTTGGGACACTAGTTTCTATCCCTCCTCGAGTTTCTTCCGGTTCTGTGTTAATCTCTCTGTCTGTTTCTAAATTTCCCTGTTGTTCTATTTGTTGATCTGTCCCTATTGCTCTTCGAGGTTCTTCCGATTCTACTTCTATCTCTCTATCTGAAACTAACCCTTCCTCAATTAATTCGACAATTTTTGAAGGAAATCTACCATAACTTGTGCTCGGTTTATCAATGTCACTGTCTCTTTGTTCAGTTTCTTCGTTTACAATGTCAATTTTCTTTTTATTCCTTTGCTTTTCATCACAATCTGACTGATCTGTTTCAGATGCCGAACTGGTATCTGATATTTCCAGATGTCGACTTTCTGGTCGATCTTCAAGTTCTGGAACTTTTGCTACTTCAAGTTCTTCTTCTGTTATCAAGCTTGTACCTGGGTCTTCCAGATGTCGACTTTCAGGTTGATCTTCAAGTTCTGTAACTCTGCTTGTTTCAACTTCTGCATCGGATGCTGAACTGGTATCAGATATCTCCAAATGTTGACTTACAGGTCGAGCTTCAGGATCTGGGACTCTGATAGTGTGGCTGGCATGCACCCAGTTTTTCACTCCAGCACATTTGACAGCAGTTGTTGTCACCAGGATCACTTGACGTGGCTTATCCCAGCGAGGAACCAAACAGTTTCTTCTTCTATGGACTTTTATGCGGACCCAGTCTCCTGGACTCAAATCATGAGCTGGTTTTCTTTCAAGAGTGGTCGCATCCGGTTCAACCTGATGAAACACAGAATGTACCACATCAGCCAATCCTTTGCAATAATCCAATACGAGATCATCAGTTATAGTCAGCAGTTTGTTGACAGGTACTTGTGCTTGTCTCATTGCTCGTCCCATGATTATTTTGTGGGGACTTAGACCTGTTTTTCTGTCAGGTATACTTCTGATAGTCATTAACACCAATGGTAGGGCATCAGGCCATTTGAGTCCTGTGGCTTGACACATTTTCCCTAACCTATTCTTTATTGTTCCATTCACTTGTTCTACCACTCCAGAAGCCTCTGGTCTGTAAGCACAGTGTAATTTCTGTTGAATGTCAAGAGCTTCACATATCAGTTGAATTAGTTCATTTTGGAAATGTGTTCCTCTATCTGTTTCAATCGTTACTGGAAAACCATATCTTGGAATGAATTCTCTCAGTAGGAGTTTAGCTACAGTAACTCCATCATTCCTTCTTGTCGGATAGGCATCCACCCAACGAGAAAACAAACAAACGACCACAAGAACATACTTCAGTCTATTGCTAGGGGGCATTTCTATAAAGTCTAGTTGCATTCTAGTAAAAGGACCTCCTTCTCGCCCTATTGCTCCTAGACTCACTACTGTTTTTCTTCCTGGATTTATCTGCTGGCAGATAAGACATCTTTGACAAAGACTCTCAGCTATCGCTCTGAATTTTGGATTATACCAGGTTTGTCTGAAAAGTCGAATCATAGCATCCCTTCCGATATGAGCTTGTCCATGGTACATCCGTGCCATGTTAGAGATCATGCTATCAGGCATAACTGGTCTTTCATCTCTATAAACCCAAACGTCATCTTCCTCCCTTTTTCTGCATCCTGCTTTTATCCAACAATCTTTCTCCTCATCGTTTGCTTCTTCCTGTAATTGTCTTACTTCATCCCATGTTTCAACAATGTTAGTAAAAAGCAAGGGACATGAAACATTTTCTCTTTCTCTCCTTCGGTTTAACGAAACCATATTTTTAGCACAATATTGGGCTATTTCGTCGGCGTACCTATTACCCATGGTAATGTAATCCGCCTCATTTTTGTGGGCAGCACACTTCACCACTGCAATCTGTTTAGGCAGCTGTATCGCCTCAAGCAATTTCTTCACAAACTCACCATTTCTAATTGGAGTCCCTGCAGACGTCAAGAAACCTCCCTGGGACCAGATCTGTCCAAAATCGTGGACCACTCCGAAGCCATACTGGCTATCAGTGATCACCGTAATTCGGACATTCTTTCCCAGTTTGCACGCCTGAATCAGAGCAATCAGCTCAGCCACTTGGGCTGAACGTATCCCTCTCAGACAAGATGCTTCCATTACTGTAGCTACTGTACACACAGCATAAGCTGCACTCAAAATTCCTTCATTCGTCCTCAGACACGAACCGTCCACAAACATCACATAATCTGATTCTTTTAAAGGCTCATCCTTTATGTCCGGCCTAGGTTTCGTACAAAATTCAAGTACATCCAAGCATTTGTGATCGACTTCATCTTTGTCTCCTACACTCCCTTCATCTGGCAATGATGTTGAAGGATTCACACTTGTGCATCTGTCAATGGTTACATTGTCTGCACTCAAAATCACCTTTTCATACCTAGTCAGCCGACTATGTGTCATGAATTGAGTTTTCGTTCTTGTCAAGAGAATTTCAACAGGGTGTGGAACATATACTCTCAATGGATACCCCATCACAATGCCTTCACTCTGTTCCAGACTTACGCAAGTAGCAGCTACTGCTTTCAGACATCCAGGCAACGCCTTTGCTACCGGGTCTAAAACAGCTGAAAAATATGCAATAGGTCTTTTCATTTTTCCATGTCTTTGCACTAAAACTGAAAGTGCGCATCCATCTCTTTCACTACAATACAGTTCAAATTCTTTTTCATAATCAGGCATTCCCAGTGCCGGTGCTTCACACAGTCTTGTTTTTAGTTCTTTGAAAGCTTTCATTTCTTCGTCATTCAGTTCAAATGGATCTTTAACATCCTTTTTGGTCAATCGCTGTAAAGGTTTTGCAATCAATGAAAATCCACTTATCCACTGTCGACAATACCCAACCATTCCTAGGAACATTCTCACCTCTCTCTCTGTGTCATTGGAGCTCTCATTCCTCAGATAATCTTTATTCTCTCTGTTGTTACCTTTCGCATCCCTTTCTCAATCTTGTGACCTAAGTATTGAACTGCTTGCTGACAAAATTGTAATTTAGACGGAGACACTTTATGTCCTCCTTCGGCTAAGTGGTTCAATAAAGCAATGGTGTCAGTAACACATGTTTCTTTAGTCTTTGATGCCACTAACAGGTCATCAATGTACTGGACCATCACAGATTTTTCAGGCATTCTTAAATCTTCTAATGATTTCTTTAGGATCTGATTAAAGATTGAGGGACTTTCTGTATACCCTTGAGGAATTCGGCACCATGCCAAAATACGCTCTCCGAACCGGAACGCAAATAATGGCTGGCTATCTGGATGTAATGGAATAGAGAAAATGCATGGCACAAATCAATAACTGTGTACCATTCTGCATCATGCGGAATCTGATACAATATTACAGCGGGGTTTGGCACAATTGGACAACAAGGGATTACAATTTTATTTATCTTTCTCAGGTCTTGGACTATTCTATATGTTCCATTTGGTTTTTTCAGTCCCATTATAGGTGATTTACATGGACTGCTCATTATTTCTTTCAAGATTCCCTGTTCAATCATTTTATTGATTACGGGTGTTATTCCTTCAATAATTTCTGGCGTCAGTTTATACTGTGGAGTATTTGGGTAATTTGTTCCTTCTCTTACAGAAATTTTTACAGGGTCTACTTCTCTCATTAAGCCAATGTCTTCGCCTGTAAAATCCCATACTTCAGATCTGACTGTTTCTTTTAACTCAATTGGGATTTTCTCTACATCAAACACAGGAAACATGTCATTTACTCCTGGTTCTAGTTCTGCCATTGTCATTTTATATAAAACATCTTCATCTGGTGTCTGAAATGCAAACCATCCGGGGTACAATAAATGGTGCAGTTCATTTTACAAAGCAGATCGCATCCTAACAAGTTTACAGGACTTCAATCACACACCACAAATCTGTGCATTTCTTTGAATGGTCCAACTTTCACCTCTATGGGTTTGGTAAGAGGCGCCTTAATCTGCTGATTTGACACACCTACGACTTGGATATATTCACCTGAGAGAGGAAGGTTTGGAATTTCCACTGATCTAACAGTAGAACGGGTAGCTCCAGTGTCCACAAGGAATGTAACATTTACACCATTCACTTCTCCATCCATAAATGGACCTGACTGATCTACCTCTAGAGTTGCTCCAAGTACGCACTTTTCCTCCTCTCCTAGGCACCGTCATAAACTTTCATCCGATTAATTTCCATCCTGTCGCAACCAATACTGCGATATTGCAGCTGCGCGCGGCAATTTTGTTACCTGCTCTCCTCCGTAGAATCCTGTCTCTGCACTGTATCTCTGGGGGTTTACACTCTTGGGAAGAGGTGGTTGTGGCACCTGACTCTGTCGAGCAACTACCTGCGGTTGTTGCAGCTGTTGGTAACTCACCTCACTCTGCACCTGTGGATTTAATGATTGATTCTCCGTATTAGCTTTTGGAGGAAATTTACACTCGTTTCTCCAATGCCCTAATTTTTCGCAGTTGTGGCAGGGCCATTTCTTTTTGGCCTCTTCTATACACATTTGACCTTTTCCTTTACCTATATTCGGTTTGGATTTAGTCTGTCCTGTCTCACCAATTTTATTATTCATTTGAGCTTCCTGTTTTTCTGCAACCTTTACTTGTGCCCACATCACTTTTTCTTTCGATTTACGCTGTCTACATTCAATATCGTCACTACAATATTTAGCATATCTCAACCCTTCATCCACTGTACTATTTTGCCAGCATAACATGTGTTGCTTAATCATTTCACTTATCTCTGGTTTCAATCCATAAACAAATCTATATACAAAATGACTCATGTCCTTTTCACTCAAAGTCTCATAACCGCTGTACTGTTTGAAAACCAAAAGTAGCCTTTCATAATAGGCATGTACAGATTCCTAACTCTCCTGTGTTGTTCTGTCAATCTTTACCCAATCAGTTTCTTTGGGTGGAATTTTGTTTTTCAAAAATATAATAACCTGATCATACTTCCTCATTACTTCTGGACCTGGCGCTGTTGGCCAGTCAATGGTAATCTTACATTCTGTCCATAAATCTGCTGGTACTACAATGTCAAACAATCCATCCAAATCTACCCACAAAACTTTTGAAACTTTGACAAACCTTTCCACTTGTCTGTACCATTCTACAGGTTTTTCTCTTAATTTCGGAAAATCATTTGTAAATGACAATATATCTTGTCTGGACCATGGAACATGTACATAGCTACCTCCTGGAGTTTCTCTCATGGTATACTCCCGTACGACTGATTCCCTGTCTTTCACCGTGAAAGCCAATGACGCTTTGTCGGTTGCTCCTTCTTTTCTTTTAGTCCACCTGCTCCTCCATCTGTCCACATCACCCCATTTTCTCAATAACACAATCAATTCTTTTATCTGGGTTAATCGTCCTGATGTGTTCAGATTTTCTATATCTTTCTCACAAAAATCTACCCTATATGGTTTCTGCAAACTCCTAACTTTTACAAATTCTACTCCTAATTCATTCGCTGTCTCTTCCAATTTTTCATGTAAATTTCTAGCTCTCCGGGTAATACTTTTGCACAGGAACATGACCTCTTCGTCCTGATATGTTTTCAATTTTTCTGTACCAATCGTCCCTAAAATCAACTCTTCCATGTCTATTTTTAGCCTAATTACATCTAATGGTTGTGGTTCTGCATCTTTCTTTTGCAAATTTCTTATCCATTCATTCAGTTCGTCTGGAGTCGGACCTACAGGTGTACTATTTATTTCTATCCAATTTTTGTTTCTCTCTGGTGTTTCAGATGCTGACTCGGTTCCCATAGGAATCCTTATTATCTCACTTTCATTTATTGTCAAATTAGTAGGCGGACTCGGTCTGTATGGACTAACCAAATCTTTTGTCTCCCTACTTTCTGCAATTATCCCTTCTCTCATTCTTTGCATATTCGAGTTCATTGGGATGGTTAAGGAATGCTCATCTATTCTTCGGTTTTCGAAAACTGGTATTACCGGTCCTATTGTCACTGGTTCAGTTACATCTTCCATGTTCATTGTTAATTCTCTTATTTTCTCAGTCAATTCTCTTGTGGTTTATGCTAACTCAGCTGCATTGCCATTGTCGGATTTCTCAATTTGTGGCATTTCTAACTGTTCATTTGACCTATTTATATCATATCTTCGTTCTGGGCTTTTATTCCTCCCAGTTTCCATTGGCGGTGCATTGGGTGTCACCACCACAGAATTCTGTTGATATGGAGGTGGTTTTCTATTTAAAATATCTTCCAGCAATTCTTCCTCTGTTTCGCTACCTCCATACCGGTATCTCTCTGTAACTGTATGTTTCTTTTACTCTGTACACTTCTTTCCTGCAACCTCCTCAACTGTTAGAGCTGGAAACAAACCATCTGTCATATTAGCATACCTCCAACGTCTCATCCTGTCTTCATGATTCACTCCCCATACTCTTCCATGAACTAAACTATAATTCTTTGCACCTCTGTGTCTTTCTCTTTCATACATCTCGTCTTCCCATTCACCTAATGCTTCAAACTGTGTCGGTCTAGGTCTTGGCTCAAGTTTCATCATTTTCTCTCTCAAATTCCGAAGTACAGCTGTACTAAATGAACCATTTTCTGGAAAAGCCAATACTCCATCATTCTAAGTATATTTTGTCCAATTCTCTAAACAAATGCAAGTATGATAACCATATTTCAGCATCATATGAGAAGCTGGTGTTTTCGGCGGAGGAATTACTTGTCCTTCTCTGGTCACTACCTTTTTGTCTTTCTTGAAAAAGTTCTTAATTTTCGCCATCCATGACAGTGTCTCTCTACAATACTCATAATAAGCCATATTTCACGATTTTTCCTTTCTGACAAACTCACAACTCGGTTCTGTTTACTATACGCTATTCGGACCTATCCCAGCGCGTCTCACACTAACGCACCAATCCGAAGACTGTACATCACTCTTCTACGGACCTATCCCAGCGCGTCTCACACTAACGCACCAATCCGGACGTTCTTCGTGTTTCCTAGCACTGGCCAATCCTAGCGTGGTCTTTTGTCAACGTCAGTTCTACTCCTGACCCCTCCTTTACAAAAATTATCGGCAGTTCTTTTTCTTGACTAAATCTTATTAGTTACAACGTAAAACACATTTCCATTGCCTGTTTTCGCTAAACAAAAGAGATAGTTTATTCTATCTTGCAAGAATACTGTTTTGTTCGATAAGTGTAGCACTTCCCTCTACCTTACCCTTCTCTCAAGCAAGGGGTAAACCCGTTTCTCTGGGGATAAACCACATGTGGAGACTACACTGCTCCTGAGAATTAAGGCCAGAGTTTCACAAGAAAACCGGTTGCTATTTCACTCATACACGTTTTACACATGAAATGTCCCTATCATAACACAACCTGTGTTATCACCAATTTGAAAATCAGACAATGCACTATTCCATGTGACTTCTCTTGCCACACGTGTCCACTTTCCGGAAGCTTCAAAATTTCCGACTTAACATATAACATAATACAATTCGACATAAAGTGTTAGACATGAATAATCAATAATCAATAATCACCAAACTAATCTATAGTAACCATAACTCTGCTACCAAGAAATCTGATCCAGCGCGGCTAATATAAATTCTTCTCCTTTGGACATGACATCCAGGTAAAGATCATTCACAACAACTATACCATATGACGGTGGGGCCCATAACACCGCATATCATACACTCGCTCAGTTATTCCCTGGATCACATCCACTTTCTCTAGGGAGAAGAACGATTTGCTGGAAGAACGGATTACCTTATTTAAAGTTAACAGAATATTACCTTAAACACTCATGTTTATTCAGTTTTTAATCCTGTCGGTTCTAAACATCAAGGTATTCCGCTTTTTGGTCGATGGACCAACTAGTAGAATAAGTTGATGGCGATTAAGACCAGCTTAATCTTTAAAACCTTAACACGTATTATATTCATTAAACAAATTAATGAACCACAGACTCGAAATTAATTAGGAATAGTTTTTATCTAAATTCATTTGCATGAGTGAGATTCTTAGTTTATTAATCACTTTAATACATTTCAATAGCATATGAAAGATAAAACCTTATAAAAGATAATAATGCATACCCATTTGTTGTGGTTTGGAAAAATACACCAAAAGCAGATCACAGCATCGAACTCCCAAAACTGACTGACTGTCCCGCTAACAGCCTCCTCGACGGACCTCCCTTACAGGTTTCCCGCATCGGTCTCGTTCCTTTTCCCAGTCAGATTTATAGTTCAGAAAGAGTTCTCCAAAGAAAAACGGCCTATAGAAAATGGCAGCAGTTTCATCAGTATCACGCTCAGTGTCCAAAAATTATGCAGGAATAGCGCTCCTCCTACTTAAGAGCAGGTCCTCTTATACCCTACTACTAGCTTACTAAACAAAAAGTTGCAAACATTGGGGGTGAGAATCACGCTAATTGGTCCATTGGAGGGAGGCAAGAATCACCTCATTGCCCTCCTTGTTCAATCCGGTTCTAAAATTGTTTAAGGATTATGATTTCACACGACCTTTGGGTAATAGCAGTCCAATTGACAGTTCGCTAAATGTTTCACTTTTGTTGTTTCACTTTAAAACAGTCCATTGTTAATTCATCGGGGCTCATCCTAGGTTCTCACGGATGCATGCTCAGTCTTTCTTGGCATTCTCCTCGTGTCAGGTCAGGTTGACCTTGACTCTTCTCACTCTGGGCTCAATCGGTAACCACGCGACTTTAGCTCTATGGCTTTCTTCTGCTTTGAGGCCATCTTTTGTTCTGCGCATGACCTCATCTGCCTCGGCAGCCATGTTGCAGCATGGCCTAGCAGGCCCGAACGACTATCATAAGAACAAACACAATCATAATTAAAATAAAGAAAATAAGCCTTTCTGTTTCCCACCCGTTATTCTAAGTACCCCAGTTAGGTGTTACCTCGCAGAAGCTACATTTAAAGCCATGTTTACTTACCATCCGCATTCTTTGCCACAATACAATTTTACTACATAGCACAAATCATGCGTTTTTGCTCTAATTAGTACGCAAACCACTATGTTAGCACTTAATTTACTTTACAATTGTAAATAAGTTAGTTTTGCACATAGATAGCAGTTACCACCCACTTAAGTAAAAATGTTTATAAAAAAGCAGATTGTTGGTTAATTTCGCAATCAATTAATATCTTTAAATTATTATCACTATTATGGGGTGTTACAAATTTATTTTATTTACCTTGCTCCATCAAGGTTGTATCAAAGCAATCTGTCATTAAAGACAAATTCAACATGACATGAGATATATAGGGTGTGAGCAGCAGTATCAAATTTAAACACACTCTTTTTCATTCATGCACTGTGACCAATGA
Source organism: Calotriton arnoldi (assembly GCA_963921515.1). Classification (NCBI taxonomy): domain Eukaryota; kingdom Metazoa; phylum Chordata; class Amphibia; order Caudata; family Salamandridae; genus Calotriton; species Calotriton arnoldi. The sequence continues at coordinate 114,490 of CAWUFW010012014.1, forward strand.
ATAATCAAGGAAGAAACAAGGCTCATCAACGAAGGTAGGTTGCAGGAGAATTTTGTGCCACAGTTATAGCCCTTTTCTATCATGTTCAAATGCGTTTCAGCAAGGGGAAAGCTGGCGCAATGGAAAATCTAGAGCCAAAGAACTGTTAGGAAATGGAAACGAGGCAATGACCGGAGTTGTGTTAGAGGATAACAGTAGTATCACATTTAGTTACCAGCATTTGCACTTGTACACCATTTGTTCTCATTAAGAATAAATCTTGAGACCATCTAGGTATATCACCAGAGAACTGGAAGGTATGAGGCATAGAAGGCATTACATATAAGGGATTACAATAGCACAAAACTATTGTTAAAGATGTGAAAATGTGGAACAATGATCACATGTAACAAGTCTAAAATGTATTTTTGTCAAGCTTCAGATTATCTCTATAATACATATATCTTTTCTTCTAAAAATTATCCACATATAAAAAAACAAAGATATTGCAAATGTTTATTTTACTATGGGCATTAATAACACACAATAATACAATTTTTGAATGTACACCATAGCAATTTTGCTAAACGAAATTTCAGCACATGTAAAACTCATTTTGATAATAAAGAATTTGGTTTATGCTGTCTTTTTCAGTTAGTGAAAAATAACCAAAGTAATATATTTTCTGCAATGCTTTTCAAATTTACCTGAACACCCAAAATGGCCGACTCTCTCTACTGAATAGTTTACTGTTTGCATGCCCATTTTCCGTGTAGCATACTTCTGTCATGAGCAGCCAAAAAGATACTTCAGCCCTTTCCCTGACAGAAATGTCTGTGTGTGTGTGTTGGAGAGAGGTTGTGATTTTTGGAATTTGTGAGGGAATTATTATTGCATACATTTTTGGACTAAATATTTGGCACCAGACCAGAACTTCCCAACCACATAAAAGGCACAGTTATTCAACTGAATAGCGTATCTGCCATTAAATATGGTTAGACCTCGGCTTTATGAAACCCCCAACTGATCAATGGAGGTTAAACATGTCCAGATACAGACTCAAGGATGATAAAATGTGGCTGAGTTCTTTTATTTGTACAAACCTGGAGGAAATTGTGGGAGCAGTTTCTTCCACCATTACAGTATGGGAGCAGGCAAAGATTTCATAAGAGGTGAAATTATGCAAGAATCTGCTCCCCATAAATGTGACATGCTACAATCACACAGAAGGCTGGACCTCAAAGTGAAAGAGATAACAGCAACTTTTCTTCCTTCCACTCCCTAGACATGCTCCATGAGTTGCTATGGCAACATACGAGCTCAATAACATATATACTTCAAGAGGAGAAACGTCTGTGCTTCAACTTGAGCAAAGGCACTATGAAAGGGGTGAAAAGGTCGAGCTATTGGTCATGTAATTCAGACAGCAGGAGGCCTGCCTTTTTATTCCGGCAATTCAATTCGAAACACCCAGAACATCACCCTGACAACCTATTGAAATCATGGACACACTTAGTGACCTTTTTAAAGCCCACTACTCCTCAGAGTGCTAGAATGTACAGTTAGAAGCAGACAAAACTCCAAAGTTGATGCTTTAAAATCTATTACTTGTGGCATCCGAAACAAGGGCTCTGTAACTGTCTTACATACAAATTTACTGGCTGATTTTCCAATTAGCACAAATATGATACACACTCAATAACTGCCTAGATGCCCCCAGATAGAGCTGGAGAAATTTCTGTTGGGCGGCAACAGAATGTGTAACACCGAGGACACTAAAAGACATCTAACCTAATGGTAACCACAATTACCTACACATGGCATGGAGCACACACCTTATTGGGAGAAAAATCTATGTTACAGACAAACGCACCCATATGGTGCAATAAAGCAATACAACTTGGTGGCTTGGAGCAACTCTGGGTAGAGTTTGAGATCAGAGGTATAACAAACATATCTGACCTCCTTACTGAGGGCAGTCTAAAAACATCTGCAGAGGTTAACGGGTAGCTTGGCCACTTACACCCACATTTTGAGGACTGCCAACGTCGCAACTACTGTCTCAGAAGCCTAATGGGCCCAAACCCCCTTTGACATTCAAAACTTCACTATTAGTTTTGATTGCAAAAATATTCATAGATGTACAAGAAAACGACAAAGTTGCAACTCAACGAAGAATTGTTAAAACCATAAGAAAATGTCTATATTACTTTTTCAAGGAGTGTATTAAGAAGATATTCTGTAAACTGCGACATTACAAATCACCCCTAGGCTACACAAGTATAGTTGAAGGCTGTAAAGGGTCTTGGTTGACTTAAAGGGAAAAATCGAGAGAGTCCGCCTACAACCTGTCCCTATACTAGACATTCTTGGCCCAACAAGGAGAAGTAAAAAGAGACTGGGTTTGCCTTAAACCAACTATGCAAAGTTGTGTTGCAGTTCTCTTGCCAGCAAAATCATCTCAATTAGGGCATTGGCTGAAGTCAAACTACAAACCATGCACCCACAACCTATCCCTAGCCTAAATGGATGTGGTTGGCAGCTGTTGAGGTTCCTGGTCCTCCTATGAGGGGAAATAAATTACCTATAACCTGACCCTGTACTAATCATTGTAAAAACTAGATCCAGATACCTAGAAAGTTTACCAAGATGTATAATTAGTTTAAAAATATTTCCTAATAATTTTTATTTTAAGTCTCAACCTCCATTGTTTTCTAAGGGAGTACCAGTAGTTGGCCATGTGCAGTGTTAAACTTACTACAAATGTTCAGTTTGTGAATACTGAAAATCGGTAAACTCATTCAAAAGTGTAAACTTACTCAAAAGTGCAGTATGTGAATCAGGCGCTCAGTCTTTAATCCTAAGGGGTGCTGTATGAGGGAATTTCTTCTATGGGTTTATTGATTGAACAGCCCTTCCTTGAACCACCTGCAAATGTGTGAATCTGCCCCACTGCTATCGCTATAAAAAGGCATTAGTAATGGTAAAGTTCACACAAAATACAATTATAGCCCTCATAAATACTGCCCTGATTAATCATTCCAAAAATGAAATGATATTTCTAGTCTGACTGAAAGTTACAACTTTTATGACTGTCCTCAACCGAGGAAGTCTGGAGATGTTGGTCAATATAGACCCTCAGAATCTTAACTGTAGAGGTGGTTCAGATGCTGCCCAACAAAACAGAGGTGGAGATGGAATAGCATTTGGTTTTGTAGTATTTGTTTTTTCCACCACTGAGGGCTGGTTTACTTGCTCTCATCTACACATGAAGTTGTTGTTTGCACTTTCTCCTCCCAGACATGCTGTGGTAGAGGAAGACAACCCTGGCAAACAATATACATACCTTTTGATTTACAAGAAGCCAAATCAAGCCTCAGGATGATGACAGCCTAATTTCCCCCTTTCAAGGTTGCCTCTTCAGACTCACCACTTCAAATGGTTGTGCATTGAAATGGTAGTCAGCAGTGGAGTTGACTAGCTATATATTAGGCAAAGTAGCCAGGAGCATGGAGTGAAGTAGTGCTAGTCAAATACTAATCTGAAAAGTGCCTGGTAGCTCTAAATGGATGGATGTCTAAATGAGTGGAAAGCAGCAATGTGGCGCTGAAAGTGGAAAGAGAAAAGGGACTGAAACATGAACCAAGAATACTGGAGGAATGATGGAAGAGTAGGAAAATACATGCTGAGGTGAAGACAATGCAAAGAAGCTGGAGCAAGAGGAAACTCCAGGATGCAGAGATGAGATGGGGAACTCCTGTATCAGAACAGATGTGAATTACTGATATTTCAGCATGCTCTGTTAGACCAGTAATCAGAGATTTTTAAAGAAGCATGCTTTATTCGGTTGCCTGGCAACATCCAGTTTGCAGGGTAAAGACCCTTCTCATCTGTGCATGTGCAGCTGATCTAATCTTCTCTATGAATAAGAAGGAATCTGTCATTCTCCTCCACAAATTGCCACTTGTCCATTTGCCTGCAACGCCCACTGGGTGAAGACAACTGATTTTAGGCTTAGTTTGGATGCTGATGAAGGTCTGTTAGTGAAGGCAATGATTCTAGGCTTATCCATGTTGCAAAAGAGACAGCAAGATCCCTGTGAGCCAGTAAGATGGTGGGAACGGAGCCTGACAGCTACTTTCCTCCAGACGAACAATCAGTTATGTGTCATGTGCTTGGAGCTGAAGCTCCAGCTCAATTGTTTGAATTTGAATTAGTTTCGCCAAGAGTGCCTTGTATCCATTAAAATGCAAGAGATCTCCTGCGGCAGTTGAAGTATTAAGTTCCCTCACCATGGAATAGTTATCTTATCCGGATAACCCTGGACTCGAAGATATAATTCAAGCCAAACTTTGGCTGTACCTCAGATTCTCAAGCAGCACTCCGAGCTTTCCAGGTGTACTGAGTGGCCTGTTGTAACAGATGCTGACAACAGGTCCAATCAAAGAGGACTGCTAGTAGGCCCACATATTTGGTCCACAATAGTTTTTTGAGCATTAGTCAGGGATATAATGTAACAAGCCCTGGTGGAAACTTTGACTAATTTTCCCTGAGTAAGGAAAACTTACAAACATGATGCTAGAACTGTTCACGTACCTCTCCCTCAAACACTTAGACAATATTGACAAATAAGACTGTGTCTAAATTTGGACATACAATCCTTAGGAGAGCCACCTTTGTTGAGGAGGGGAGTCACAATGGCCCTTTTAAACCACAGTTAGACAACACCTTCTTGCTGCTACCAAGGCATGCTGCTAAGCAAGGATCCAACAGAGACACTGCAGGAACAATTTCATGACTCATGCTTTCGTCTTATCCACTGAGTTAGGTAGAAAAGATGAGAAAATCTTACACAGCGTTTTGCTGGAATGTACGATTCCCTGTACATTTTTATTTTTGCAGTGATGCCTGTATATTCTATTTCACATGAGAATTTGCTCAGCAGTTTGAATTCACAGCCTCTCGGTGTGTAAGCTGTAGGATAACTCAGCTCTTTGAGGTCTGATCCAGTACATTCTGTTTTACCTAAGGGAAACCTTGGTATTCTGAATTCAGATCCAGAAAATCTGTCTAACTGGGAATAGGTCTGCTGTAAGGTTTGATCTGCTGCCTGTAGGCTCTTTTTCATCTGAGGGATAGGTAAATAGTGTAAATCCTGGGCTTGTGAGTCTGTGTAACTTGTGATGCTGTGTGACTCCCTATGAAATAGGAATTGGGGGACGAGAATGGCATGTAGATGTCAAGAGTTCTTCTTTACCGCACCTTGCAGGGGTACCCTTTAACATTTTGTTATGGCACTGGAGTGAGCAATTAGCAACAGAAGCCTCGAAACCGCATGGGGAAAGTGATTTCAACTGTGAAGATGTAAGCCGAGAGACTGTGAAACTAATACAATGTTGTTCTGTGGGATTATAACAATTGTGGCACCTGCATTTAGGGTTATGTGATTCATCCATGACATTGGAAGGCAAGCATTGTTTTCTGATCCAAAAAGGGTTTGTCGAGGTTTGATTGGCCATAGATATAATAATATGCTGGAACATTATGTTTGAACACAAGATATTTTTCTAACCAGCTGTTGATACAGTCTGTGTCTTCTTTGGGTTTGTTAGTACCTAATTCCTAAATCAGAATCACCAGTGTCAGGCTTTGTTAATATTCTCTTTTTTAGGCACCTAAGGAACTGTAATATGTGCATGGTCCTACTTCACAGGTAAAGGGCAAGATAGAACCTTCAGTGGAATTCCCAACAGACTGAGGAAATAGTCCTGCAAGTCTTAGATAGCAAGGAAATGTAATATGATATGAACACCACGGATTGATATGTGTCATTCTTCCTCGGGTTCGAGGATTCTCATTAGGCAGTTGTACCCGTGGTCTACCTTGCCCTTGGTTGTACCAAGTTACTTAAGAAAATTGATTGCCATTTTTTAACCTGAGGGACTCATACAATATTTTGTATAAGATGAACTACTATAGTCCCCATTAATGGTTTGGAAAATGGCCCTGATCTTGTAAGAAATGCTTTCAAGCATATTTAAAACAAAAAAGAGCAATATACAACTTGAAAAATAGTGTTTGAGTATTTGTTAGCAGAATGAGGGATATGATACCAGGATATCATAACCGACATATCGCCAGACAGACATACTGAATTCAAAATATAGTTTGCAAAAATCTTTCCCCTTCTGAGTTATACAAAAGAAAACCTATACCCAATGTGACATTCTGTTGTTAATGATATTCAAGACACAATATTCTGTCAGATGAAATTTTTTCTAATGATATTCTAACATGCAAAGCTTTGCTTTTTGGGCCTTTCAGATCTGGTTATGTCATTCGGAATGTGAAGCCCACAGGGCAGAATGCATGCCCTGACATCCCAGAGGATGTTTTTGTACAATTGCTAGGTTAGACTCAGGAAAGACTTCAGTACTGAGTGATCACATTACTCCAGACATGTGCATATCTGCTATATTGAGCTTTTACTTTACTACCCAGCTGGGGGGATGAGCTCGGCATTCGGGTGTCGTACATTAACATAAGCCCAACTCCTTTTTTATCAATTGTTGCATATCAAGTTTGGAGATTAGAACATTAAATATTAAATGTTGGAATGTTTATTCATGATCATAAGTGGTAGGCCTGAGGGATTTCTTTTTCTGGTTTAATCATCCGTATTTCCAAGGGTTTGTGTAAAGTGAAATAAGTTAAAGTTTTCACATAATAGAAACTTCAGTGTTACTTTTGAGTGAGGGAGACTGGCTTGAGTACATAGTTCCTTGCCAAGAGACATGCTCTCCTCCAGCAAGACATTTTTTTCTTGAACCAGTCTTCTGCCTGTATCTTACATGACTATTTGGTGCAAAGTATATCCTCATTGAGAAAAGTTTAAATGTAGTGAGATGTATTTCACATAATACATGGCATTTCACCAAAAATACTGTTATGTTTCATATAAGTAACCTAATATAGGCCCAGGTAACATCATACCCTTCACCTACATCACCTCCACTACATTAAACAGTAACAAGCCTTTTAAGGATTGAACGCCTTTATGTACTGAACCTTTACCTAGTTCTAGGCCTGGGTGCAGAAGGAGGGTTTTTCCCTGAACAATAGTGTTCTATGACTTCATCTTTAGATAACACAGTATGAATAAATATTCATAAGGCTACTTGGAAACCAGGCAGGGGCTATACACCACCTTCCTAATATCTGCGCACAAGGTTCATCACACACGTCATCCTCATACCCAACAATGGCTAACACAAGAACAAGGGACAAAGGGCCTCTATATACTTTTCTGTATAAATACAGCACCTCTTGCTAGCAGTAGTTAGAGGGAACCGAGACTTCCAGGCCGACACACTGACCAGAGACGATGAGGCTCCTGCATGCAGATGCTCCAGCTGACAGTGGTCTGAACATCCCTCGCGGGGTATCCAGCTCGAAACCAAGAGGGGCTTCTACATTCTCACTTCAGGTAATGGGGTTTGACTAAATCCTAGAGGGATTCTTGGCTTCACACCTACTCACATGCTAGGTACATTTAGGTACATCTAGATAGGCATCGTAGGAGTACACGCTTTCTTTTACCAATGCATTTTATATTCATGTATTTATTCATGCTTATTGCAAAATGGTAGAACTGTACTATCCATTTATATTCATGGTACTGTTACTCATATATCTCTGCTACTGTCTAATGGTTGTTGCAGCTCATATATTCTACATGAGAATAACAACTGTTCAATACACCTTTTATTGAAACGCCCAGACTGTTTATTCTGTGTATTTCTGAGACAGGATAAGTAAGCACGAGTGACTGAGCGAAAAGTAGTACATTGTTTCCACGATCTTGAGGGATCAGGGTTGTCATGTTCTAAGGTTGCCAGAAACTATTCTCTCCCCGAGAAGAGGAGACACTAGTGGCACTGTGAGCTAGCTTTTGCAAACTGGCTAACATTCTCGGTGGGGGTGCTCAGAATCAGTCTGCCACCAAGCCCACAGTTTATGTTATCCGAACGCGCAGGTCCTGTATGGGTAATATAGGAACTACACGACAATATGAATACTTCACAAAAAATATCACAAATCTTGGACACCACTAATTGCTTTTTGCCAAAGATGCAAATTAGTATTTAGGACTGGATCAAAGTTTAGGCTATCTCACTGTACACATGCCATGCACATCAGAATGTCAACAGCTAGAATTGTTTATTACTTACAAGTGCATTTTCCCACTTAAGTGTGAGAATCAACATTGCTGTGCCAGAGCTTGTTTACCACCAGATTGGAAACATGATCATGGTCATCTGTTGTAAGAGTCTTACGATTGGTTCAAGTAGCATTTTGGAACTCGTTATGTGTATTGCATAAGCCCTACATTGTACATTGCCTGTTTGCCACTTACTTTCAGATGTGTGTTGGTGATAAACAAGTCAACATCCATGTAGAAAATCACCCTTGAAGCTAATCTAACATCACCAACTACGTCATATCCAACACTGGAAATTGGAAATCCCCTTTTATTCAAACAGTAAAAATACGAAGGGAGTCATTCACAAAGGGCCTTTGCACTCATGATGGAGGCCCTGCAATCGTTGGGGAGGCTATGCACTAGGGGCGGAATCTTAGGGGCGGAGTCTCTGCAATAAGAATTCTCATTGTGGAGATTCCGCTCCAAGTGCGGAAACTCCCCCACAACTGCAGGGCCTCCGTCACAAGTGCGGAGGACCTTTGTGAATCAGGCCCTCAGGCTTTACTCTGGGGGGATTCATATTGCTTTGCTCTTATTTAAATAGTCATCTATTGTTGGACCTTCTCCTTCCCCTTCTCAGACAGTAAAACAAATTGTGAGTCATCTTGGTATGAAATCTTTCAATCACCGCTTAAATACATTTTGTAGTTAAGGGTGTCAACATGCATTTTTCCAGCGGTGGTGCATCCATAAGAGCGGAGGAGCGTTGCCCCTCTGCTAGATGTGAAGGAAACATGAAAAATAATATGGTAAAAAAAACAAATTTATTACTATTTTATTTTTCATTCTGGCAGCAGCTGAGTCTGAGAGGGCAGGGCCAGCAGCAACGAGGAACAGTATGCACTTCAATCTAAAGTGTGCATGTCACCTTGCCCGGCTGTTTTGTGACGGCCAGCCTGACATGCGCATTTTAAACACTCCAACCCAAGCTGTCTTAGACAGCTGGATGGAGAGCAAGCACAGGCCTGCAGGGTCTGAAGGAGCGTCGAACCAGTGCGCTCCAGCCAATCCTGGTGTTTCTCTCAGGCAGCATGAGAACAGCACCAGGATTGGTAGAGGGGAGCTGGACAAGGCTTTCAGCTCTTTTGTGGATGCTTGTGTGTTATAGAGACGCTGTCAGTGACTATCGATGAGACAACATCATTCAACATGCGTAGAACCCTGAGAGGGATGCCTCCCCAGGAATCACCTGATAAACCCTGTGTGTTAGAGGGGTGCTATGTCTGATTAAGATAAACCGAATTCTCAATACAACTGGCAGGAACCATGGCAGACCACATAAACAACGTTATCGAAGGCCAGGCTATACCTAAAATTTAGGTACGTTGAACAAGGGCCCCATGATCAAAGTCACACTGTCATAATGAGTTAGTGTGTTTTCTGACACAGCAAATACTAGCTCAAATGTAAGACGTGAAAGCCACGGCATGACGGTGGCTGCACACCCTGGTGTGAAAGATATACAAGTTCATTTGAACCCGTTTTTCACTCTCAGGTTCAAAAAGTCACAACCTGAATGCACATTGACTGCACCTTTTTATTCTGAGACTTATGCAACCCCATTTTGCACATTCTCTCCACAGGGGCCGCAGAGGTGACTTGCCAATAATGGCCCCAGCCTGCTTTTGTACCAGGCGTTCTGGCTGTCTCAGCTGTGGGTTGTGTTGTGGTTACTGATGCTTCTTTGTTTGTGTCTGCACGCCCATATGTTTCTTCCATCACACTTACAGCATATTTTTCTGTCTCGTTCTTACCTAATGCATACAAGCGTATTTACATTATGGCTACAAAAAGATCTGTGCTGTATCTGTGGATGTGGATGTATACTGCATGCACCTAGATACAAAACAACAGAGCGCTGCACGCAGTACTGGGGACAATAGAAGGTGTGGAGTGCTGTGTAGGTTTGACTGGGACGGGCAAAGTGTCAAGGTGAAGGATAAGAGACCGGGGCAGGCAAGGAAGAGAACAAGAAGAGGGGTGAGTCTGGGGGGGGGGCACAATGGGTGACACATCATGTTTATTTTAGTCATAATTTCATTTAACTCATTGACAGGCCCTACGAGAAACTTGCAGTGCCATCAGCCTCCATTCCAGAGCTCTCAATTGTGGCCCCTTATAAACACTGTTTAGAACGGACCATGAGTGAAAGTTTTGGCATTGAGCCCAAGGGCACTGCAGTTTTTTTTTTTACCAGTGCGTCAGTGGGTTAAATATTTGCCCCACCACTTTTGTTTGTGGGTGGCGGCCACTGCAATTTTCCATAGTTGAGAAATGTATTCTCCTCCTACAGATATCACATCAGATTGAGCTAACCAAATGTCTTAAAATGAGACTTCAATATTATTGTATTGGGATCCATGTAGGCGTCCCAAAAATCATTTACATAGTATGAAAAAATCTGAAGTAGTGGTATCAATGAGACTAACCCAGCTCTAAATACACTGCACTGGCCCTCAGTGGATTCCAAGTTTAAAACCAATTGCACTAGATTGTGCACACAGGGCCTCATTTACAAAGTTTTGGCGCAGGGCAGCACTGCAAGGTCTCTTGCTACACTGTCCTGCACCAAAAGTAAAGGTCAGGAATGCACCGTATCTATACGATACGGAGCATTCCTGTCCTCTACTCTGCGCTTGTGCACAAGGCACTGCCATGCGCCAACGCAGGCAGGATTGAGCCCTGGTGCAACAGTGTCTGCATTGTGAGGGTGATTGCTTTTGTGCAGGAAGGGACACCTTCCTGCACAAAAACAATCACAGGAGGTATTTTCCTCTTTCTATGTGTGCTGCAGAGTGCAGCACACATAGAAAGAGGAACATGCAGCACACATAGAAAGAGAAACAAATTAGGAGAAATAAGGATATTTCTTCTTGTTGCACCTCCTTAATGCCACCACTGGGGTGGCGTTAGTATTTGACGCTTTCCCAGGTTTACGATTCCTCGTAAATCTGGGAATGCTTCAGATTCCATGGGTGTTGCGTGGGAACACCTACAGCAACACCCATGGAATGCCTATTTCACGCAGTGACCTGCATGAAAGGGCCACATATTTACATGTCCATAAAAAGCCATGCAAAGTGGCTTTGCGTGGCCTTGTAAATATGCAGCAGCACATTGCTCCACCGGAGCATCAAAAAAGTGACATTCTGGCGGTGCAAAAGTGCAGCTAGAGGCCTCATAAATGAGGCCCAAAGCATTTTGTAAGAAAGCTCCTGCATACTAGTAAATGTTGGCAATACAGTACATTTGTACCTATAACCTTTGGTCAGAATATTGTCATCTTATTCCACAGTTGCCCTTCAACTTGGGGAAAAAAGGCAGGAGAACACTGGTATTTTTATTCCTTAAACTGTTCTACTACCTGGACACTGACTTCAAGGCTAAACCAAACTACCCCTGTTTCAAAACTGTTCACAAGAACTTTCAGCTGAAACAAGCAGATAACCTATCTTTTCCCTTGTATATTGCTTTCACTTTCGCTCATTTCTTTCTAGCTGATACATCCAAGAGTAGGGCTCCAGAATGAAAATAGAAGAAACATATTTGGCTAAGAGCTCACCACATAAGACAAGGCATTATTTAAAACCTAATCTATTGTTCTTCACAAGCTGCCTCTAAAAAGCTGACAGTGATACAATGGAACTCCCCATGACCTTCAAACTCATTCATTCACCCTCCTTACAGTCACATTGGGATGCCATTTAATGTTTATTCATCCATCAAGTCATAGCCTCAAGCAGTGTCTTCAAGTACTGCTTTGATCACAAACAGACTCCCTTGGTTTACAACATCCAGGAACTCACAACCTGAGATTTGTGTCTCCCATCTTATCCCAACCTAGGGGCATATTTACAACAACTTGCGATAAATATCGCAAAGCGCGCTTAGCGCTATTTTTGTTATCGCTGGATTTCAACGCCGAGATAGCGCATTATTATCAATGCTTATCTCCGAAGTGGTATGAAATCCAGCAATAGCGGCGAAAAGCGCAAATATCGCTTGAAAACCAGAGATAAATTTTGGGAGATAATGAAATCCTTGCTGATACGCCCCTGTGACCTTAACCCTGCAATCCACCTCCCATTATGTAGATGGCTTAGTCAACTTTTAAGCAGGTGTTAAAATCCTGCGATAAGGGGGCTTAGCGCGATTATTCTTGACGCTAAGCGGGTCTGCTGCAGGCTTGTAAATACCGCAAAGCCCTGTTTTACGACTATTTCCATGTAGTTTTGCTCCGGAACGCCTACTTTGCATGTCATTAGCGATGGCATGCAGGGCGATAAAAAACAGGAGCAAACTCACGGAAACTAGCGCTAACAAGGCTTAGCGCGAACTTGTTAATAGTGCTATGTGAATATCGCCGCTTTTCTGGCTTTTAAAGCCAGAAAAGCGGCGATATGGCCCTTGATAATATGCCCCCATGTTTGATAATATCCGCACAACAGCAGTCAACATTGGGGCATATTTACAGGGGGATATTGCCACCAGACCGTCACTTTTAGTGAAATGGGCGCGCAATGGGTTTTGCAGTGGGCGTTTCACCACAACACCCATTGCTTTTTGACGCTGCCCCATATATACAAGGACAGGGCAGCACCAAAATCGAAGGCCAGGTAAAACCTGGCCTTAGGATGGTTACACGAGGATAAATCATTAATTACTCCTCATATTTTGATCTTTCTATGTGTGCTGCTTTCCCCCAGAATATCCACCCATGTTTCTTAGTCATCCCTTTCACACAGAGTGAATGAAAGTAATATTCCTCTTCCTGATACCTCATCCTCAGATCATTACCATTCATTTTCTTTTATAAGAATTTGAAACCCTATATTCTCTCCATCTATAGGCATATTTCCAACATTTCGTCTGTGGCTATAATGATGAATTATATTTTTATGCATACTGAAGTATTTTTGAAGCTTCCGAACTTCGGATTCTTTGATCAAATATCTTTTGCGAAATCGGAAGCTCAGTTTGCCCTGTCACTTCCACAAAATCCATTGGGCTCCTCTGCCTTAAAAAATGCACTGATTACCAGTAGCTAAGAGGATTCTTTTTAAATCTCTTTGTATTTTTCACAGGGCCTTTAATAGGACAGGCCCTGTCTAACTGTGAGCCAAGTTTACTGGGTACCGCCCTGGCAGGCTCCAGTGTTTATCCGAAACGAGATTTTTAACACAACAAAAATGTAGACTCTCTTGGGTGGGTGGCAGTGTGTTCTCAATTCAAACAGCACATTTATAGAACAGCCTACCTATCTCTTTGTGAAAGACCGAGGACCTTGGTCAGTTTAGAAGTCTGTCAAAACTTGACTTTTTACCTTGTAATCGCTGTTGAGATAGGATGCCATTTTGTTAAGTTTCAGTGCCAGGATGCCTTCCAGGCAATTGCGTGCTTTAGAAATGAAATAATAATCATAATAACAATAATAATAATAATAATAATATTAATAATAATAATATTAATAATAATAATAATAATCATAAGCATGACTTCCACAGGAAATCTCAGTCATTTACAGCAAATTCTAAAAATTGGTAACTCACTGCTATGAGATAGCAACAGTTGATAACAAAAGCTGTTACCCACTGTTTCTACATCATAAAGACCATTCAGGCCAGACTGACAAGATTCTCTGAGAGCCTGTCAACATAGCACTGCTTGTCTGCTTTGACTGAATCTAGAAAGCACAGTTGCAGGACGTGGAAGGAAGGCAGGGATGGTGGTAGGGCTTGGCTAAGCATGACAAGTAAAGTATTGTTTTACATTTTGGACAGGGGGGTTGGCTATGTTATGTTTGATTGTTCCATTACTCCTCGACCCTTGCGTAGCAGCTGAAAACAGAGGCAGATGATTTTGGGGTATCGTACATACATAAAATTATCAATGTGTAAAAAGTGAATTACAGGCTTGTTTTTCACCTTGGAGTTCTGAGTAACATTATAAACAATTTGAGCTTCGCTCTCGTCTATGTGATGTCACTTAGAAGCCTTCAGTGAAAAATATCCCAGTAATTCAATGTTATCCATCTATACTTTTATACGTAACCAAACACTTAATACATTCAGCAAAAATAACTTCAACTTTGTATAGGATCATGACCAGCTATTACGTCTGGTATTACACCAATTGTCAGTAAGGTTTCACATCATAGGCAATCATGGCCTTCTTACAAGACAATTCATTTTGAGTTACATCTAGTCACAAAATAGATAAAGTCCTTCCTACAAAGTTGTGTTCAACAGGTGAAACTCCATGAATACTTGTCTACCCACTAAACTCTTAAGATTTGAGCTTCAGGAGTAACTCGCCTCCCCTATTACTATTATATCGATACCGAAGGCATTTCAATTGATAGGTCATCCATAGAGAGTGCTACAAGTATGACACCCCACTTGCATTCAGCTACAGAGCCCAATTACTCAAATAGCACATCCACATGCAAGCCCAACCACATTACTTTCTACTTCAAAGGTATCCTGTTAGACCTGGCATCCTTGGTGTGGTTTTCCCCCTAACGTTTTTCTTTGAGCCATCCTGTCTTTTTGACTTTGCTTTTGCTGGCTTCAGGACTCTGAGCACTTTACATGCAACACTGATTGTGCCACCCACTTAAGTAGCACTTTAAACATGTCTCAGGCCTGCCATTACAGCCTGTGTGTGCAGTTTTAAACTGCCATTTTAACCCTTTCCAGGCCCAAACCTTTCTTTTTAATGATTATAAGTTACCCCTAGGGTATGACCTGGACAGCCCAGAGGGCAGGGTGCAATGTATTTAAAACGTTGGACATGTACTTTTGAGGTTTACATGTCCTGTTTGTGAAAAAATCTTAAATTGATTTTTCACTATCTCTCCCATAGGATAACATTTGAGTTACCTTATTACATTTAATAAACTGTAATTTCCAGATGGGAGCAGAAAGTTGGCATTTTGCTGCCTTAGCCGTTTTGTAACAGCAGCAAGTCTCTGGGTTACATTACTGGGTGTAGTTGACAGTTGGGCTTTGGGTATTCCTCCTTGAGAGGCACACACAAGAAGGAGATTAGGTGTGCCTGGATGAGCCATCACTGGCAGGATAGGAAGAAGGAGCTTGGCAAAGCTCCACTTACACTTGAATAGGCTGTGTCCTGCTACCACACAAAGGGCTGCATACCCTTTGTAGTTAGTCTGGAGCCAGGGCAAGAAAGTCAAGATACCTGTGCACTTCAAAGGCATGCCACTAGAAGCTTCTCCCCACTTCAAAGGCACAATTGGGTATAAATACTGAACCTCAGATACCAACTCTTCAGTACACTTCTGCACCTGTGGATATTCTGCCAGGTGAAGGACGTCTGTGCTGCTGAAAGGACTGCCACTCTGCTGAACTGTTGCTTTAAAGGACTGCTGCCCTGCTGCCTACTACCCTCTTGCCTGGATGAGAAAGACTGGCCTGCATCTCTTGAACCCACAACCCCAGGGTGACTCCAATGGATAGTTGGCTGGCCTCCTAATCTGAAGCCTAAGTGCACAACAGGCTTCCAATAATTGTGCATTTGCAGCTGGACTCTTCCATCTGTGAGTCTACCCTGCTAACTAGTGCCACCCCAGTCCAAGAGCATTGGAATTGGGCTTAAGGTGCTCTGCCAAATTCTGTGGATCCAACGGACCTACTTATTTCCTCTGCTGCATGGCACAACCTAGAGCAGAACTGGCGCATCACCACTGCTGTGTGGATCTGAACCATCACAAAGACCTGCATTGTCTCCACAGCCTCTTCGGAACCGCCACCTTGCGACGCTTCCTCAGCGCAGGCCCTTGCATTCCTCATCGACAACAGCCTCAAAGACGACTCCAGGCTCCGCATTAAAGCCAAGCAGCTCCTCAGAACCAACTCATTGCCTTGACTACGCAGCGCCACACTACATCGCAGTTGGGTTGAACTTGTGACTTTGTCCTGGTCCAGCACGATCAGTTACCCAAAGTTGGCGCTTTGTTCTTTTTGTTGCTATTTTATCCAAAATTATTGGATCTTCTAATTGGATTTTTGTTGTTTTGGTCTTCTATTATTAATTAAAGAAACTCCTATTTTTCTAGCATGGTGTGGGATCCTTTTTTGTGTGGTGTTTTTCACATTATTACTGTCTGAAGTGTGCACAAATACTTTACACATTGCCTCTACGTTAAGCCGGACTGCTCAGTGCCAAGCTACCATAGGGTTGAAAACAAATAAAACAGATTAAGTTAGGGTTTGTTTGTGCCTCACCCTGACATGGATTGTGATTTCTGCTTGACAAGGGCTCACACCCCAGTCAACTAACAACCCAATTTATTACATATCCACATTTGGATGCAGATTAACTATGAGATACATATTGGCTGCAAAGCTTAAATTCTCCACTTCTACTTGAAATCCCACCTCCCTACCGTATGACTAGCCACATTGATTTACACCCCCACCAACTCCCAATTCAACTGAAAAACCACCACTTTTGCTACAAAAACCTAGCAGTAATTTTCAATAAGTAGCTATATTTTTAGGAAAAAAGCGTCATATTTTCCATCTCACATGCCAATTGCCCCCTTATCAGGGTGCTGATGTTCTCTTGCTTTGATTACTACATTTACCTGAGCAACCCTATTTCTTTCCTCCACAAACGTTATGCTCTTGTTTCCACAAAATATAGGAAGTTCAAAATAAGGCAATACATTTGACCCTCACTCCTCAAACTCCAGATCCTATTCACCTAGTCCAATGAACCGTAAAATTGCTTCCTGGAGGATTAAAATGAAAGTACTCACATTGGTCCCATTTTGTCAAGATGAATTGCTACAAGAAACATATGACCTACCACCAGCTGCATTGCAAGTGTACCACATATTCCCTTCAAAGACCCATGAAGAAAACTTTTTTTCTGCACTTCTTTACCTGCTAAACCTTCATCTCTGCTGCCTTCTGTCTCAACCAGCATCTTCAAGCCGGAATTGACTTTATTTGACTCTATTAAACATCTAAACAATAAAAACATTGTTTTTTAAAAATCTGTTCATTTGCTTTACATTACAATTGTCCTCTCATGAAAACGAGATTTAGGGCCACATGCACGACAAGTTTTAGAGGTCGCAAATGGAGACCCTTAAAGAGCCTTTTCACATGTACTCACCTTATTTGGAGTTGGTAACCAATTAGAGACTCACAAAATAGGGTTTGCGAGTTGGTATTAGGAAGGGTTGTGTTGAGGGTCTCCCTTCCTAATAGTGGGTTGCACGGGGATTTATGAATGTTTTGGAACAAGAATGCAGTCGCAAAACATTCATATTTTACCGACTCCGTGAAGGAGGTAGTAACCCATTTGCAGATGGGAAGTGGTCCCCAAGGGAACCCTTCCCCTTTGTGAATGTGGGCGTCAACATTTTTAAGAGCAGGCAGTGGTCCCACGGACCACTGCCTACTCTCAAAAATTAAAAGGGAACTTTTCATTTTTCTTTTAAAATGCATCATGTTTTTCTTTAAGGAGAACGGGCTGCATTTCTAAAATAAATAAAAAATGCTTTATTTAAAAAGCAATCACAGGCATGTGATTACAGGCCATTCCCAATGAGTCGCAAATTGCAAACTGCCTCATGAATATTGATGAGGCAGGTCAATTGCGACCCCTTTGGAATCACATTTTGTGACTTCCTAAATGGGAGTCACAAAAAGTTGCAATTAGTAACTCACAAAATCTTTCCATCGTACATGTTGCCCTATGTGGTTTATAGCAACCACAAATCTTCTCATATTTATGTACTCCAACATTTTGCCATGTCTCATTGTCCTTATTGACAGTTATATCCAGGTGTGATTCAGTGAACAGATTTAAAAATAAACTCAGTTAAAACACAAAATAAACAAACAGTAGAGTGGACGCTCAGTTATTTTGCATTTCACCTATAAGTTACAAAAAGTGGTGCTTGACAAGAATTGCCATAAATGTTTTCTACTGTAATTGGATATGGGATTCGTAGCCGAAATTTACTTGTTAGGATTTTCCACCATGCCACAAATCTCTATTTCAGTGGTCTCCCTATGTGCCCCTCCAATCAGGGTATAGTTAATATTGCACCTTGTTCTGCCTCATTCCTGGGGTTATTCAAAAGTGCATAAAATTTCATCCTAGAGACATGCTGTTGGGTGTCTGCATATTCGTCACCTCTCTTCCCATGCAGTGCCTTGCTCTAGAGCTGGCCCATTCTATAACACCCTACTATCTGCTATGTGTGAAGCCTTCCACGTCCCTTACAACAGCCCTTTTGGCAAGTATGAATGCCAGGTCGCAGCAACTGTTTCCAGATTTCTTCAATTTATCAAGCGAGAACATACTCAAGAATCAACTCTTAGGGCCCGATTTCGATGTTGTTAGGAAGGCCATCCCAGAGCCATCCAGAGTCGGAAGTTCCAACTGACTCGTACTGGGATCTGGTTTCTACAAACGACGAAGTACAATGCCAAAAATCCTTCACTTACCGAACGACTCGGTCACTCAGAATCCGTCTTCATTTTCTGAATGAGAAGCCTCCGGAGACACAGAATGGAGTCGTCCGGAGGCACTTCCCAGTCCGATTCCGAACGCCCAAGTACGATGCGTACTTCCTATACGCCGAATCGGTTGCCACAACCAACACGTCAGAGCATCCAAAAGGGGAGTATTTTAGCTCTAAATCACGCCACAACATGAATCCTGCAAACAAAACGGTGCAGCCATGTATCCCATCGCGCATGTCATCCCTATACTCTACCTCTTTGAGCACTATTACAACCGCAACTGACGCGGTCATCGCAGAAGGTGAGTCCGACACCTACCCATACAGAATAACATAACTACCCCGCGAAAGACAGCAGAAGAGAAAGCAGGTGCGAAACTACAGTTAATTTTGTGAGGGGGGAATTCTTGCAGCAATGTAGAGGCAAGGGAGTGCAATAGTTCCAGCAAGTCAGATACAAAGGGGGGTCAGGGGGGCTAATACTCCCAGCAATGTCCACCCAAAATTGGGAGGTGGAGGTCTAACACTCCCAGCAATGTAGAGTTAAACGTGGGGTTGGGGACAAATACCCCCAGCAATGTTTAGGCAAAATCTGCATTGTATGGCAAATTCACCCAGCAATGTTGAGCCAATCTTGAGTTTGGTTGTCAAATACCCCCAGTAAATCTGTGGTTTGGGGTGCAAAACACCCCAGCAATGTAGATGCAAATATGGGGTTTGGGGGGCAAAACACCCAGTAAGGTTGATGCTATTCTGTGGTTTGGGGGCAAAAGCCCCAGTAATGTAGATGAAAATACGGTGTTTGAGGGCAAAACCCCCAGTAGTGTAGATAAATATCTGGGGTTTGTAGGCAAAACACCCAGTAATTTAGATGCAAATCTGTGGTTTGGGGGCAAAACCTCCAGTACTGTAGATGCAAATCTGTGGTTTGGGGCAAAACCCCCCAGCAATGAAGATGCAAATCTTGGGTTTGGGGTGCAAAACCACCAGTAATGTAGATGAAAATATAGGGTCTGGGGGCAAAACCCCCAGTAGTGTAGATGTAAATCTGGGATTTGGGGGCAAAACACCCAGTAATGTAGATAAAAATCTGGGGTTTGGGTGAAAATACCCACAGCAATGTGTACGTGAACAATGTAACTGGTGCACATGCAAAGTGCCTCGGTACCCACAGGTGGAGTACATGCTGCAGGAATTTCTAAATAAACAAATACAAAAGTCATTTTTGGTGAAATTCATTCCCATACTGTTGCAGCAAAATGTAACTCGCAACTTTGATGAAAGGGCAGAGTGGAGATGCAAGTGCTGTAGGAATCATTAAAAAGCAAGCAAAGCCTCATCATCTACTAAATGTTCCCTTAAAAAGCTGTGAAATACTGGGGGGCTGATGCGCAAACAAGACAGACCAGCCACCTACAGCAGCTCAAGAACTGTATGTGTGTGTGGAGAAGCTGTCTCAGCCTGGGCTGACACACATGACAGTGGGGCCGAAGACCATAGAGCCCTCTGTGTGTTGAGTCCAATCAGAAAGTTTTCAGCATACCCATGGATAGGACATGCTGGCAATTGGGCATTGGTTGATGGGCTGGTGCATCAGGGTCACCTGTGGGCCACATTTTTGGGGCCTTCATGAACTACACCAAGAAACTGACTGACTAACACAGTCCCCACCACGCCACTGCAATGTGGTGCCAGGATTTTCCCGGCTCACCAGCTGTGCTGTAAATTGAGGCTGAGGGATAGCCTTTGGAGCATACTCATCTTGGTGCACTGCCTTACATGCCTTGACAGAGGTAGTGTCATCTCCCACACACAACCATCACTTTCAGGTCATGGCAGGTGCAGGGAGTTTGCGTTGTATGTAGGGGCCTTGCAGGGAGGCAAGTCACATCTGGACAGTCTGACCTACACACCACCCCCTTGATCATCAGCAGTGTGCCTTATTTAAAAAAACACTTGACAGATAAAAACACAAAGCACAGAGGCCAGAATAAAAGAGATGATTACAGATTGTGTGCCAATTACTTTCTGAGGGCCTGAGCATCATTGTGATCCCAATCAGAACATGGGTCCATAGCATGTTGTGTATGTACAATGAGGGAATATCATCCTCAGATAGGTACACTTAGCATGCTACATACCAGTGGAAACACACATTTCACGTTGGAACAGGAATTGGCATAACCACACATATGTATGTATCACAAAGTGAATGCATGACTCCATAACAACACACACTGAAACATCACAAGGCATCAGAACCACAATGTACTCACAATGGTATGACATTGTGATGCGTCTGTGTCCAGTAAAGCACAGAGCATATTGGCCAAGACAACACACATGTCCACAGACCCAGCCACTCAGTACTTATTTCAGTGTCTCCAAATACAACAACACAGAAGTGGCTGTGTCACAGTTGTCATGGAAATATTTGTACACCAAATCCATCTTGGATTTGAAAGAAGCATGGGCCAACAACAATGTGGGATACAGTCACCATGTGTGGACTGGTGCCGCTGCACACAATTACCAATCTTTATGCGTCTACGGTTATCTTTGGAGAATGTAATTCGCAGCAAGTCCGAATCTAGCTCCTCAGGCTGTATTGTGTGCCGCAAAATAATAATTCCATTTTGAATGTGCATACTGTGTCCTGCACAGCAGTAGGAGTACGCAGGAGTCTTAGGACGTAGGATTCACAAACAGTGTTGGTGTGTTTAGTGTACAGCTCATTGTGTAAGATAAGCTGACTGCACGGGTGAGGATGCTGGGGTGGTGGCTCAATCTGTGGCTCACCAACACATTTCAAATAGTCATCCTCAAGCCAGGGGATATGGGTACATATTGTGAGGAAGAAAGACATGTGCAGAATGAAGACTGCTTTCTCCACATTAGGCACTGATACACTGTTCAAAAATATATAGAAACATCAAGGAGACCTTCAACAAACACATATTACCATCAGGCCCTATGGCAGTATTTAATGGGCACATTGGGAGCCCTCATGGGCACACACAAGGGCTACCCTTGCCAAACAAGATCAGCGGTACCTCAATTTAGAGAATGCTAACACTTATGGAACTGGGGGTACTGTTCCAGTGTCACATGTGTGTTTGCTTACAGTGCAATGTATTTTCCTCAGCACAACCAGATATATATCATCACAATGACTCCATCTCCCTTGGTGTCACCATACCTCAGACATTCAAAGTCAGAATGCCAGCAATAACCATGCGTGCGTAGTGTACTGGCAAGTGTGGCGATGCGTTTTGGAGTAGTCTGACCACAGGTGCCACAATAACACACATCCATAACTTGAACATTGATGGGGCTGTACCCCTCTAAGGAATGGACTGCCTTCCAATGTTCCGGATTCATGACAATACAAATTTAGCAATCATCACATCCATCCCAGGGCAGTTTCCAAGGGCAAGAATGACCAGTAACTGAGTACAACTACCTACAAAGGGTGAAACGCCACATATGCCAACACACAACTCAGACAAGGCAAGGCTAGGTGGAGCTAACTTTTCCGGTGATGCCAATAGGTCTTGCATATCACAGTGTACTCAAAGTGGCCATTAAAACAATCAGTCATGAACATCCATTGGCAGACAGCAAGCTGCAGACAAAACCCATTCCACATCATCATATTTACTCAGGTAACTGTTTTTCACTACTTATATACATAAAATCTACACGTATGTACATAGCAACATTCCCTCATGGCCTGCATGATCTCTACTTGTGCAGGTGTGACCCTCTCACATCCACCTCAAAGTACATGCTCAACTTTCAAAACTATCATACACACAAGCACGTCATAAGCCCCCTCTGGTGCAGCTAGATGGAAAAACATGTCTGCCACACAAGCTACAGCCTTGTACTCAAACTCTTCAAACCCGATTCTCACAATCTCACACTGGTGCTGCCCTTCTCACATTCACACCTACATGCGCAGCACCACTCTTCATCACTATGTACACAACAATTCACACATACATGACATGCACACAATGTACTGTATTCATCACCTCAGCAGACATCAAACGTAACATGTCAAAAGGACCATGCTCATCACCAGTTGCACCCTCAGTAATGTCTTGGAATGCACTCATATCACAACGTGCAGCATCACCGCCCACTCTGACATACACACTTTACACATCACCACATCTCACAACAAGACACTTACATTGCTCAATGGATATGTCCTCAGTCATTTACATATCGCCACACACCCTCCCTACTCTGCTTAAGTTCTACAGATTGTACTTTCTGAAACACATACATACACAGAACATACATCAACTATACAACACCTCACATGTAACCATTCAGCACCCTAAATTACTAGTGTATATCTTTTACATACACTTATCCACTTTGTCACATATGCCTAGTTTAACCTTATCTCACTGTGGCCCTGTCACGTCCACATATGACTTCTATGCCCAATAACCCCATTGACTTATGCACATTAGCAACTAACCTCACATTGTAAATGCACTGTTCCAGTCATATCTCACAATAGTGCCACAGACTACAGCTCTCATCACCTGCCCTAATCCGACCATGTCTAGCTGGATATACCCCTCTCACATCTACCTATTCCTACCATACCTTGTGCAGTATTAAACCAGTGTAACAAGCATGCATACTCTGATAACACCCCAGCATGTACCACCACTCACATTGGGACAATGTGGGTACTTCATGTCTCCTACACAAGAACTGCCCATGAACTTAACCCATACCTTACACTCTCTGACAATAGCTAAATTTGTCCTGGCTCCATTACGTAGGAGTCTCCACTTCTTATCAAAGTTGGAAACACCAGGCACTCTCACCGCTACCCTTGTTTGAGCCAGCTTAGCACATGCAACATTAACCTTGCTAAACACACCTGCAGCTAAGCTTCACAACCTATATTCTACCTCCTCCCCTGTGTGGCAACTGAGAGCATGGATGTGACACTGTCTCCAGTGGCATCTGCACGACAGATGGACCCACAACACCCCTGTGCACTCACTGTCCACTCGGCTTTACTACATGTAGCACAGGGCAATCCCACAGACATCGCAGCACCCCTAATTCAGCTTTGTGTGATCTGGAACAGCATGAAACATAGCTCAAAACCCTTTTCAGTCATGCACAAATGACAACCTACACACAAATCATATGCTCAACTACAAATGATGTGTGGCAGTAAATATGAAAGTCAAGTTTGGACTGACAAAACACAACATCAACATGATGTAGCCAGACCAAAGCAGGATTGCCTGACTCATATATGAATAAGAAAGCACTGGACTATTAAGACCATAGACACCTTGCAGAACTGGAATATCTGCAGGAAGTTAAGTCCTAGGAGGCAAAAGGGTCTGAAGACTGTGACAACATTCCTCACCTTACACTGACCATGGGCTCAGGTAATGTATCAGATGAGTACACAGCCATGAAGGGAAATTGCCTACAGTGGCATGCCACCTGTGGCAAGGTATTCATTGCCACTAGTCTACTAGATCTAAAGAAGACAGAGTCATGGGTAAACCACTATCAAGTCACATATAAGTATTGTACCATTACCTTGTGTACATGGGTGTGTTCAAAGTCACCACCGCGTAGTCAAACTCCATATGTACCCCGGTGTAATGGTAAGACAGGTGACTTTCTGCACATCACAAACATATTCAGCATGCTCATCCTGAATTTTTGCAATTAGAAACACTTGCACTATGTTGACATATGAAACCATGACCTATGTGCAATTGTGGTGTAAAGATAAAAGCTTGGCAACTTCATGTCACCCTCATAGCCAAAACTGATGTGGACGATGACACCCAGCAAATGTAGACAAGAAAACCTTGAATACATACTGTGAAAGGTCACATACTCCATGGACCACATGCAATCAATGACATAATAACATCATTGTATACTTACACAACCAATTGTACATGATGTACAGTTGACTTATAACCTATTTGTGGGACACAGAAATCAGCAGTAAAAAAATAGAGACATGCTTTATTGTGCATGTTACAACCAAAAATATAACCAATATAAGGCCATTGGCCAGGCCACATTTGTCCATATGTGCATTTGGCACAAACATCCTGCACAACTACTCTAGCCTGCACTGAAACTGCAAGGGGTCACCTCCCCTGGGAGGGGCATCTAGGGGACATGCCAGGCACCAAAGGGACAAAACTAAAGAGGACTGGGTTGGGTTTTGGGAGGGATGGGATCAGGAGGCATGGTTGGGTCCACTGCAGTGGTTGTGTCCAATTGAGGGGCGGTGGTTCCACTGCAGTGGCAGGCTCAGAATGAGGGGCAGAGCAGCTGTAGTGGGAGTGCTCGATGGAGGGGGGGTTTGGTTTAACCATCTTGGGGATGGTATAATCATGGATTGTATATACAGGGATGGGGAGGGACTCTGACTTATTGGGATTTGTTTTCTTTTGGTGGGAGGAACATGGCTTGGCTGGGCTAGTCCGGGTTGGTGGAGGGTTTTTGGGCTTGGGAGACCGGTGTGATTTGTGGTTTTTTTTGCCTTTTCTTTTCCAAGGGGGGGCAGATTCAGATGTCTGGGCCGGGGGGTGGGTTGCTTCTTCTTTTTGGTATGGAGTGTGGATGGGTCAGCAGGAAAGAGGCCAAGGTCAAAGAGGAAGACTTTCTGGCCATAGGGGGGGAACAGGAGAGGCAAGGGCAGGTGTTTTGGAGGCAGAGGGTTCTGACGTCTGCAGAGTGTCTGTGGATGCATGTGTGTCGTCTGGTGGTATGTCCCTGGTGGTGAGTGTGCTGTCTGTCTCCTGAGTGTGCGTGTGTGTGGGTTTGCCTTTTTGTCTGTATGTTTGTGTGCTGCGTGTGGCTTTTGAGGTGTGTGCATGTGTATGTTTGTGTGTGCTTGGGTCAGGTAGGGTAGTTGGGACTGTGGATGGGGAAGAGGTAGGAGGGGAGAGGTACTGCTGGAGCTAGGACACTGCTGCCATCAGTGTGGAGGCCAGTGCCTGATTGGATCTGTGTAGGGCAGACATTTCAGAGTGAATGCCCTCCATGAATGACAACATTTGTGTCAAAAGAGTGGTATGTGCATGGAGGACATTCAGCACTGATTGTCTGCCCCACAGAGATCTGCTTCAGGATGTCTATCACCTCCACACTGAGGGCAGCAGGGGAGGCAGGGAGTGAGGTGCCTGGCCCAAAGGAGACGGCTCCCCTGCCACTGGAGTGGCCACGGACAGTAGGATGGGGAGCAGCTCCACACCTCCACACTGGGGAGCAGCTGGGAGGATGGAGATGGGAGTGGTGGTGGTAGTGGATTCCAATGCTGAGGAATCATTTCCTGTGTCCTCCACCACCAGGGAGTCATCACTGGAGCTTGACTGGTCCTCAGATGTTGCTGGTGAAGTTGCAGACCTGCCCTCAGTGTGGCTCTCCTCATCCTCCCCACCAGTGGATGCCTCCACGTCCGATTCGGCACTGGTCCCAGACTGGCAAACTGCCCCCCTGCATCCGTGGCACTGTCTCCTCCAGTGGCCGGTGCTGATGCTGTGAATAAAATTGAAAAAGATTCACATAAGTCATCTGTTTGTTCTTGACACATAGGTGACATCACAAATCCTCACAGCTCAAGTAACGACATCATTTTTATAAATGCTATCGCCTTTACATACATTGACATACATGGCACTTGTCATTCTGCAAGTTAACCATTGTTCCCTCACACATGTGGTTATCTGAAACATTGGGTGTATCAACATCAATTGCCAGGACTACAATGACTACAATTTGTAGAAGGTGATGTATTGTCTTTTGCACCTGACGGCCTTGCGTCCTGAAATACCTGTCTCCTCTCCTGCAAGGGAGTATAGAGCTCACAATGGGAATAGGATTCACACAATTGAATTGCGACATGGTATTCATTCTGCAATCCCTTGTCATCAAATTGGGAAACATTGACTCTAATGTCACAGGTCAAATGACATCCTTGTCCTACTTAAAGCTTGCAAACTCACTGCATGAGTCTTGTTACACACATAACATAGATTGTGCTCATTTGTCCTGTAACTTACGTTTTCTACTGTCAGGTCACACATCTGACTCAGATTGAGAATTCACCAAGGTAGTAGGCATAGCTAGGGTGAGAGGCATGTGGCCCACATCTTGTGTCATCTATGCACAGTGTCATGAGGATGAATCCGATTGTTGTGCACATTGTAAACAGCTCACCATTTTCAGATGTGAACATTGGTCAACACACTTCCAAGTCCAATAACTGCATCTTCAGAATGCTTCAGGTGGAACACCATGCCAATGGCCCGTCTGGGTGCACTGTCTGTACAGACTATCAGTAGTGAACCTCCATTCTTCCTGAGTCCAGTCAACACTGTGTACCAATCCTGTCTATGCTGCAGAGGCCCCCATTTGTATGCCCTAAGTCTGAATGTCCCTCACTTCCATTAGACATATTGCACACTTCCAACAGCTTAGATTGCTCTTCTTTCACATCTCATTTTGTTGATTCACTTCAAGATGATGCATATTTTACACCTCTCAGGCTGACAGTGATGCATCATGCACATGGTTTACAAAGCCCCAAGTATGTATAGTCAACAGCATTTATACACATGGCAACTGATGTGAATGTGTATCTAACATCAGAGCTCACATTTTCAGCCATGTTTCAACCAGTGACCACCTGTGTTTGTCGGTGAATGGCATGTGTTGTCACTGTTACGGAGTCAGACAGATGGACTCACTCCTTTGAATGGAGAGAATGGAACCTTCCACACAATCATGTGACAGGCCAGTGTCACAGATTACCAGAGTTAGCATACCTAATTGGCCCATGGGATACATTTCATAACACTGAGCAGCACGGCTGGGACTGAGCTGTGGCACAATGAGCAAGCAAAACTCACCAATGCCTCAATCTTGATGTCATCTGCTGCAGGGATGTATAGCATGGCCTATTCACACCTGTTTGCTCCAATAACAACATGCCTCACACATTTGTAGAAACCACAATGAGAACAGGTCATACATTAGTCAATCAATCAATCAATAAAATCTTTATTCGATCTCTTTAAGAACAGATCATAAAAGCACAGATTCAATTAGTGATTTATCAAGCACAGCGTTGGATAACAGGTTAAAAAAGCTCAAGAGAAGTAGGTATACTTAAAATACATAAAAGAAGCTTTCCAAAGATCATTTAAAATCAATTAAAATCATGTGGTTGTTTGATTGCCATATACAGCGGGGCCAGGTGTACTGTAATTATAGCTTCAAACAATTATGTCATCTCGCCGCCTCTCACCTTTCTCTTTTTCATACAGCCCCACAGGAAGGTGGCTACCGAAAAACAGACAAATGGGTCAGGTAGAGATTTTAAGAAATAGAGTGCCACCCGACATTGACTGAAATTGTAGCACCTTAAAATTGGAGAAATTAAGGCTTCTCTTTCTATCTTGTAAAGCTCACAGATCAATACTAGATGTAGGTCGGATTGAGGAGAATGGTTATCGCAAGGGCACAGCATCAAGTCTGAGGGGCTTATTTACAAGTGCCTTGCGCCACTTTTGCGTCATTTTTAACATGGGAAAAGTGTCGTAAGGGTGGCGCAAGGGGCTTGTAAATCTGCCCCTAAGTGTTTAAATTTTCTCTCGGGTATCCTAACATCAAAAGGGCAAGGTTCAGGCAAAATCTCAGTAGTGTGTATCTATGCTGCGCTATTGTGGTGCATGCTAGGTAGGAATATCCTCCATCTAATCTGGGGCGGATCTGATCATAAGCATGGGCCGCTTTTTGTCCATGGTTCCTTTCACTTCGGACATAGTTTGCCCGCCGCAAATATATCTCAATAAATTTTTGCTTTGAGATCCTCCTGCATGCCATTTGGTCCTTGAATAGCTCTCCCAACCCAATTTTTCTTAATTCTGACTCGACATAACTAAGCCATCTGATCTTATCATAATGTTCCAATTTCAGACAATCTTTAATTATATTTTGTGTTAGATTGACTGTGATCCTACACCATATAGAGAACCATAAAAGAATTGGCGCTAGTCTAATGGTGTCTACTATGTAAGGTAACCCTAATTCAAGGTATAAGATATAGTTTGAGAAAGAAGGAGGTAGGGACGCTCGGGATTTAAAAAAGATGTCTTCCAGTATTTGGAGTTGGTCAATATGCGCCAAGCCCCAGACTCCCGCCCCATAAGTAACTGCTGCCTTTTTCTTGGCCTGATAAATATTTTTAATTGGGTCCAGGGGACTGGTGCCTAACTTTTTGGAGAATACCTTGATAGTATTCAGGCTTCTCTCCATTCCTCAATCATTCAATCAATCAGGGGTTTGTTAAAGTGCGACTACTCACCCGTAAGGGTCTCAAGGCGCTAGGGGTGGGGGGGGTGCAGGTTCCATTCCATCAAGGAGGGGGTCTGTCGAAGAGCCAGGTTTTGAGGTTTCTTGCGAAGATGGGGAGCGATGTTGTCTGTCTGAGGTGGAGCGGAAGAGCGTTCCATGCTTTGGCCACGAGGAAGGAGAAGGAGCGGCCTCCCGATCTGGTCTTTCTGGTGCGGGGGACCACGGCGTAGGAGAGCTGGGCTGATCGTAGGGTCCTTTGGGGTGCGTGGAATTTGAGTCGGCTGTTCAGGTATGCTGGTTCAGTGCCGTGGAGGGCCTTGTGTGCGTGGGTGAGCATCTTAAAGGTGATTCTCGCCTCGACGGGGAGCCAGTGGAGTGTGCGCAGGTGCTGGGAGATGTGGCAGTGTTTTGGCAGGTTGAGGACCAGTCTTGTGGCAGCGTTCTGGATGTTCTGTAGCTTGCGGATGAGGTTTTTGTTTATTCCGGCGTAGAGTGCGTTGCCATAGTCGAGTCTGCTGGTGACCAGGGCGTGAGTGACGGTCTTTCGGTGTTCGAGGGGGATCCATTTGAAGGTCTTATGAAGGAGGCGGAGGGTGTGGAAGCAGGAAGACGAGACAGAGTTGATCTGGCGGTCCATTTTGAGCTCGGAGTCCAGGATGATTCCCAGGTTGCGTGCGAGGTCTGTGGGAGTTGGCGGGTTTCCGAGGGTGGGGGGCCACCAGGTGTCGCTTCAGGCGTCAGGGTTTGGGCCCATGATGAGTACTTCTGTTTTGTTGGTGTTTAGTTGTAGGCAGCTGTTTTTCATCCATTTGGCGACGGCTTCCATGCCTTCTCGAAAGTTGCGTCTGGCGGTTTTGGTATCGTGGATAGGGAGAGGATGAGCTGGGTGTCGTCTGCGTATGACACGATGTTGAGTCCGTAGGTTCTGACGATGGGGGCAAGTGGAGCCATGTAGACGTTGAAGAGCGTCGGGCTGAGGGAGGAGCCCTGGGGGACTCCGCAGGTGGTAGGTGTGGGGTCCGAGAGGAAAGGGGGGGTCTGACCCTCTGCGTCCTGCCGGAGAGGAAGGAGCGGATCCAGTCGAGGGCCTTGTCCTGGATTCCTGCGCCGTAGAGTCTGCGTATTAGGTTGCGGTGGGAGATTGTGTCGATGCCGCTGATAGGTCGAAGAGGATGAGGGCTATTGTTTCTCCTTTGTCCAGTAGGGTGCGGATGTCGTCTGTTGCGGCGAGGAGGGTGGTTTCCGTACTGTGGTTTTTTCTGATGCCGGATTGGGAGGAGTTGAGGATGTTGTGATCTTCAATGAATGTGGCGAGTTGGCTGTTGATGGCTTTCTCGATGACTTTCGCTGGGAACGGGAGCAGGGAGATGGGTCTGTAGTTTTTGAGGTCAGTGGGGTCCGCTGAGGGTTTCTTTAGGAGGGGGTTGACCTCGGCGTGTTTCCAGTCGTCGGGGAACCAGGCGGTCGCCAGGGAGCGGTTGATGGTGTGGCGGAGCATGGGTGCGATGGTGTCGGCGGCTCTGTTGAAGATGTGGTGGGGGCAGGGGTCCGTGGGGGCCCCTGAGTGGATTGACTTCATTGTCTTCAGTGTGTCTTCGGTGGTGAGTGCTGTCCAGTCATCAATCGCTGGTTTCCGGGTGTCGGGGTGGTTGGTGAGGGTTCAGTGTGTTGGTTGTCTTCGTCGAAGTTGTCGTAGATGCTCTTGATTTTGTGGTGGAAAAAGGTGCTGAGTTTGTCGCAGAGGTCTTGTGAGGGAGGGATGTCGGTAGACTCGCTGGTGGGTTGGGCAAACTCCTTCATGATGCTGAAGAGTTCCTTGCTGTTGTGCGCATGGGTGGCGATTCTGTCTTCAATCGCTTTTTTCCTCGTTTCTCTGATGAGTTGATGGTGGGCGTTGGTGGTGGCTCTGAAGTTGTTGTGGGCTTCTGTGGATTTGGTGTTCCTCCAGGCCTTTTCGAGGCGGCGGCATGTGCGTCTGGACTCTCGAAGTTCGGTGGTAAACCATCTGGCTTTCTTGGTGCGGGTATTGTTGTTTTTCTTGAGGGGGGCTATGGTGTTGGTGCTGTTTGAGATCCATCTATGCAGGGTTCGGGCTGCGGTGTTGGGGTCATCGTTTTCCGCGATGGTTGGGGTGCAGTTGTTGAGTGAGGAGGTGAGCTGGTCGTCGGTGATTTTGGTCCAGCTTCTTCGTGGAAGCAGGTGCTGGTGTCTGTGGATGGTGGGTGTTCTGAAGGTGAAGTGGACGCAACGATGGTCGGTCCATGGGAGTTCGGTGGTGTGGCTGAAGGTGATGGAGTTTCCTGTAGTGAAGAGGGGGTCGAGGGTGTGTCCTGCTGAGTGCGTGGGCTCGGTCACGATCTGGCGGAGTCCAATGTTGTGGAGGTTGTCCAGGAGGGATGTGGTGTTGGGGTCCAGTTGGTTGTCGAGGTGGAAGTTGAGGTCTCCCAGCAGGGTGTAGTTGGTGGATGCGATGGCCTGCGGGAGATAATGTCCGTGATGGAGTTGGCGAAGGGTCCGCGGGGTCCAGGGGGTCGGTAGATGAGGGTTCCTCGGAGGGTGGCGGTGGGGCTGGCCAGTATCTTGAAGTGAAGGTGTTCCATCAGTTCTGTGGGCTCGTCGGGGAGTGTGCTCAGGCGGAGGCTGGATTTGTGGATGATGGCGATTCCTCCTCCTGGGCGGGTGGGGCGGTCCTTCCTGGAGATCTTGTATCCTTGGGGGATGGCGATGGAGATGTCCGGTCCCGAGGTGGTGTTGGTCCAGGTTTCGGTGAAGAACGCTACGTCCGGGGTGGTGCTGTCGAGGAGGTCCCAGATTTCTGTGGCGTGTTTGTGGAGGGATCGGACATTGAGGAGGATGCATTGCAGGGTCTTCGGTTCGGTTGTGTTCTTGTGGGCGGGTTGTGCTGGATCCGTGTTCTTGGCGGTGCTGCAGGTGTGCCGGCAGCGGTGACAGCTGAAGGGTCCGTGGGTGTCGGCTGGTGATGCTAGCTTGCAGTTGTTGTTGTGGCCTGGGTTGAGTGCGTGGAGTGCTGCTGGGTCGTAGCATTGGCGGGGTGGAGGTCCCGGGTTCCTGGTGCTGGTTGCGGACGGGTCGCAGACAGGCGCAGACGGACTTGCCTGTGACGCGCCTTCGGTGCACCAGCGGCCACCATTAAGTAGGGGTCGGGGAGGGCTGGACAGCTGGGAGGCGGGAGCGGGGAGGGAGCTGGATTGGGCCGGTCGCACTGGGGGGCCGCGGGGCAGCAGCGGCGGGGAAAGGTAAAGGGAGGAAATAAGGGATAAAGAAAAAGGGAAAATAAGCAGAAATAAGGCACAAAAGAGCAGAGATGCAGAAAAGTGCAGAAAGGTGAAAGATAAAAAGGGTAGAAAAACGAGTGAAAACGAGTGAAGGAGCAGAGTGAGAGGAAGGAGACAGAGGTCCACTGGATCACCAGGGATGAGGCGCAGGGAAACCTGCGGGTGGAGGAGGGCCTCGATCACCAACACTCAAGAGTGCAGGGGCAGGCCTCACTTAATGGTGGAGCTGCGAGGGTGGGAGAGCAATTTCACTGACAATGAGTCAGTGGTCTTGCTCCTAGCACTCTTGCTGCTACCTGGTTTGCCCAAGTTTGGTTTTTATCGAATAAGAGTCCCAAATATGGAAAGGACTCTACCACTTCTATTTTTCTGGAATCAAGATGGAAGTGAGGGGATTTAGCACCTTTACCAGTTCCTGTTATGATGATGAAAGATTTTGTTTCATTCACTTTAAGGTCCAGCGAGGCCATAAATGATGCGTATGATGTTATAAGACTTTGAAGAGCTAACCCCGTTCTTGCGATTAGCACCTCATCGTCAGCATAAGCTAATATTGGTAGAGGGGTGTTGTCAAACGAGGGCACGTCCAGGGATGAGCCCGAAAGGGCTGCCTCGACCCCGTTTGTATAGATGGAAAAAAGGAACGGGGCGAGGACACATCCCTGCCTAACTCCTCTAGCGATCGTAAATGAGCAGGTACATTCCCCATTTACCCCATATTGGACACAAGCAGTGGCATTGGCGTAGAGTTGGCGAATAAAGTTGGTTATGAGGGGATCAATCCCCATCTCCTCCATCAGAAGCAAAAGCTTCGGGTGGGTCACGCATTCAAGCTGTCAGGTCCATGAAGGCCATGTAGATTTTCCCGCCTTTTGCCCTTGTGTATTTATCTATGCAGAGTGATAGGTTTAGGCATTGGTCTGTAGTGCCTTTCCCCCTCTGGAAACCATACTGTGCCTGCATCCGGATGTTATTTTCTTGAGCCCACTCTTCCAGCCTGGCTAGGAGGAGCCGGCCCATGAGCTTGGCGGTTGTGTCCAATAGGGAGATGGGCCTGTAGTTCTTTGGGCTGCTCCTGGCCCCTTTTTTGTATATTGGGACTATGACACTATGCTTCAAAGATGGTGGAGGCCCTTCTACCACTATGCTGTAAAGACGTTAGTTAGTAGCAGGCCCATAGATCATAGTTATCCTGAAAGAGGTCAATCGGCACCCCGTCGGGCCCAGGAGCCTTCCCAGGAACACAGGCCGCCAGCCCACTTCTGATCTCTGAAAGTGAAAATATCAAGCTGCCCTGCAGTGCGAGGTCTATATCGGAGTTGGACATCACAGAAGACGTATCAGAGGCGAAGATAAGTTCGAAGTGTCCCATCCATGATTCTTCTCCTACGTGTGAGTCTAGGGACGGATCCTTCAGGTGAGGCGCGTTTATTGCTCTCCAGAAAACTCTACTATTGCCTGACCTAGCTGCTTTCTCAAGACCGTCCCAGGCTTCCTCCCTCATATCCTTCTCTCTTTTCCTTCTGGTGGTCTTATAATCACTACGTAGCGATCTTATTTGTGCTGGGTTTCTGGGATGAATTTTCAGTGCATTTACGAGTGCTTTTCTTGCTTTGGAGCAAGGGGAATGAAACCAGCGCTTAGATGATGAGCTATTTGCCAGTTCATAGTGGGTAAGAGCCACTTTTACTACGCGGTCTCTAAACTGTGAAATAAGTGATGATGGGGAGGTCTCTTGAGCCAAACAAATAAAAATGTCGCCCAATATATTCGCTATAATCACAGGGCCCAGCTTTCGCTTGTCAGCTTAGCCCACTTTAGTTGGTACCTGTTTTTCCTAGATAAGGAAATGTTTGCTACTTTCTGTTGGTGTTTCACTTCCTTATGGGGAGGCTTAGGTGAATAATTAGGATGGCATGGTCACTATAAGCTGTAAATAGGTTGTCTACATGGGACACCTTTTCACTAGAGAGGGTAGGAACTAGACTAAAATCGATGGTGGACTCATAGTTGATCCGCCTAAATGTTTTCCTAGTGTGGCCTGCATTCATGTTGTTAGCTATTCCCATGTTCCTAATGTATAGGGTCCTGTTTAGACTATCCCCATATTCATTGTGGGCAAAGTGAAGGACTGGGTTGCCCTGGAGATCTTCTAGCCCGCAAACCCGCTCCTCATTATACTTACAAAGGTATATATTAAAGTTGCCTAACCAAATGATGTTATGTGCACCCTTTTTGATGAACGGGGTGAGCTTGTCTATCTCGCTATTTAGTTCAGCTACTACGAGCTTCATGTTTCCCCCAAATTCATTGTTGTAGTAATTATTTAAAAGCCAGGCTCCTTCACTCTTAGGGGCCGATTCTGATGCGGGTTGGAAAAGCTTCCCGACCGAGGGCCTGATTCTGATGCGGTTAGGAAGGCCTCCTAACGGCATTTGCTCCTTCCAAATCGGATCGGGAACGTGTCTTCCCGACCGAGGGCCCAATTCTGATGCGGTTAGGAACAAATGTTCCCATTGAAGTCAATGGGAGTTCAACCAAATCGTATCTGGAAGCATCCGGATGCTTCCTACTCCGCCGGTCGGACTTTCCCGATCCGACTGGGTCGGACACCATTTCCCAACCGATTCGGTCGGGAAGCTTTTCCAACCCGCATCAGAATCGGCCCCTTAGTCTCTATCAAAAGTAAGTGGAAATGGGTGTTCGAGGTATCAACCATCCTTTCATTTATTGGGAGGGTGTTAGAAATTAAAGTTAAGAGCCCCCCCTTGCTCTAATTGATGCTGATGGCACTGCTGCTGTATGGAAGGAGCGATACCCAGTGACAAAAACGGGCTCCTTGGACCATGTTTCTTGGAAACAGATAATATCCTGTGTTTGCCAGAGTTTGTGCCACTGTTCATTTCCTAACTTAGATGTAATGCCAGCCACATTCCAGGACGCTAAGTTAATCAAAGTTCTGCAAGCCTCGCTCCGATTAGGAGAGTTTTCGGAGGTCTCCTGTATAGCAAGCACTAGTTTAGTTGGTATAACCACTCCCTCATCAGCAATAGGAATGGCTGGGGTTAGTCAATCACAAGCTTCCAGGTCTGAGAGGACAGCATATCAGTGATCCAACCTCAGCCCTGGGGTACTAATAGTTCCCACCCCGTAATTCAATGAGGGACTGAACCGTGCCCGGGCCCTCTGTTCGTTTCCATAGACGCCTCACTGAGAGCAAAAGTGCTCCAACGCTAGAGGAATAATCTGGGTGCCCTTGGAGTGGATTTTGTAAAGCTGGTTTAAAAGTGCTTGGACCACCTGTACGTTATTAAAGTTTATCACCACACAGTCACCCGCAATAGATTTAGTAGTGCTGTCCAGCACCCCACTCTCCTGACCATAATGATTTGGTTTGACAGCGGATAGCCGCTCCCCCCCCGAGTCAATTAGATGGCGTGAAAGCCAGTGCAGGCATTTGTCCATTAGTTGCGTAGTTGATTAGGGCTGGTTTTCCCGGAAAGGTGGTACATTTGCCAAAACAAGTACTAATGGGGAGGCCGCTGGTGGGAGATGTAAAACCTGCTGTAAGTGATGGATTAGTCCCTCCATAGGGCTGTCTGATCTACCTGACGGCCGAGGATCAATCCTTGCACCCCCAATACTGGAATCACCAAGTGATTCGGATTTCTTTGCCCAGGCAGTAATGAGGGTGGGTCTTCTGCTAACGTGGTGGAATGAGCGTTAGCTGGAGGTAGCGATGTACGTGGCCGTGTTGCAGGTATGGTTGTAGTACAGAGGTTAGCAGGAGGGGCCAAACCCGAGTGAATATAAGAGGAGGGTTGATTACTTTCTGCGGGTAGACGTGCAAGCCCAGGGCATATGGGTTCTGAGGGGCATTCAGTGGTTGCTCTCTGAGCTCTATACAGGACAATCTTTCTTCAACCTGGGTTGATTTTGCTAGGATAGGGTCCAGTAAAGTGGCCATCATTTTTTCTACTCCTTTCCACCAAGCGTCGTCGAGTATCCATGGTGAGGGGGGCGTGTCCGAGGTAGTCAGGGTAGAGGGGCGTGCTATACCAGATACCATGGGAGCCATGTTATTTGCCCCCTTTGATTTTGTGGCTCGAGTAGTTCTTGTGGGCTTCGGCTTCAAGGCCCCGGAGACCCTACGTCTTTTCACTGACGGGTCGTTTTTGAGTTCTGAGTGGGGGCAATGATTGGGCTCCCTGATGGATATGTCGACGGGGGCTGATCCAACAGGGAAAATTGCCAAATTTGCAGATGATGACGGTTGCAAAGGCTGGGCTGGGCTGAGATGGTGACATCATTTGGCTCCCCAGGGGAGGTCTCAGTGGGAGAGATTCCAGTGATAAACGCCTCTCAGTTAATTCAACTTTGTGCGCAAGTACGCTTGCTGCTCTAGACAAAAATGCATCAAGCATGGCTACGGTCCCGCCACCCACTTTCTCACTGTTCCCTTTTCGCTTCACCATCTCTCAATGTAAAGCTGTAAACAGTCAGGCAGTACTGCAGGGAGCAACTCAATAAATATATAAGAACAGTACCTTGTGTGAGCGCCGGATGTTAGAGGGGGGCCCTGCCCAGTCTCCTTTGGGCTGCGGCAGGCGTGGACGGGCCTGCCCTTGGCATGCCACCGGCCGGCATCAGCGTTTAATGCACGTTCGAGCGCAAGGGAAGTCGGGAGTTGTGGTCCCCAGCGGCGTGTGTTGCAGCTTTTCCCTTTCTGGGATGAAGAGTGCCCCAGCATCCAGGAGGAACAGCCACCAGCAGGTAAGAACGCGGCTACAGTTGCCGTGGGCCGGCGTCAGCGTTTAATGGGCGTTCGAGCGCAAGGGAAGTCGGCAGTTTTGGTCCCCAGCGGCGTGTGTTGCGGCTTTTCCCTGTCCCGCATGAAAAGTGCCCCAGCGTCCAGGAGGAACAGCCAACAGCAGGTAAGAACACGGCTATTAGTCAATGTTCTGGCAAATGTTGGGCATTTGCATTACTCCAGAAGTATAACTCCATGCACACGTTTCTGTGATTTGTGGTAATCACATGAGCATGGCACTACGGTCACTTCCCTGAACATAACTGACTCACATCTCCCTGATAAAGAGACATAACTGGGCATAAAATTATCCACATGCATATGCATCTTAGAAAACTGATCAGTTGGTTTGGCTGACTTACAACCTTGAAAAGGGGCAGCAGGCTAAGGTACTGTAACATGAATGTCTAACAAAGCTGTACAACAGGGCACATACTCACCCCTTCCTTGCTGCTGTCTGGCTTTCAACTGCCCATCTAGGTTAGGGAAGACCACCTCTAGGATACGGCGCATATGGGGTTCAGTGTTCAGCTCCCGCCCCTCTTGCCAGGATGTGACATGCCCAGTTGGACCTCAGTGACCTTCTTGGCCCAGCCACAAAGGTCCGGCCACCTCTTGCGGCAATGACAGACGCGCCAAAGCTCCAACCCCACGGAGGGCACCTTCTTGGCGATGGTCCTCCAAATCTTTGCCTTTTCATGGGGGTTGACCTGTAAGGATTACATGTTAACAGAACCTTATTGCACATGCAACATGTTTCTGAGTCAGACACCTGTACACACTGTTAATGCTCAGTTTGGCAACAATGTATAAGGGCTAGGCATATGGCATTCTGTGCAGTTATCCTGTGTTCACTGTTGACTCCGTCCAATGAGAACAGTGATAAGATGTTCACCCCAGTACACACAATCCTACAGCAGTGTACCTGACCAGAACAGGTATCTACACACTTTTAAAGT
Source organism: Calotriton arnoldi (assembly GCA_963921515.1). Lineage (NCBI taxonomy): Eukaryota > Metazoa > Chordata > Amphibia > Caudata > Salamandridae > Calotriton > Calotriton arnoldi. The sequence goes on from CAWUFW010012014.1 coordinate 152,678, forward strand.
TACAGATAACATTTTACATGCTTGCCAATGAGATTCCTAATGGAAGTATAGCATGCTGATTGCACATGTCCAATGAAAATGCAGTGTGATCATCACTCACCTGCTCTTCTGGTTTGCCATACAGATGGCTGTACAGTGGCAGGAGGGTGTCCAACAGGGCCTGGTTCTCCTCCTCGCTGAAAGCTGGGGCCCTGTCTACTGTACGTGCCATAGTAGCTCCCAGAGGATGTGGTAACAGCAGCAGAGAGATGGGGAGGTGCAGTAATGATGAAGGTCATGCAGGCAAGTGAAGTCTCAAGGGAACAGACAGACTTATATCTAAACAGCAGAGGCGGTCTTAATTCCATGCTGCCAAAGCGATAGTTCGCGTCAGTCGCATTATCCAAATCGGTCTAATGCATTACATTGCTTGCAAACGACACGCCTACCAGGACGTGCAAAAACTCTTCATCGGACCACGAGTGACTTTGATACATTGTTGATGGGAGGTTACTGAGTCGGTTTCTACGCGATGACGATAGGAATCGAAACGCGCATCTGTCACCATAATAACCAACATCCAATGGCTGTGACCGATTCGGTTTGGATGCGGCTACCCCGTCTTTTGAAAACTCACCCGCGTCTGTCAGCATGATAACTTTCAGCCAATGGATGTGACCGGTTCCGTTCGGATGCGGCTACTGCGTCTTTTAAATACTCACCCCTGTCTGTCACCATTAAAACTTTCAGCCAATGGCTGTGACCTATTTGGTTCGGATGCGGCTACCGACCTTTATGTGTATAGCTCACACACCCATGAGGAGCTAACTTTGAGGAGCACATGACACACTGAAATTGTGGCTAATACCAACAATTTTCATGAGTTTTACAATTACCCTGCTAGGCTTGGTCACAGTGCCAATGACTTCATGTGGATGTACAAGTCTATTTTTTAACATATTCATGGCATTAGGTGAGTCTGTTACCCAGTGTGCAATCTGTGTGATTTCTGACTATAAAGAATTTGTTTGTGATTCATGGTTAAAGCATTTACATCTGAATGATTAGACCGTGACAATATGCACCCAGACAAATGATGTGTTTGTTGTTTGTTTTACCAGTGTATCTTTGTTGTTCCTGACTCAAGTGTATGAAGGAATCAAATATGCAACATAGTTAATGGTTTGTGTATGTAAATGTATGTGTCATGCTGACCTGACAACATGACAGTGTCCATCGTGGACAGTAGTGTGCCTAATTTTCAGAGTGGGACGCTGTATGTATGTGGTGTCCCACATATCTTCCAATTCTTGATCCTTATGTGGGTACATTTTAAGCATGTAATTGTTCTCACACACCTATATCTCAGCTTATTTTGTGTTTATTTGTTTAGTATGTGATGCTTTATTCACATGAACGGTGGCGGACAGTAGTGAATTTATCATTATGGCACTCAAATTGCAGTGTGACCATACCGTGGTAACAGATCTGACAAGGGTCATAATGCTGTGATATGTATCTAAGATCAACCATACTAATTTATGCATGTGTTACAAATGTTCCTAACTATATTTTGTGCTCATTTTTCATGTTCTGTTTGCATTGATGCATGTTATGTTGTATATTTGTATCTAACAGCAATTGTGTTTACACTCTACACATTGGTATCGCAGACGACCACCAGTCTACAGGCCCTACCCAGACCTGCAGACCTTGGAGGAATGTGACCAAATTCGAAAAGACTGTTTCACCAGGGCAATAATTGAACAGTTGGCTGATCAGTTGACACCAAATTTGATGTCTGGTTGCACATATCCGACTGCACTGACCCCCAAGGTGAAGGTTATGGCTGCCTTACATTTCTTTGCCACTGGTTCTTTCCAGTATACTGTGGCAACATCTGGTGGAATGTCACAGACGATGTTCAGCCATGTTATTCGTGATATGTTGGAGGCATTGGTTCGTCACCTGGACCAGTACATCAAGTTCCCCACACCAGGTGGCTTATATGACATCAAGGGGAAATTCTACGCCTTGGGACAAACACCCCATGTGATTGGAGCAATTGATGGCACCCATGTTGCTTTGGTAGCACCACAGGCCATGAACAGGTCTACCACAACAGGAAGCACTTTCACTCCATCAATGTGCATGTGGTGTGTTTGGTGGACATGTCAATCCCTACATGATGCCTACATCCTGAGGAACAGCGTTGTCCCCCAGTTGATGTCTCAGCTGCAACGTGACCATGACTGGATTGTTGGTAGGTGATGTTTCATGTGTATGTTGTAGTGTGTGTTGATTGAATGTCCAATTGTGCTCTGTTGTCAGACAACTGAACTTTTTTCTGTGTTCCATGGCAGTGACTCTGGATACCCCAACCTTCCCTGGTTGCTGATTCCTCTGCACAACCCAGTCACCCCTGCAGAAGTTCGGTTCAATGAGGCACAGGGTCGTACCATGCGAGTGGTTGAGCATACATTTGGTCTCCTGAAAACAAGGTTACGGAGTCTGGATCGGACAGGAGGAGCACTACAATGTGGCACCTTGAAGGTGTGCAAGATTATTACAGCCGCATGCATGCTCCACAACCTTGGATCCGAAAGGAAATTCCACTGATACCGAATGACGGAGACCAGCAGCCCCCAGCAAGGGAGGATCCCGGCTTGGGACATGATGCCAGTGATGATGAAGATTATGTTGGGGATTTTCGACAAGAACTTATCCGCAACTACTTTACCTGAATGTAAGTATTCAATGAGAGGTGTCAACCCCAAAATGTTTGTTTGTGAGTTGATGTTGTCCAATGTGTATGTATGCTGTTGAGTGTATCTCAATTATTATGAGGTTTGTACTGATTTTCTTAATCAAATTTTACAGGTGACATGTACAATAATACACTCAATACTAGCTTGTGTTCACACTGACATTTGTTTGCTTTAGTTGATACTGTTAGTAACACTGAGCAACATCATTCCTGAGTTCTTGACTCTGTTCTATGTTTTTCCTAACCAGGGTGCTTTGCCATGTTAACTGCAGAGTTGTGACCTCACAAGACCCATGATGCTGTGCCATACTGCAACATTGAACAATTGTGGAAATCCCTGGAACGCACTTCCTTCAGAACTGATGGTCATTTCTTTTTACTTGTGAGCATTTTGTTCCTTTTTTATGTGTTTTGAGTTTGGGTTAAAGTGCAAGGTTGTATCAGTAGAATAAACCTGTGCTCCACATTGAGGTGTATATTTAAACAACAAGGGAACCCCAGTATTATGACCAGGGGTGATTACGTATATGGTAAGGACAAAAGGTCAAGAAGAGGCCGCTTCGGTCCTCGGGTAGCCTAGGCTACTAAATTATTTTTAGGCAGCATTAATCAGATAGCACAAAGTAGTATAGTCCAGGCAGGACTAATTACGCAATGGATGCTGGGACACAAAGTAGATATGGTATCACATTTATTAACGGCATAAATGGATTAACATAACTTAATTGCATAATAATAGTTCTGGTGCTCACACATAGAAGTGAAAGTGTGAAGTGAGGAGTGTTTGTGACATTAAAAACTTTACATCGCATTGAAAACAACCATATAAAAACTCCTAAGTAATTAGTTGCAATAATGGAGTTTTAAGGTGTATAGGTCGTACGTGCGTTTCGATCTTATGAATGTAAGATCATCATCAGGACGGAGACAAGTGTGAACAAGTAGAATCTATTAAAGGAAAACCAAAATCAAACAATGGTCCCGAAAAGACAACCAAGTTTAGAGCAAGACCTAAATTACTAAGGGATTCTTGAAATAACCTGAGTACAAATTGAGGACTGCTAATGAAAAATAACATTAATTGAGAATTAAGTAGAGAGTACCATGTAATGAGACCTCAGAGTAGCAGGTGGTTCCAAGGCTTTATAGAGATAGGCATGCGAAGGACATACTGGATAGTGGGGTCACGCTGCAACTGGGGAGGTGTTAGCGCAGGGAAATTGAATGCGCGTAAGAAGTAAACTCGAGAATCAAACAAGTGAAGCATGACTAGGTAAGGAAGTGCTGCAAGAGGGCAGGGGCCTGGGGCAACACGGTGGTGGAGAGGACTTACTCAGCTATTCAGTCTCCGAGGAGCATCGTGAGTTCTGAAGATAACCAAGTCAGGCGCGCAGGACGGGACCTGGTGAGTTCTGCAAGGAAGGGAAGGGGGTTAGTGTAGGGCCTGAGCTACTGAGGTGCGAGCGGCGTGAGTAGAAGCAGTACTTACTTCAAGGCCAGGGAAGGGCCGCTGACGGAGGAGAACCCAGAATTTACGGGCGTTAGTGCAGGTAAAACCAGCGAGTCAATCTTTGCTCCAAGGTTGAGAACCATGGGAGACTCGGACGTTAGTTCCGGAGGCAAGCAGGAGAATCAATCTCTAAGGGGGAAGGGAGGAGGGCGGCACAATGGTAAAGGCGCCGTGTACAGAAAAGAGTCAAGGGATACTAGCGGAAATTAAATTACTGGAAGGACGAAGGCTAAAAACTTACTAGTGGGAGCCTGCTGGTGAAGAGCGAAGGAGACCGCGAGTTGCTCGAGCGTGAGCCGATACTGGACCATGGCAGCTGTGAGACTTAAAGGATATGCCGCGAGTGACGCGCATGGGCAAAGGTAGCGAGGCTGAAACTAGACTGTATAACGCCGCCATCTTGGGAAGGCACTAGTGAAGACCCAGTAGCGCGCATGTGTAGAAAAAAAGGGGGCTCACGTTCTGGCACTACTAAAGAACTGTTGTGGGCGACTAACGCAGAGTCCCAGTGACATAAAATAAAATAAATTAAATAAAGGAGAGCGATTCAAAGGGTTATAGAAGAGCACATATGTAGGGGAGAGTAAGAGACATTTGCAACAAGGTGAAATCAAGATTTCATGATATTTAGAAGACAGACAATTAAAAATTATTGAGTTACAGTTTGAGAAGAAGCTCAATTGGTGCGTGGTTCTCACATAGGGAATTCCTTTTGGAAACCAGACCAAAGAAAACCATTTCACGTATTGCATGCGTGACCACATTCTGTCCAGCCAGCAATAAAATTACCAAAATGATAAAAAAACACTGGCCTCTCCTTACCTCAATTGACATCACTAATGAAGCTCCCTTGTTTTCCTTTAAACGTGGGCGCAACATTAAAGACCACATTGTCCGGGCATATAAACAAGCCCGAGATGAGACTACTGTGCAATCGTTCTTAGGTCTCCCTCCTGACCTCACACGAGAACATGGACTTCTATTGGAATTCTCAAGGGCATATTATCAAGCCCATTATCGCCGCTTTAGCAGCAGTTTTCTGCCGCTAAACCGGCGATAATTTTAACGCCGTTCTTGATAATATGCCCCTTAAATTTTATCAGTACCATGTACTATGGGTTGTGTGATAACCTGGATGTGTCTATCTATCATACTGTGACAGCTTTCATTTACTCCCTAGCCAGTAATTCACATTTCTGAAGTCATTTCTTATCCAATGTTGTTGTCTCTTTCTTACTGGTGATTTTGTGCGTCATTTCAATCTGTTCATTTGTGTTTCAAAGTCACAACATGAGCAAGTATTTTGTGCAAAGTGATTTCTTTTAGTGCATGACGTTATAATAAAATTTCCCAGAAAGTGGGAGTGCTCAACAAAACATAACAAACAAAGTGCAGAGAGGAGTTGGTAGTGTTTGTAGATGAAGTCTTCAGAAGTAAATCCACAGTTATTTGAGTCCCAAGTCCAACTTAGACCCTCTAGCCAATGTGGGACAGTTCAATGAGTCAACAAAGGGAACGCTTGGCACACAATGGAGGGTATCAGGAGCAGGTTGTCACTTCCTGGGGGTGATGCGTAGCCTTCGGTCTCTCAGGGATCCTTCTTCAAATGACCCCTCCCACGTTTGGTGGGGGTACCCTCAGGTGCAGAGTGATCTCTGCCAGAATCCACATCCCTCTCTGTGGCTGGTGCAGATGTTGATACGACACAAGAAAGGGAGAAACCCTGTAAGTATGATAATGGGGACGGGGTAACTACAAGAAACAAAAAAAAACAAAAAAAAAAATAGTCCCTAATGTAGTTGTCCGGATCATGTGTTGTGTCAAAAACTCCAGTAGCATAACTCATTACATATATACACATTCAATCAATCCAAATACACACAAATAAAATGAGTAAAATTAAGATATCAATTTATTCAAAATCGTTATTTAAAATTTTGTTAAAAACATTTCATGAATTGATGTACAAAGCATAAAAACATTATGTTAAATATAATAATCAATGTCAAGCGCAATCTTACGAAACTACACAAAGAGTCGACGCAGCTGGTGTCTTGATGCAAACACCTTCTTCAGGACAGAGTTTTCTAACCAGAGCTAGCTAGTTCCTTGATGTAACCAGCATAAAGCCTTCGTCGTGATATAATTGAACTGGAAGGATACTTTTATATGGTATTCATAATTAATATTAAGTTGTGTGAGTCACCGATGAATAGAAAAATTATATTTTCTTAAACCAGCAAAGTTGATCAACAGCAGTATCAGATATAACACTGTATGTCTTTAAACCGAATTTTTTAAAATTAGACGGAGAAAACTGATAGTGCTGCATTAATCTTCTTTGCAATTTGGAGGATAAAATCTCATGAAGTTCCTACGGCCTCCCTGCTCCGACATCATCGACTTCCGGGTTAGAAGATTAATGCAACACTATCAGTTTTTTCTCCGTCTAATTTAAAAAAAATTCGGTTTAAAGACATACAGTGGTATTTATATCTGATACTGCTGTTGATCAACTATTGCTGGTTTAAGAAAATATAATTTTTTCTATTCATCGGTGGCTCCACACAACGCAATTATTAATTATGAATACCATATAAAAAGGTATCCTTCCAGTTCAATTATATCACGACGAGCGCTTTATGCCTAGTTAAGCATCAAGGAATCGCCTAGCTCTAGTTAGAAAACTCTGTCCTGAAGAAGGTGTTTGCATCAAGATACACCGAAACGCTACGTCGACTTTTTTGTGTAGTTTTCAGTTAAGACTTTGCACCTTGACATTGATTATTATATTTAACATAATGTTTTTATGCTTTGTACACTCAATTCATGAAATGTTTTTAACAAAAATTTTAAATAACGATTTTGAAATAAATTGGATATCTTGAATTTTACTCATTTTATTTGTGTGTATTTTGGATTGATTGAATGTGTATATATGTAATGAGTTATGCTACTGGAGTTTTTTGACACAACACATGATCCGGACAACTACATTAGCAGATGTTGATACACCAGATCTTGTGGGCACACAGGGCGGTGTGGACGTGTTGGTGGCAATCTGGCGGAGGCAGGTGAGAATGTCCCAGTGCACCACAGTCAGGTCATCAATTTTTTCCATGCACCTGTCCATTTTCTCATAGTGGGCTGCCTGGTGCTGTTGTATGGTCCTGAGGATCCCAACTACCTGGCCAAAATCTCCTTGTGAACCCTCATATGCATGGAGGATTCTGGAGAGGTTTTGGGTCTCCTCATCAGCAGCACCAGCTGCATAATGGCGCAGGTCCCAACGGCCCCTCCCACCACCTCTACCCACCCGAGCAGGACCAGTTGGTGGTGCCACAGTGACACTGAGCCTCCTTCACAGTTGACAGTGGTGTTGTTGTCCGCCAACTCCAGAGTGCCCCGTGTTGTTGTGCCGTCGGTGGTTGCTCGGGCTGGTGTGTCCATGAGGGTAGGGGTCAGCTGGGTGTTTTCCACTGAGGCGGGAGTGGTCGCACAGGATGCTGATGTTACTGCAGCTGGTGCTGTGGCCTGACCCACACCTGATGTGCCAGGTAGTTCATCGTCGTCCGAAGATGGTTGAGAGACCTCAACGCCGGAGAGCTCAGGGTCAACCAGAGTCTGGGACTGGCTATCTTGGTTTGTTCCAGAGGTGTTCCTAGCTCGCCCTGTGGATACATAAAAGACACAATGATTGATGTGAATGTCCACAGCCCCTCAAATCATACACATTACATAGGCTACTGAACATAATGATGAGTTTATGTAGATAGATTGGCCTCCTTCGGCCATGATGCTGGCCTATGTTTTTGTAGAACAATGTCATTTGGATGAGATGGGGATTGCTGAGCCTGTCCAGCTCTGTGCAAACATAGGCATGTTATGTTTAGTTGACATTACATGTCCAATGACATTGACTGGTTTGTGAAACCCTGTGCATAGCAGGTGTGTTGGTGTGTTCCACATCTGTACTTTCACAGTGACATACATACTCTTTATCTCCCAATGTATGTATTTTTGAGGCCTGTGTAGTGGGCTTAGTGCATGTCTTTAGCAGTCACATTGTTGTGGCTCCCTACACACTCACAGTCTGGTATTTTTTCAGATATTTCTTGAATTTTTGTGAGTGAGGTGCTTCTTATTCTCATTTCATTATACACATGTGAATAGCAGTGAGTAGCACAATGTGTTACTGCTTAGCTTTGTGCCTACACAGATCATGTATTTTGTACAAAGCCTCCATAGACAGATGAGTTCACAAACTCTGATTCATGCCATTTTGTGGCAAAGACCTTTGATGAACAGAGGTTTGAGTGCTTGTGTACTAATAGTGGAACTTACACCCCTCCTCCCACCCAGCCCCACCAGGCCCCCAGGAAGAGTGTTGTCCAGACAATGCTGGTAAGTGTACTTGCAAGATGTTTGTCGCTGGTGGCTGATGCTTGTAGCACAGAGGTAAATGTGGTAGCTGTGATAGTTTCTGACATCAGTCCACAGTGTATGACATCTTGGTAGTGCACATGAACTCACTGTGAGGTAGACATCACCACCAATGAAGTGGTTGTGCTATGTGTGTGGAGGAGTTTTTGCTGGTATTCACACTCCCATCAGGACCTGTCCTACATACACCTTCCGCTCAACCACCCAACCTTGATGTATGCTTTCCTAACATTGGGTGGCAATGTACTTGCAAGATGCCTGAGACTGTGGAAAGGTGTCTGCCTTTGGTCCACCTCCCATCAGCGCCTTGTGCTCCAAAGTCCATTCACCAAGTTCATGCATTTTGTTGTGACTTTCACACTCACTGTCAGGTAAGCATGCTTCATTGTGGGCCTGTAGGGCTGTATGGGAGGATGAGTGTTTTCAATGGCCAGATCTCTATCAGGCCCTGCACTACACACACACATTCCAACATGCAAAAACAGCACCCCTGGAACTATGCTTTCCATGAGAGTGAGTAGATATGTTCTGACAATGAGTGCTGACACTGGTGCCTGGTGTTTGGAGCACAAGGCCCTGTTGGTAGTTGTTGAAGAGTCAGACACCAGTGACCAGTAAAATGCATCCCGCTAGTAAATTGGGACACACTGTGGGTAAGCTTAGTTCCCGTTGGGCTGTTTGTGGTGGGTGGGAAGGTGTATGTTGGACAGGGCCTGATGTGAGTTGTAGCCTTTGAAAATACTCCTCCCACCCAGCCCAGCTTACTCCTCTGAGACAATGGCTAACTGTCAGTGAGGGGAAGTGTACTAGCAAGGAGGCTGAAACTGCTGCATTTTTTTTAAAACACATTTTATTTCCTTTTACATATATCACCATTGTCTTTGAACCATCATTAAATTTTTACATTTTGCAGTACCTCTTTTTGCCTTATATCACATCGCTTCAACATGGTATGTATGTTTGTACAGTTGACATCTCTGGTGCTGTAATGCTGGTTGCAATTCGTACATATATTCAAACCACCCCCCCCCCCCCCCAAAAGCTTATACCCAACTACCCCCGCCCTCCCTCGCACTGCTGTCTCCTAGGGTATTAGGATGAGTCCATCAGATCACCTCTGCTGTCCTGTGTTATGTGGTTCTGTTTCACTCTGGCGTTACCTCCCGGCTGAAATTGCTGCATGATGTTGAACTTGAAGGCAACTCCAAACAGACTGTGTGCACCAAACACCATGCAGCAGTGTCAGCCATCTTGCCAGTACACTTCCCCTCACTGTGAGGTAAGCATAGGCACAGAGGAGTTAGCAGGGCTGGGTGGGAGGATGAGTATTTGCAATGGCTACAACTCCCATCAGGCCTTGTCCCACAAACACCTTCCCACCCAGCACCAAAAGCCTCCTTGTAACTCAGCTTCCCTGACAGTGAGTGGGAATGTACTTGCAAGATGTCTGACACTGATGACTGGTGCCTATTTGTCCACAACTCCCAGCAGGGCCTAGTGGTCCAGAATACCAGTTCCCTGTGTCAGCCATCCACTCACCATCAGGGACAGCATGGTCCCAGGTGTGCTGTTTGAGCTTGGTGGGAAGGTGTGTGGAGGACAGAGCCTCATGGTAAATGTAGTCAGTGCAGACACTCCTCCTCCCAGGCAGTCCAACCAGGCCATCATGAAGAGTGATGTCCTGACAATGAGTAAAGTGTACATTCAAGATGTCTGACACTGGTGCCTGCTGTTTGCTTTGCCCACGACTCCCATGAAGGCCTTGTGCTCCTGACACCAGTCCCCAGTGTCAGCCATCATGCCAGTACCTTTCCACTCACTATCAGGTAAGCATGTTTCCTGGTGGGCTTGGTGGGAGGAGGAGTAATGCACAGACTTCAACTTCCATCATGCCCTGTCCTCCACACACCTTCCCATCCAGCTAGAACAGCACACCTGGGACTATGCAGTTCCTGAGAGTGAATGGAAATGTACTGGCAAGATGGCTGACACTGGGACCTGCTGTTTGCTTTGCCCACAACTCCCATGAAGGCCTTGTGCTCCTGACACCAGTCCCCAGTGTCAGCCATCTTGCCAGTACTTTTCCACTCACTATCAGGTAAGCATGTTTCCTGGTGGGCTTGTTGGGCTGTGTGGAAGGAGTATTGCACAGACTTCAACTCCCATCATGCCCTGTCCTCCACACACCTTCCCATCCAGCCCAAACAGCATACCTGGGACTATGCAAGATGGCTGACACTGGGGCCTGGTGTTTTTAGCACATGGCCATGATGGTATTTGGCTTCAAGATCAACACCATGTAGCAGTGAGAGTCATCTTGCAAGTACACTTCCCCACACTGTCAGGTATCCATAGGCCCAGATGAGCTATTTGGGATGGATGTGAGGAGTGTTTGTTAGACTACCAGGCCTGTGCCCACACCTACCTTCCCAGCCATCCCAACCAGCCTACCTGTGACTCAGCTCTCCTGAGAGTGTGTGTAACTGTGCTGGCAAGATGGCTGATGCTGGTGACTGTTGTTTGGAGGAGTAGGCCTTGCTGTGAGTTTGTAAGTGGTATGTACATGGTTTAAATTTGATAACTTTTAAATGTAATTGCAGGTATGTTGTTAGTCAATATGGCATACACATCACCTGCTCATTTACTCTAGTTTTTAGAACCTTGGGAAACAGCCATTTGTATCACTGTATCCTTGACAGTGATCTCTATGGATGTGTATTTGGTAACAATATTGGAATGTGCAGTTAGTACTCACCAGACTCTTGTGATCCTGATATTCCATAGACGCCCTCTGGCGGAAGGATGTCACGCACCTTCTCCTCCCAGGAAATGTAGTGCAAGGGTGGTGCAGGGGGGCCACAGCCAGTCTGCTGGCTCTGAATGTTTTCTCTGGCCATGAGTTTCTTGACCCTCCTTTGCACATTGTAGTACCTGTTCCAGATATCATCCATTGTGCGCATGCAAGGTGCTTGAGGGTTCACGTTGTTGACTATCCTGTCCCACGTCCTATTTCTCTGGGACAGGGGGTCTGTTGGAATTGGTTCCCAAATAACTGTGACTCTACTTTGAGTATTTCATCTACAAGCACTTCCAACTCCTTCGCTGTGAACCTTGGCTGCTTCTTTGGGGGCATGGTGAGGGTGAGGGTGAAGATGGAGGTGAGGGTGAGTGTGAAGGTGAGGGTGGGTGTGAATAAGTAAAAGAGTATGTTTTTAGGAGCAGGCTTTGGAAAATAAGAATATGTGCCAGTTGTGTTGTGGGTGAAGTGTGAGTGTATGAGGCAGAGTGCAGTGAGTCTGTGGCTATTTCTGTGTCCTCTCAGCTTTTCAGTTGGTGCAAAGGATCACGGTAATCTGTTTGGCCCTTTATATAGATGGATTAGTGGGTGTGGCTAATAATGAGTATTTCATCTACAAGCACTTCCAACTCGTTCTCTGTGAACCTAGGCTGCTTCTTTGGGGGCATGGTGAGGGTGAAGACGGAGGTGAGGGTGAGTGTGAAGGTGAGGGTGAGTGTGAATAAGTAAAAGAGTATGTTTTTAGGAGCAGGCTTTGGAAAAATAAGAATGTGTGCCAGTTGTGTTGTGGGTGAAGTGTGAGTGTATGAGGCAGAGTGCAGTGAGTCTGTGGCTATTTCTGTGTCCTCTCAGCTTTTCAGTTGGTGCAAAGGATCATGGTAATCTGTTTGGCCCTTTATATAGATGGATTAGTGGGTGTGGCTAATAATTTGAAATTATTTTTTGGGGCTTTGCCAATGCTTGTTTTGACATTATTTGTCATTTTTCAGTTGCCTTTTGTGACACAAACCAACACGGTTCATAAACTGCGTTGTTTGCATCGTCGTCTGTTTGCGGGGTAAATCGAGTCTGAATCATGCTCTGAATGCTATATTTCAGCGTTAGCGAACGAGAAGGTCGCATCAGGTTTATTTCCGGACGAATCGGTCAAACGGATTGCGTTCTGAAGAAATTGTTGGGAGTTTACATGCAATGCATCGTACTCCATCGTTCGGGCAGCTCGCGGTCAAGGCTTCAGCATTCTGGAACTGATTCGGTAGGAATGCTTTCCGAGCAAAATCGTAATCGGCCCCTTAAAGTTAAATAATACAGTTCCATGCCTTCTCTCCGTAACACCCATCTAAAATTGTGTGATAATGTCACAACCCCACACCATAAGAACATTTTTTCCATGTACATGATTACATTTAGGGGCCGATTCCGATCTCGGCCGGTAGGGCTCCGAATCGGATTCGGCTTTACCGGATCCGATTCGGAGGCCTTTTTCCCGACCGATTCGTACAGTCGTCCCAGCGAGCAGCAGTACGATGCGAGCGCACGCGAAATCGCCGACCGACTCGCTCCCGGGTCCGAACCGCTCCGACCGACTCGCACGGACACGGCTCGCACCACGCAATGGAGACGTTTCCCGACCGAGCAAGTACGATGCGCGCCGAACAGCCCGACCGACTCGTGAGCGTCCGGCTCCAAAGAGCTGTCAGAGCCGGACTTCGGGGTCCGTGGTCGGACCCCCTGCACTCGTAGCTGCACGAAGTCGCACACAGGGGGACCCAAGGGTCCCCCTAAACATGCATGTACGGTGCGAGTCGCACCGATGCGCACCCACTGTAGGGGTCCCCCTGTTCGCGACGTAGCCCATTCAGTCAACTGGGAGCCTGTGTACGTCGCTAGTACGACGGGCTCCCATTGACTTCAATGGGAGTCTGACCGAATCGAGTCGAGCAGCATACGGCCGCATCGTACTCGCTCGGTCGGACTGCGGGAGTCCGGCTCGGTCGGAAATCTCTCCGGATCCGGCTCGGTCGGAGAGATTTCCGTCCCGAATCGGAATCGGCCCCTTAGTGTATTTCACCATATTAACTCTAATTATCCTGTTTATTTTCCGGGAGGTTATATATTTGTTGTGGCGGTAATTGAATGGAGTGTTTTCAGATATGGAATTCCTAGAAGTATTATGGACATATCCAAGCCCTCCATTACATTCTCATAATATTATTAATAATAATATTAATATTAATATTAATATTAATATTAATAATAATAGATGTGCTTTTTAAAACAACATTACTGTAACAGGGATATTTATCGCGGTATTCAGTGAAACTATTGAGTTGGAAATGTTGACTTAAACTAATATCTAGTTTTAAATATCGTGACACAGAAATATCGACAGCAAGAATATTGTGGTCAAGAATATCAACTTTAAGGTAAGAAATATTGATTTTAAAAATATAGAAGTCATTAATATCATTTGTAAAAATATATTTGTTTAAAATATCGATTTCTTAATTAGCGTTATGTATTTTAGTATATATTTTAAATGTATGTGATGTATTGTTTATATTTTTTAATAATGTGTTCAATTTTCAGTAGTTATTAATTTTATTTTAATTAAATTTTCTGTTTTTAGTTCCGTAGTGGGTTGTGGATTTATAGGGGAATAGGGTGGCAAGTAATTTAATTATAATAAATGAATGAATATTTTTATTTATTGATATTTATTTAATTGAGATTTTATAATGTTAATTATGTTTTTAATTTTTTTGGGTAAATTTTAGGTGTGGATTGTGAGGTTTACAGGGGTAAAGGGTGGGAAGTAATTTATCTGTAACTAATTAATAATTACTGGTTAATTAATATTAATTAATTATTTGACAAATAATTATGGTAATTGTGTAAATAATTTTAGGTACAGGTTGTGGGGTTGTGGGATTTATAGGGGTAAAGGGTGGGAAGTAATTTATTTTTATTTAATTAATAATTAGTTGTTAATTAATATTAATTAGTTAATTGACAATTAAATATGTAGGCTGTGCAATTAATTTTAGTTGTGGGTTGTGGGGTTTTTAGGGGTACAGGGTGGGAAGTAATTTTTTTTAAATTAATTAATAATTAGTTGATAATTAATATTAATTAATTAGTTGATAAGTAATTAGGTTAATTGTTTAATTATTTTTTGTGTTTGGGTTTTAAGTTTATAGGGGTGAAGGGTGGGGAGTAAATTAATTTTACTTACTTTATAACTAGTTGTTAAACACTATTAGTTATTTAATTTAAAATAAAAATTTATTTTGTAATTAATCTTTTTACAGTTTCATTTTAGGTGTGGGGTTGTAGGGGTTATAGGTATAAAGAGTGGGAAGTTAATTAAATGTTGTGTTTTAATTTGTTATTTAATTAATAATATTTGAAATTGATAAGAAATTATGTTAATTATGCAAATACATTTTTTTTTATTTTCGATGTGGGTTGTGAGTTGTGTGGTGTTATAGGCTAGAAAGTAAATAGACTCAATTTATGTAATAATTAATGTTTTTGTAAATAAATAATTTATAAATAAAAATATTAATTTGTTTCAAATTTATTTTTATTCTATTTAATATAATATTTGTAGGTATTTGTGATATGTATTTTACATTATACTATGTTTTTATTTTTTATTTTTTTAATATTAAATATATATTATTTTAATTTTTAACATATTTTTATTTATTTTTACTTACTTTCCCCCAAAAATATTTTTATTCTGTTGATGATATTTTGTTTGTTTTTAATTTTGAACTGACTGGAGTGAGAATAGTAAATTGTACCCCTCTGCAATCGAACACGTTCCCTACTGTTGCACTCACTGGAGTGGGAATAGTAAATTTTATCCCTCCACTATCAAACACTTTCCTTACTGTTGCACTCACTGGAGTGGGAATAGTCATTTTTACCCCTCCGCTATCCAACACTTTTCCTACTGTTGCACTCATTGGAGTCGGAATAGTAATTTTTACCCCTACGCTATCCAACACTTTCCCTACTATTGCACTCACTGGAGTGGGAATAGTAAATTTTTACCCCTCCGCTATCCAACACTTTCCCTACTGTTGCACTCATTGGAGTCGGAATAGTAATTTTTACCCCTCCGCTATCCAACACTTTCGCTACTGTTGCTCTGACTGGACTGGGAAATGTAAGTTTAAAGATTTTTAAATAGTTTAATGTTTTAATTAATAATAGAATGTTTTTTTAAAATAGATTTTATGTTATTGGTATATGTATACATTATATATATATATACATACATATATTTATTTGTTTGGTACATTTTTATATAATTTTAAAATTATAAAATACATTAAAATTATTAATTTGTTATATTTGTTAAAATGTATATTATATCTATTTTTGTATTAATTTTTTTCTTTAATATATTCAATATTTATTAATTCATTTTATTTATATATAAAAACGATATTTTGTACAACTATATTTATGACCGATATTTTTTTCGATATTTTTGTACTTAACATAATAAGTATAGTGTGTAGATATTTTTGACATTGATATCTTGGTCACAATATTTTTGTATGGGGATATTTTGAGTGTCGTTATTTTGTCAGTGTACCATTTATCGCACAGTATAATATTCCAATAACTGTTTAAAATACGCGTGCACGTGTTGTACACCACTTCACTTGGTTTGACACTGTTCCACTGAACATTACAACAATACTTTTTTGACAAGTGTCTTTTGCTCTAAAAGCAAATGTACTGAGTGGAAGTATCAACTAATAAATATTGAGAATAGAATGTGTTCATTGTTGGTTTAAACTTGCTTCATTTTCTAATTTCTAAGGTCTTTCTTCCCACCTTAAATTTCAAGCGACTTTTTGCCGGGAGTAATTTTGGGCCTCCTGCTCCGCTGGCCTACGGCAGAAAAGAAAAAGGGCAGGAATGCGCCATATCTATCAGATACGGTAGATTCCTGTCCTTTTCCCCCGCGCTGGGGCACAATGGACTGCTGTGCGCCAATGCAGGCACCTTTGCACCATAGTGCAAGGGTTTCTGCATTGCGGGGATGATTTTTTTTTTTGCAGGAAGGGAAACCTTCCTGCACAAAAACAATCACTAGAGACTTTTTCCTCTTTCATTGTAGATAAAGGAAAAACGAGGAGAAATAAAGATATTTCCCCTCGTTGTGCCGGGGAGGCGTAAGTTTTTGGCGCTGCCTCAGAGTTACGATTTCTCGTAAATCTGGGGCAGTGTCATAAAGCCATAGATGTTGCTGTTAACGCCCCCAGCAACACCCATTGCACGCCCCTTTGACGTAGAAAACTGTGTTAAAGGGAACGGTATTTACAAGGCAGCATTAAGTCAAAAGAAGGGGCTTAGTACTGTCTGGTAAATATGGAGCAGACTCCTGCACCACCGGAACGTCACAAAAAGTGATGCACCAGCAGCGCAAGGGGCTTATAAATAAGCCCCTTCATATTTTTGCAACTAGAATGGGAAGAAGACTCCACCAATGTGATTCGTTTCATAGGTGAAAGGATCAGCAGTACTTTTTCTCTAGAATGAAGGACGCTGTCAAGTGTACGTTTTCTGAGATTTTTTATTTTGAATGAAGAATGGCCTCTTGTAAGAAGATGGAGTTTTGAGGCATGTCAGAGTTGATCTTGATGGGAAATTACATGAATATGGGCTGAAAGATGATTCTGTGAAAATATTTGAAGGTGTAGTCTAAGATGCTTGTTCAGATGGTAAAGACGTGAAGTACAAAGCGGCTTTACGGTCGCAAAAGTCAAATTTAAGCCTTTCCGGCTGCAAAATGTCTTCTTTAAATATACAAAACACAAACTACGAATCAATAGTAAAGTATCGTAATTTGGGTTTCAGCCAAAATACAAAGGGGCCGATTCCGATTCGGGCCGGAAAACGTACCGACCGACTCGGAGCCGGAATTTATTCTGACTGACACGTACCGGTACAGCCCGACCCGCAAAGTACGATGAAAAGCGTGCAAAATCCGACCGACTCGTACGGAACACAATACGAACGACCGAACCGCGCGGAAAACAGCTATCCGGCCGGAAAACCACGCGAATCGAACCGACCGACACGCACCAGGAAGAATCCCGAACGAAACGTACCCGCGAACTCCGACCCGCCAAGTACGATGCAACGCGTGGAAAACACGACCGAGTCGCACGGAGCTCAAGCCGTACGACCGACACGCATACAAAACAGCGAGCCGAAGCAACCCAATACACCGCGACCGACGCGTACGCAGCACATAAAACAGCACAAACACAGTGTGAACGACTCGGAGAAGCTCGCACGAGACAACTGCAGGGTCCGACTCGGTCAGAAGAACGTCTCCTACATGCACAAAAAGTACAAAGGGAAAAACACACAAAAAAAGGCCAAACAAGCAATTACAAAGCCAATAAATACTGGGGGGAAACAGGGAACAAAGACACACCCACAACTCCACCCATATAAAGGACACAAATCTCTACCATGATCCTTTGCAAATTCAAATTACCTGCCAGCACAGAACGCCAACAGACAGCAACCACACACACACTCACAGCTCATCCATCACACAAGCCACACACCATCAGCACCTCAACAAATAGCACCCTCACATACACCCAGCAAAACACACACTCACACACCCTCACTTGCACACCAACACACATCACTCACCACCACCACCCATCACCATGCCCCCCAAGAAGAATCCAAAGTTCCTAGATAGTGAATTGGAAGTCCTGGTAGATGAGATCCTCAGGGTAGAGCCACAGCTGTTTGGTACACTGGTCCAACAGACCCCCATGTCGCAGAAAACCAAGATGTGGGCGAGGATCGTCGACAGGGTGAACGCACAATCACCATGTTTGCGCACAAAGGAAGACATCCAGAACAGGTGGTATGATGTGCGCAGGAGGGTCAGGGACCTACTGAAGAAGGATTACATCTTGAGCCAACACACCGGCAGTGGCCCTCCTGCCAAACCACTATACCTCAGGCCCTGGGAGGAGAAGGTGCGGGCCATCCTACCACCAGTGAGCGTATATGGACTAGAAAACATCCCAGAGCCTGGTGAGTACACAACCAATATACCCAATATTGTGTGACAATACACACACATCACTGTCAAGGGGATAGTCAAACCATGCACCCTTAGCAAATGCACAGCAACAAAAACAGAATCATCCCAAGATGTGTATGTCAGTCAGATAAACACAATACATGCCATCTCATAGTGATATGTAACTGTGTCATGACATGTACAAACCCTACAACAAATAAAGCTAGGCAGTAGCACAAATATAACCAACAAACACTGTCAGATATGTAGCCACCACTACAAAACCACCACACAGGGAATCCCACAGAAAGGAAGGAATTCTGTGTATGCAGGTCAAGTCAGTGTAGCCAATAGCATCATGGGAGTTGTAGTCACAGATATTGCCCACCCTCACAATACGCCCATCAACACCACTCTGAACCATGCTCACATCACAGGGAGTGGAAAACAACTGACAAGATGGCTGACACTGGCTACTGCTGTGGGGAGCACAAGGCCCTGCTGGGAACTGGGTACCAACCAACAGCAGGACACCACTGACTGACATCCTGAAAGACAACTTGCACTCCCTGCAATGGAAGCACGTTCCATGGTGGGATATCTGGCTGGATGGGAAGGAGGACTGACAGCTATGACCATAGTTACCAGCAGCTCTTCCCACACACACCCCTAACACAAACTACACACAACACACCTGGGAAAATGCATTGCCTCACACTAAAATCAATTAACCCACAAAGAACCACCACCCTGGGTCATGCTGTGGGAAGCACAGTGACACACATGGGACTTGTAGCCAAACAAACGCCAGGACAACACTGTCAGCCATCCATTCAGCACAGGCACACTACCCCACAGGGAAGCAGAGTCAGAAGGAAGGAAGTATGGGCAAGCTGGGAAGGGGGTGGAGGCAATAGCATGATGGGAGTGGTAGTCACAGATATTGCTCACCCTCACAATTGGCCCATCAACACCACTCTGAACCATGCTCACATCACAGGGAGTGGAAAACAACTGACAAGATGGCTGACACTGGGTACTGCTGTGGGGAGCACAAGGCCCTGCTGGGAACTGGGCACCAACAAACAGCAGGACACCACTGTCAGCCACCTTGCCATTGCTGTCACACCCACACACAGTGAAGTACACTCAAAAGGAAGGAAGTATGGGCATGCTGGGAAGGGGGTGGAGGCAATAGCATGATGGGAGTGGTAGTCACAGCTCAACATCCCCAAACCACATGGCCCAGCAAGCTCACACTGAAGCATGCACACCTCACAGAGAGTGGAAAGCCCCATCAAAGATGTCTGACACCGGTGCTCTGTTGTGGGGAGCACAAGGCCCTGCTGGGAACTGGCCACCAACCAACAGCAGGACACCACTGTCAGCCATCTTGCCATTGCTGTCACACCCACACACAGTGAAGTACACTCAAAAGGAAGGAAGTATGGGCATGCTGGGAAGGGGGTGGAGGCAATAGCATGATGGGAGTGGTAGTCACAGCTCAACATCCCCAAACCACATGGCCCAGCAAGCTCACACTGAAGCATGCACACCTCACAGAGAGTGGAAAGCCCCATCAAAGATGTCTGACACCGGTGCTCTGTTGTGGGGAGCACAAGGCCCTGCTGGGAACTGGCCACCAACCAACAGCAGGACACCACTGTCAGCCATCTTGCCATTGCTGTCACACCCACACACAGTGAAGTACACTCAAAAGGAAGGAAGTATGGGCATGCTGGGAAGGGGGTGGAGGCAATAGCATGATGGGAGTGGTAGTCACAGCTCAACATCCCCAAACCACATGGCCCAGCAAGCTCACACTGAAGCATGCACACCTCACAGAGAGTGGAAAGCCCCATCAAAGATGTCTGACACCGGTGCTCTGTTGTGGGGAGCACAAGGCCCTGCTGGGAACTGGCCACCAACCAACAGCAGGACACCACTGTCAGCCATCTTGCCATTGCTGTCACACCCACACACAGTGAAGTACACTCAAAAGGAAGGAAGTATGGGCATGCTGGGAAGGGGGTGGAGGCAATAGCATGATGGGAGTGGTAGTCACAGCTCAACATCCCCAAACCACATGGCCCAGCAAGCTCACACTGAAGCATGCACACCTCACAGAGAGTGGAAAGCCCCATCAAAGATGTCTGACACCGGTGCTCTGTTGTGGGGAGCACAAGGCCCTGCTGGGAACTGGCCACCAACCAACAGCAGGACACCACTGTCAGCCATCTTGCCATTGCTGTCACACCCATACACAGTGAACTACACTCAAAAGGAAGGAAGTATGGGCATGCTGGGAAGGGGGGTGGAGGCAATAGCATGATGGGAGTGGTAGTCACAGCTCAACATCCCCAAACCACATGGCCCAGCAAGCTCACACTGAAGCATGCACACCTCACAGAGAGTGGAAAGCCCCATCAAAGATGTCTGACACCGGTGCTCTGTTGTGGGGAGCACAAGGCCATGCTGGGAACTGGCCACCAACCAACAGCAGGACACCACTGTCAGCCATCTTGCCATTGCTGTCACACCCACACACAGTGAAGTACACTCAAAAGGAAGGAAGTATGGGCATGCTGGGAAGGGGGTGCAGGCAATAGCATGATGGGAGTGGTAGTCACAGATATTGCTCACCCTCACAATTGGCCCATCAACACCACTCTGAACCATGCTCACATCACAGGGAGTGGAAAACAACTGACAAGATGGCTGACACTGGGTACTGCTGTGGGGAGCACAAGGCCCTGCTGGGAACTGGGCACCAACAAACAGCAGGACACCACTGACTGACATCCTGAGAGTCAACCTGCACCCACTGCAAGGGTGGCATGCTTCATGGTGGGATAACTGGGCTGGAGGGAGAAGGATGTCCGGATGTCAACCAAATACCACCAATGCTGGCCATGCACACACCTCAACATTCACATTGAAATGCTTCATGTTGTCAGGACAATGCGCTACACCAATATCAACAGCTGACTGTGACAACTTAGGACAATGCAATGTACAGGCCCGCATCCAGAGGTACAGTCACAACTGTCAGGTGTTTGAACCATTGATACCTGTAGAAACATTACATACATTGTGTGTCTCTTCCAAATACAGGTGATGATGGGGACACAGCAGCAGACGCTGAGGAGTCCCTGTCCCAGGCTCCGGGGGACACTGAGCTCACTGGTGTGGAACAGCCTCTGCCCACCTCGGATGACGAAGACATACCTGGCACCTCCGCAGTGAGTCATCATGCAGCACCAGCAGGACCACCAGCTGCACCCCCTGCACCCACCCCTCCAACAACTGCCAACACACAGACCACCCCTGCCGACACGGACAGACCAAGGACCACCACCACCAACAGCACACGGACCCCGGCCCAACGTGGAGCTACGGACAACAACACCAGCAACAACCCCCAAGGGGGCCCAGGGTCACCTGTGCGTGCCACCGCAGGTCCTTCACGTGTCGCCAGGGGTGGTGGGAGGGGTGGTAGACATAGGTCGCTGCTTGCAGAGGGGTCTGGACTGCATGATGACCCACAACTGGTACGCATAGCTGATGCGTACCAGACTAGCACCGGAGTGTTCAGCCAGGTAGTGGGGATCCTCAGGGACATTCAACAGCAGCAGGCTGCCCATCATGCCCGCTTGGACTTACACATGTCCCGCATGGAGTCCAAGTGGGACACAGTGCAAGAGCAGACGGCGGTGCATAGGGACATATTGCAATGCCTCCGCCAGATTTGCACCAACATGTCAACACCTCCCTGTGTGCCCACAACATCTGGTGCTGCAACAACTGCAACTGCCACAGGGAGGGAGGATGACTCTGGCGGAGAGTCCCCTGCACCGCAGCAGCCTGCACTTGAGGGTCCCCCCCAAAGAAGAGGGGTCGTCCGAGGAAGGACAACTGAGAGGCTGATAGCCATGCACAACCCCCAGGAAGCCAACACCTGTTCTGGAAAATCACCTTTGTGCCCAAACTCTTCACTCTGTCGAATGCAACACAACTCTCGTACATGACATGGGGAGCTCAAGTTGGACCAATGTATCAGATGACTGTGGACTTTACTCTGGACATTTCTGCTACCAGGACTTCCAAATCATCTAGGAACTTTAGATTACAATCACAATGTACAGCACCCACCATCCTGTGCACTATACTCACACATGTATGTCAATAAACTCACTAATACACCATACTTGCCTCTGTTGTGATTCCAACGTTGTTTCTGAAGTGGAGATGATGATCTGTGAAATGACACTGTGCATGCTAACTGCTACAGCAAGTACAACACCGGCATGTGAGTCATGGCGACGTGACACATATGAGGGAGACACACCACCAGGGCTACACAACACATACACACCAGGGCCATCTGACTCATCGCCTACACTGATGTTGCCAGGAAATACGGTGCAATGCACAGACCCAACACCTATTCACAGTCTGTGTTAACTAGCCCACTGGTGCAGTAAGCAAATGTCAGTCAGATGTGTGACCACAGACAACGCACATCACAAAGTGAAGCACAGGTTTATTACACATTTGCAACATGTTGTAACCACTACAGATGCAAGGTAATCCCACCTGGCAGTGGGCACACAGTCAACAAGTGTAGAAGAAAGGAAGTCCATGGGTGTGGCGCACATCACCTGTAGGGAAACGACAGCTACCACCCTGGAAGTTGATTCACGGTGTCGGGGGATCACAGTTGACCAAACAACTCTGAAAGTACCCTGTGAAGGACAGAAATGACACACAGTCAAAAGCACTGAAGAACAGGACAGAACTGCAATACTCATGCCCAATACATGTCACAAGAAACCCACCCAGAACCAAGTTAGCATGCCAACACTGTTGGGGAGTACAGACTACCTGTAAGGACACATCGCTGCACGCATCCAGTCAAGTAGCACATGGACACACTCAAACAGCACCAGAGCACCACCAACACATATCATGCAAACTCACATCATTGACATAACATCCCTGGATACTCACATTCAGCTGAAGAAGTTGGTGATGGGCTGTGTGCGGACATCACCCTCATCATCATCATCATCACTGGCATCGTGGTCCAGCCCAGGATCCTCCACAGGTGGTGGATGTTGGTCATCGTCATCCAGGATGAGAGGCAACTCCTTCCGCACTGCCAGGTTGTGTAGCATGCAGCAGACGATGACAATCTTGCAAACCTTTGCTGGGGCATATGGGACTGCCCCTCCTGTCTTATCTAGGCAGCGGAAGCGGCTCTTCAGGAGACCAAATGTCCGCTCAATCACTCTCCTGGTCCGACCATGTGCCTCATTGTAGCGCATCTGGGCTGGTGTCACAGGGTTCCTGAGGGGCGTCAGCAACCACGGCATGTTGGGGTATCCGGAGTCACCTACATACAGACAATTGCACATTAGCTGAGTTGGAAAAGAGGGTGGAACACTACATTGCAGAACACACACAATGGTACAAAGTCAGTACACACCAACAAGCCAGGCACGCTGGTTCCGCATCTGTGACATCATCCTCGGGATGCGACTACTCCTCATCACGTAGGCATCGTGTGCAGAACCGGGGAAACGGGCACACACGTGTGAGATGCTCATATCTGCAAGACATACCACCAGTGCATTGACCGAATGGTAGTGTTTGCGGTTCCTGTATGCCTGCTCTTGGGCCTGTGGTGGTACCAAAGCCACATGTGTCCCATCAATGGAGCCAATGACATGCGGCATTCTCCCCAGGGCATAGAAGTCACTCTTCACGTCAGTGAGTTGTTGAAGTCTAGGGAAATAGATGTACTGGTTCAGGTATCTCAACATAGCCTCCAAAACATCGCGGAGTACACGGCTGAACATGGTCTGTGACATCCCACCAGCAGACGCCACAGTGTGTTGAAAGGTACCGGTGGCAAAGAAGTGTAGGGCTGCCATCACCTTCACTTTGGGGGTCAGCGCTGTAGGGTATGTCCGGCCAGGATGCAAATGTGGGGCCAACCGCACCATCAATTCCTCAATCAGTGGCCTGGTGAAGCGGTACCGTCGGATGCAGTCCCGTTCAACCACTGTTGCAAGGTCAGGGAATGGCCGATGGACAGCTGGTGCCCTGCAGTGCATAGGTGAAGAAAGAAAGATTGTCAGTCACCCCACATATGTGGCATAGACCAGACTCAATATCACATGATACATCATTACGAGACAGAAGTACATGATGTGTGTGCCGTTCCGTAAGGACATGTATGGCACCTACATGGCTAACATCTAACATCACAGTTCAACATGTGCCCTCAACAAGTCCCAGGTTGTGCTATAGGATATAATTAGGCTGTGTCACAGTACCCATGTACTGCTGTCACGTTCCAAACACACACCACAGTGACATGTGAGGACAGATGTGCCCCAGGCATCACAGCTCATCGACAGGTAGATTCCCAGGGACCCTGTATTGCCACATGGACACTGGCATGACATGGTGCATCATGAATACACCACAGCTAAACAACCATGACCCCCACAGGTAGTGGTCCATGTTGCCTCGGCAGGACAGACATGGACGTCTGTGACACACACACGCACAACATCAAAGTCCATGCACAAACAACGTGGATGTGGAGACTGTCTCCCATTGTGCACATGGAATCAGAGACATTGTAAACACAACATGCACACAGACTGTGGAGGGCCATCACAATTGTGGCAATGGGTCACCCTGGGACGTACATACCGTCCCACATGGGACTCAGGGGGTATGTGACATGACATACACATACACAACCGTGAAATGGGACCATGCCACATGCCCTGAAATGAACAGTTGCACACCACAGTGTTCATGTGCACAACACACCAAGGATTCTGTCCCCATGAACACGTGCACAGCCTGGGAGTGGCTGCCCCAAAGTGCCACCCAAAAAACAACATTTTGACCCCCATACACAGAACAGGTAATGCAGCCTTACATGCCTTAGGATACAGTGTGGACAGGCTGTGGTGTTGTAGGTGTGCCCCTCACTCCCTGGGAAGTATATGTGGCTGGCATATGTTCACCTGTGACAGGCATGGTGACATATGCCAGTGACTTGTACAGGGACGGGTTGAACAGCAATGGACCGATCGGTGTGCCCGGCCGGCCCATTGCATTCAATGTGAGCGGGTACGCGTTGTATCCCGGGTACGCATTGTAGAGCAATGGACCGATCGGTGTGCCCGGCCGGCCCATTGCATTCAATGTGAGCGGGTACGCGTTGAACAGCAATGGACCGATCGGTGTGCCCGGCCGGCCCATTGCATTCAATGTGAGCGGGTACGGGTTGTATCCCGGGTACGCGTTATAGAGCAATGGACCGATCGGTGTGCCCGGCCGGCCCATTGCATTCAATGTGTACGGGTACGCGTTGTATCTCGGGTACGCGTTGAACAGCAATGGACCGATCGGTGTGCCCGGCTGGCCCATTGCATTCAATGTGAGCGGGTACGTGTTGTATCCCGGGTACGGGTTGTAGAGCAATGGACCGATCGGTGTGCCCGGCCGGCCCATTGCATTCAATGTGAGCGGGTACGCGTTGAACAGCAATGGACCGATCGGTGTGCCCGGCCGGCCCATTGCATTCAATGTGAGCGGGTACGCGTTGAACAGCAATGGACCGATCGGTGTGCCCGGCCGGCCCATTGCATTCAATGTGAGCGGGTACGCGTTGTATCCCGGGTACGCGTTGTAGAGCAATGGACCGATCGGTGTGCCCGGCCGGCCCATTGCATTCAATGTGAGCGGGTACGCGTTGAACAGCAATGGACCGATCGGTGTGCCCGGCCGGCCCATTGCATTCAATGTGAGCGGGTATGTGTTGTATCCCGGGTACGCGTTGTAGAGCAATGGACCGATCGGTGTGCCCGGCCGGCCCATTGCATTCAAATTGAGCGGGTACGCGTTGAACAGCAATGGACCGATCGGTGTGCCCGGCCGGCCCATTGCATTCAATGTGAGCGGGTACGCGTTGAACAGCAATGGACCGATCGGTGTGCCCGGCCGGCCCATTGCATTCAATGTGAGCGGGTACGCGTTGAACAGCAATGGACCGATCGGTGTGCCCGGCCGGCCCATTGCATTCAATGTGAGCGGGTACGCGTTGTACAGCAATGGACCGAACGGTGAGCACACATTGGCTGGGGCCTGGCATGGCAACGGACGCGTTTTCGAAGCTCCAACGAGTCTGATGCAGTGAATTCAGTTGGCCAGCCACAACAATGTTGCAAAATCATGGGTGTCATGAAGTTGAAGATTTGAAGGATGCTGTGGGCATGTATTAGTGCTGCTATTCCATGGATTGGTCAGATTCAGAAGATGCAAACGACTTGGACCTATCACTTTGGACACATGGGACAGTATCTGCCTCTGCAGCACACATAGAATGCTGGCTGTTCCCCTGAGAGCTCACTTGCCTGCACTACATGCTCCAGGACGACATCTGCCACCAACACTGCTGCTGTTTATGCATCCTCTGGCTCCTGCAATGGCACGTACTGTGGAGAGAGCCCCAGCCTTCAGCCTTGAGGAGAACCAGGCCCTGCTGGACAGCCTCCTTCCACAGTACAGCAAGCTGTATGGGAAACCAGGGGAGCAGGTGAGTGTGCTGTCCACTGCATCACTAATTGTGCATGTTGTCTGACTAGCAGGACTTTCAGTGTGCACACCACTGGCTAGCATGCCCACTGAGTAGTTGTCACACCACAAAGTGTGTAGTTACATGCACTGAACTGGTACAGTGCAGTAACAGTGCATTCCAACTAGGTTTACTTCCCATGCAATGATACCATGTAGTGACTGCTGGCAAACTGTTCATAGCCATTGTTGCACTGCCTGTGTACATCATGTGCCCCTGTGATTGAGACATGTATATCCAACTGTGTGATGCACGTATATGTTGCATGTGTAGTAATGGCCTTTTCACTTTGTCATCCTCACAGGTTGATGCCCACCAGAAGCAGGACATCTGGCTGACCATCGCCCGGAAAGTAAGATCCGTGGGGGTCTACAGGCGCAGGATCCGCAACTGCCAAAAGAGGTGGCAGGACCTTCGTGGCTGGACCCGGAGGATCGCAAGGGTCCAGCTGAAGCTGTCGCCTCCTCGCAGGAGGGGCGGACACCGGACCCTGACCCCCACATGCTCCGGATCCTGGCGGTGGTCTTCCCTGACCTGGATGGGCAGCTGAAGGACAGACAGCAGCAAGGAGGGGGTGAGTCCATGACTGCACTGTGCACTTTGTCTGACATGCTATGTGCCCTCCTCTGGCCTGGTTAAACTTCCACAGTACATCAGTCATGTGGTCCAGGACCCATGTCCCTCATTTGTGACATGCCCACTTCTCCTCTGATACGCATATGTGTGGCCCTTATAGTCAGGAAATTGTGTCATTTGGGGACTGTGTCATTGCATTTTGCTTTGCTCAAGGTGGGGGACAGCATTTGTTCCCGTGACTATGTTGTGCGATTCATGGGTGGGTCAATTGCTTACACAATGCCTAAGTTCTGACATGTGATCTGGGTGTAACTTTGATATGTGGTCCGCTTGCTGCTCTGACTCACCACATGTCCCTGGGGAATTTGGCACACACCCATGCTGCTGGTGGGAACAATGTTTGGGCCTCAGGAGTATGTGTATCCAGTGTGTCACACATGCTTAGCCACCTGCCTACTGTCCAGGACTCATCCCTCTTACAGGTGGAGCTGGACAGTCATGCCTACTCCAGGGCATACAATACACTCTGTACTCCCACTCCCGTGTATCATCTGGCATGTTGTGATCAGTGAAATGTACCCTCAGGTGTCTGCCTCTGTCTCATTGTGCTGTGTCTTCGTTGTCAGGACTACTGGTATGTTTATCGGTTAGGGCTCAGCATGCCATCTGAGATGTGACCATGATAGACGATACTTCTGTGACTTATAGGTGTCTGATCACTTGACTGTGCACACAGGTGTTTGCGACTGTGACTTTCAGGCAGCTGTATTTTCATTCACAGCACACTGTGAGGTGCTCATGTTCAGAGAGTTGTGTTTCATGTCCCCCATATGTCCAGTTGGTATGACATGGACAAATAGTAGTACAGATGATGTGGTTTTTGGGGGATGGACATGTGCACTTGTCAGTCACATAACTTGCATTCCCCATGCCCTCGGATTGTGACACAGTGCAGACTGTTGTTGGCTGGCTGCCATGGCCATGTGACTTGAGACAGTAATGTATGACTTTGCACGCATTCCTGTGTCATGGCATTAAACTTCCTGGGACTGATCCTGCAGGGGAGTGACATGTGCAACATGCACCCCATTGTGGCATTGACTATCCGGACATGGGTGCATCATGGTGTCTGGTGCTGGTATGCATCACATGCATTTCTAATTAGACTCTGGCCATCCCTTTATCCAGACACCTGCACTGACTCAGTGGCAAGAGATGTGATGTGTGCATGTTCACATACTTCACCGTGTTCCCTGCAATGTCCAACAACTGTGTAGGTGGTGCATGTGTCCACACTGGGGTCTTACCATCAGACAGGCACCAGACAGATGGGTGCAAGGGCAGGAGGGGTGTGAGTCCCATGGTTGACCATCAGACTGACAATTGGCTTCCCCGAATCTGTGTGAGGACTTTAGGCAATGTTCAACTAAGGATGCCAGGGCTTGCTCTGTAATGTGCTGTACTTACTGTGGTGTGTGCGGTCAGTGCAGGTGACTGATGTTTGTCTGTTTCCCTAATTGTTTGCAGATACATCCACGGCCACAGGAGGGGACAGCTCCACGGACCAGGAGGAGCAGCGGAGCCAGACTGGGTCAGCATCGGACGAGTGGTCAGAGGGACCCAGTGGCACGGAGGGCGAGGGGAGCCACACCGAGGAGTCCTCAGCACCATCCACCTCAGCTGGGGACCACAGCAGCTCGGAGGATGACTCCCTTGTGGAGGCGGGTCTCAGCAGCCACCAAAGGCCAGCTAGTCTGTCTGGCCCCGCCACCACCACCACCACCACCGCCCTCCCATTGGCTCCCATTCCTGAGGTCCGTGGAGG
Organism: Calotriton arnoldi; assembly: GCA_963921515.1. NCBI lineage: Eukaryota > Metazoa > Chordata > Amphibia > Caudata > Salamandridae > Calotriton > Calotriton arnoldi. The sequence goes on from CAWUFW010012014.1 coordinate 182,318, forward strand.
CTCCCGTGCTCGGGAGCGTGTCTCCTTCGTGCCAGGCACCGCAGCCCCTGCCCCTGTGTCCCCTGCTGCCCTGAGTGAGGTGTCTGTGTACCTCCTTCGGCAGCTCCATGTAGGGCAGACAGCAATGCTGAGTGTCCTCCATGCACACACCACTCTGTTGACACAGCTGGTGTCGTTCATGGAGGGCATCTCGACGGGTATGTCTGCCCTACAGAGGAGCAATATGTCCATGGACTCCTCCCTGACGGCAGCAGTGTCCCTCCTCCAACAGTCCCTCACCCCTCCCACCTCTGCCCCATCCACACTTCCTGCCCCCTACCTGTCCAAAGCACATGCACTCCTGCACAGTCAACCAAACACACAGACACGAGCAGCACAGACACACCCAAGAGTAAGGCAAGACATGCACACAAGCATCCTCAGGGGACTGATACCACAGACACAGGGGATGTGGAACACACACACACACAGGCATCCACATTCACTCCGCAGTCCTCCAAATCCTCTCCCTCCAAGACCCCTTCCCTTGCCTTGCCTGCTACCCCACCTACACAGCAGATCTTCCTGTGTGACCTCGGCCTCTTCCCCTCCATTTCTGCTGATCCAGCATACCAGGGGAAGAGGAAGTCCACCCACACAGAGAGGAGTGCCCCTTGCCCCCGGACACCCTCCCCCAGGCGCAGGCAGACACAGGAGCCCATTAGGAAGTCCCCCCGGAGCAGGAAGAGCAAGACCCCACCACCACCACCACACAGCTCCAGCGCCCAGTCTCTCTCCTCCATCCCCCAGGCCACCACTGCACAGGTTCCCCCGCCACACCCTGCCCCAGGTTCCCCCACACACCGATACCGCATCCCCAGACTGCTTAGGCCCTCCCCCCCAGCCACTTGCTCTTCCACCCCCAACCCAGACTGTTAGTGGCACTGTTGTGGGGACCGGGTCCCCCCCTCTGTCCTGCCCACCTCATCTGCCCACCCTTCCACTCCCTTGGAGTCATGCACTGCAGTGGAGTCCACAACCACCACGTCTGACTCGGGCACTGCAGTGGGTACCCAGTCCACTACATCAGTCCAGCCCACTGCAGTGGTTGCAGCACCCACACCAACTGACTGTGTACCACAGTGGTGCCGGCCCCCCCTGAGTCAGACACCTCCACTGCAGTTGCCGGTGACACTCCTGCACCCACCACCCCTTCACTGCCTCACTCTGCCATCCCCTGATCCTGTCCCTGCGGTGCCTGGCCTGCCCCTTGTATGCCCCTCCAAGGGGATGTCCCCCAACCGTACCAGTGCAGGCAAGCAATGTGTGACCAGTTGTCACTTCTCACCCCGTTGGTACTGTGATTTTGGACTGGCCATTGGCCTTAGTTTCTTTTGGACTTCCGTGTTTACCCTGACATTTGCTGAATAAAGCCCCTTTTTGTTTACTTTTGGGTTTTCTTTTGATGTACATGATGTGGATGAGTAGCATCCTGCATTTGCAGTTGTAATAGTGTTCACATCAGGACAAAGAAGTGTTGCAGTGATGGACTCCATGTGGTCCATGGGATATGTGTCCTGTTGTAGTCTGGATCTATGGCATCCTTTGCTACAGTCTGAGGGTGTAATGTTCAGCATTTGACCCAGGGATGTCCTTTTTGCATTTGTAAATGAACATCTTTGTCTTACACTGATGCACATCTGGTGGGCTTACCACTGTTCAATGTTCCGATTTCCCTGACTGTGTGCCCAGCTCCACTGGACATGCAGTTTTGCACATCAATGTCGAAGGACTCATCTGTGTATACAGTGCAACTTGCTTGACACGTGTTTGGTGTGTGTGCAGATGACTGACGTGACACTCCCGTACCCAGGCTGATGTGAGCAGAGCCTTCTGTGTGTTGTGGTTGTTGACTCACTGACGGAGTGTTCTGCTGACATGTTTGGGTCGTGCACAGACAAGGTTTGGCACAGCGGACCTTCCACAGGAGTGGAGTGCCCTCATGGCAGTGTGTAATCTGGTGACATTGCGTGGGCCTGTGTTGTGTAAGCATGTCTGTGCGTGTTCCCTTCCCTTTTCCTACACAGGCTGTGTCCCTAGGGATGTTCCTGTTTGTGATGCTTGCTGAGTTGTTCTGTGTTCATCCAGCATCTTGGACCTGGTTTCTCTGTGATGTGGGTGCATGGCAAACTAATGTTCATGAGGTTGTCATCCCAGGTTGTCTTTGTTGTCAGTGCTGGGGATGTGGGCAAACGCAGATGGGACACATTCAGGATTCCCCTTGGCACTTGTTGTTTACACGAGTCATGTGATTTACAGTTTGTGTTAGCTTTCAGTGATTGTGACACATTGTGTGTGTGACTGCTGCCACTGCTCAGGGTCAGAACTGCAATGTTGGTAGTTGTGTACGTGTGTTCTTCGTGTGTCACCTTGGCTTCTTCATTGGTATGTGGCTATGGCCAGGATCCCATTGATTGTGGTGGATTTCACATCATGCCCATGTACGGCATACTGTGCTGTGTCTCAGACATTGACGAGTCTTGTTGACTGGCCATGTGTGATGGGTTTCTGCACCTTAGTTCCCACCACCACCCCTGGTATTGTCATGGGTGCATGTGCAATGTCACCAGTCCATGTGAGCTTCACTGCTGCAAATTGGTGGAGATCAGGGTGTGTGGTGTTGAGTGTGTGCAAAAGTGAGTTGTTGCACGGCCAGACCCCTACCTCCATATTGGCCTTGGCTGGCAGGCCATGCTGATTGATTGGAGCTTGTGAGGGTGAGATGGTAGTTAGTTGCTCAGGACACATGGCTGGGGTTCACAGTGTGAACTACATCTAACATTGTCATCACAGTGGGATTATCATGCAGGCTAGTGTCAGCACAATATGGGGTCCCTGGGGGTAGTGCTGTGGTGGGTCTGTCTCTTGCTGTGTTAGTTGCTGTTCCTACAAGCTTGTGTGACATGTGTAATTTGTGCTCCCTCTCATCTAACAATGCCTGATTGCCCACATAGGGGATTTGTATCCATGAGTTACTTTTGTGTGGCACTGTATGTGCATCTGTGTAATTGGTATTCAGGCCTCATCATGTGTTGTGTGGTTGCCTGGGGACACTGGCACCCCCTCACCTGTTGTGTTTGATGTGCAGTGTGGGTCTGCCTGTTTGTGTTTGTGCATCTGCACCACTGCATTGGCATATCTTTAGTGTGCCATTGGCTGTATGTTGTTTGGTGGGTTTCACCTGCTGTCCCTGGGACTCCTAGGTCATCAGTCAGCACAACGATCATTGTTTGTGTGTCCCATTGCTGCCATGGTATGTTATTTGTTCACCTCACATCTACAGTCTCCACAGGGAATCTACATTTGTGTGCCCATTGGTGCAAATATGTGGGTCTGCATTATGATGGTCACTTCTGTCATTGTGTCATTGATGGATGTTGACAGTGTCAGCCCCCATGGGTGATGTTTGTCTGCACATGGCCAAAGGTATGTCTTATTTGCACTGCACTGTTTGCCTCCCCCAATCTATGTTGCTATGGGACACAAACACTACTTTGCCACTGATGTGTTTGTTGTTCTGTGACCAGGAATCATCCATGCAGTTTGGCAGTTGCAGCTTTTTCAATGTCAACACTTACATTTTGGTCACTGTGATGATGGGGGTTTAGACCCCATTGCCACAATGTTCAAAATGTGCTTCAGCTATGGACCCCACACTTACCTTTTGGTCACTGTGATGATGGGTGTTGGACCCCATTGCCACAATGTTCAAAATGTGCTTCAGCTATGGACCCCACACTTACCTTTTGGTCACTGTGATGATGGGGGTTGGACCCCATTGCCACAATGTTCAAGATGTGCTTCAGCTATGGGCCCCACACTTACATTTTGGTCACTGTGATGATGGGGGTTTAGACCCCATTGCCACAATGTTCAAAATGTGCTTCAGCTATGGACCCCACACTTACCTTTTGGTCACTGTGATGATGGGGGTTGGACCCCATTGCCACAATGTTCAAAATGTGCTTCAGCTATGGACCCCACACTTACCTTTTGGTCACTGTGATGATGGGGTTGGACCCCATTGCCACAGTGGTCATGGTCTGCTTGCATTGTGGGGGCCACACACATTTATGTGTGACACATGTGATAGGGGGTCACATTGTATGTTCAAAGTCATGTTCAGTGTTGTAGGCATTTGACACAGTCTACACACGCTTGTCATGGTGTTGGGGGATGTCTTTTTGTTGCATTCCTTATGTTGGTGTGTGCTTGTTGTGTCATGCATTACCCATCCTATGAGTGGGGGTGTTGTTGGTGGTAGGCATCCTGCCCCCATGGGTAGGGGTGGTGGTAGGGGTAGGCATCCAGCACCCCTGGGTAGAGGTGGTAGTAGTGACAGGCATCTGGTACCCCTGGGTAGGGGTGGTGGTAGTGGTAGGCATCTGGCACCCCTGGGTAGGGGTGGTAGTGGTGGTAGGCATCCAGCCCCCATGGGTAGCGGTGGTAGTAGTGACAGGCATCCAGCACCCCCTGGGTAGAGGTGGTAGTAGTGACAGGCATCTAGCACCCCTGGGTAGGGGTGATGGTAGGGGTAGGCATCTAGCACCCCTGGGTAGGGGTGGTGGTAGTGGTAGGCATCTGGCACCCCCTGGGTAGGGGTGGTGGTAGTGGGAGGCATCTGGCACCCCTGAGTAGGGGTGGTAGTGGTGGTAGGCATCCAGCCCACCATGGGTAGAGGTGGTAGTAGTGACAGGCATCCAGCACCCCCTGGGTAGAGGTGGTAGTAGTGACAGGCATCTGGCACCCCCTGGGTAGGGTTGGTGGTAGTGGTAGGCATCTGGCACCCCCTGGGTAGGGGTGGTAGTGGTGGTAGGCATCCAGCCCCCATGGGTAGAGGTGGTAGTAGTGACAGGCATCCAGCACCCCCTGGGTAGAGGTGGTAGTAGTGACAGGCATCTAGCACCCCTGGGTAGGGGTGATGGTAGGGGTAGGCATCTAGCACCCCTGGGTAGGGGTGGTGGTAGTGGTAGGCATCTGGCACCCCTGGGTAGGGGTGGTGGTAGTGGTAGGCATCTGGCACCCCCTGAGTAGGGGTGGTAGTGGTGGTAGGCATCCAGCCCCCCATGGGAAGAGGTGGTAGTAGTGACAGGCATCCAGCACCCCTGGGTAGAGGTGGTAATAGTGACAGGCATCTGGCACCCCTGGGTAGGGGTGGTGGTAGTGGTAGGCATCTGGCACCCCTGGGTAGGGGTGGTAGTGGTGGTAGGCATCCAGCCCCCCATGGGTAGAGGTGGTAGTAGTGACAGGCATCCAGCACCCCTGGGTAGAGGTGGTAGTAGTGACAGGCATCTTGCACCCCCTGGGTAGGGGTGGTGGTAGTGGTAGGCATCTGGCACCCCCTGGGTAGGGGTGGTAGTGGTGGTAGGCATCCAGCCCCCATGGGTAGAGGTGGTAGTAGTGACAGGCATCCAGCAACCCCTGGGTGGAGGTGGTAGTAGTGACAGGCATCTAGCACCCCCTGGGTAGGGGTGATGGTAGGGGTAAGCATCTAGCACCCCCTGGGTAGGGGTGGTGGTAGTGGTAGGCATCTGGCACCCCCTGAGTAGGGGTGGTAGTGGTGGTAGGCATCCAGCCCCCCATGGGTAGAGGTGGTAGTAGTGACAGGCATCCTTCCCCCATGGGTAGGGGTGGTAGTAGTGGTAGGCATCTGGCACCCCTGGGTAGGGGTGGTGGTAGTGGTAGGTATCTGGCACCCCTGAGTAGGGGTGGTAGTGGTGGTAGGCATCCAGCCCCCATGGGTAGAGGTGGTAGTAGTGACAGGCATCTAGCACCCCCTGGGTAGGGGTGATGGTAGGGGTAGGCATCTAGCATCCCCTGGGTAGGGGTGGTGGTAGTGGTAGGCATCTGGCACCCCCTGGGTAGGGGTGGTGGTAGTGGTAGGCATCTGGCACCCCCTGAGTAGGGGTGGTAGTGGTGGTAGGCATCCAGCCCCCCCTGGGTAGGGGTGGTAGTGGTGGTAGGCATCCAGCCCCCCATGGATAGAGGTGGTAGTAGTGACAGGCATCCAGCAACCCCTGGGTGGAGGTGGTAGTAGTGACAGGCATCTAGCACCCCCTGGGTAGGGGTGATGGTAGGGGTAGGCATCTAGCACCCCCTTGGTAGGGGTGGTGGTAGTGGTAGGCATCTGGCACCCCCTGGGTAGGGGTGGTGGTAGTGGTAGGCATCTGGCACCCCCTGAGTAGGGGTGGTAGTGGTGGTAGGCATCCAGCCCCCCATGGGTAGAGGTGGTAGTAGTGACAGGCATCCTGCCCCCCATGGGTAGGGGTGGTAGTAGTAGTAGGCATCTGGCACCCCCTGGGTAGGGGTGGTGGTAGTGGTAGGCATCTGTCACCCCCTGAGTAGGGGTGGTAGTGGTGGTAGGCATCCAGCCCCCCATGGGTAGAGGTGGTAGTAGTGACAGGCATCTAGCACCCCCTGGGTAGGGGTGGTGTTAGTGGTTGGCATCCAGGCCCCTATGTGTATATGTGGCATTGGTGATAGCCATCCCGCCCCTATGGTGCTGCTGTTGCTGGTGTAAGTAATTTCTGCATCCCTATGTGTGTGTGTGATATGTTGGGTACGTGTGGTTTGTTTGTTTGGTGGGTGTCTGACTTACCTTCTGCTTCGTACGCGTCCGTGCCAGTTCCGGTAATAGATGTAGAATATTGGTAGGATCGGCACGATGGGATTCATGGTTGGTTCGTCTCGTTCGTCTTTCTCTTTGCTTCGCCTTGTCCTCGTCGCTGGCGTGTTCGTCTCGTAGCCGTGGATCGTCTTGTGGCGCGAATCGGAGCTTATGTGCGCCTCTCCCGGATGCTTTGACGTGCCGTGCGTAGCGACGGGTTCGGCGCGTACGGAGGGCACATCGTACTTGTCCGGCCGGACGGGCTGCATTTTGGCTTCCGTGCAACTCGATTCTGCGTTTCCGGATCCGCCTCGGTCGGAGAACAGGACCTGTATTGGGTGAGTACGACTGGGTCGGGATTTGGGCAGTTGTGAGCATCGTACTTGCTCGTTCGGACGTATGTGCGAATCGGTCGGGAAACAGGCATTCGCCTGGCTTTTTTCCCGGCCAAATGGTATTAGGTGCGCCTCCGACCGGGATCGGAATCGACCCCAAAATTGGTATTTGTAAGTGGCATTTATAGGACATCCATTGCAACTACTGAGTCCTTAACTTATGTAATAATGTTTTGCAACCGAAATCCAGTCACAAAACATTAATATTTTACCACCAAATCCAAATTGGAGGTAACCATTCGCAAAGGGGAGGGAGTTTCCATGGGACCCCTTATCCTTTGTGAATGTCAATGAAAACATTTTTCAGGAGCGGCATGCTTTTAAAAAATGCGTGGAAAATTATTAATTTTCTTTTCTAAATGCATAACCGCAGCAGACTACCATACCTGTGGATCTAATCAATCATAGTGGCTCTCAATATGCGACCTACCTCATTCATATTAATGGGGTAGGTCGAATTGCAACCCACTACGAATCAACCTTTTGTGAACCAACCTAATAATATATAGGTTGTTTCACAAAATACCAATGCTTTCAGTAGAAGGTGGTGTACAAGTCGCACCCACTGCTACTGAATCCATTTTAGTAGATTCCAAATGCGAAATCGCAAATTGCAAATCGTTATGTGTTGTAATTTATGATTTCATATTAGGAATTTTTGTACATGAGGACCCATGTTCCTTTAATCTTAGTAGTATGGTCTGATGATGTACTGAGTCAAAGGAGGTGGATAGATCCAACAATAGTAGTGCAGTGACTTAATTTACCTCTACAATCATTTACTGGTAATCCCAAAGGGATATCAGAGTGGATTTGTCCCTTCTGCTTGAGAAGAAGTATGTCTGATGTTTGAAGTGTGATGTTGAAGCCCAAGATATGAGTGACAGCAGCTCTTTCCAACAGCTTTCCAAAGAATGTGTGTCTAGATATGCTCGTTTGAGCCTCTTTTTATTGATCAGTATTCTAATGCAGGAGATCTTCAAGGCAGAGTGACAGATGGCTGAAGATAGCTGCTGTTGAGGATGGGTCTTGATGTGCAGGCAGCAATGTGGAAAGAAGGAAGTCAGTGAAGGTTTGTGCAAAGCTGTAGTGTGATTAGGGCCTGTCAGAATGCTTGGTTAGACCAGTTCATTGAATTCAGAGACATCTTTGAAGGAGTCCAGAAACTTTAGCCGTCCTGTGCCATTTCTCTTATTAGCCCTGATCTCAAAAGTCTTGTTGTTGGACATCTTGTTTTTGCCGAAGTTTTTCAATTTCTTTGTTTTTGAGACAAGTTTTCTTGCTATGGCTCACTAAAAGGCTCAGAAGAGTAGGGAATTGATGACACTTGTGGACTATTAAGAGAATGCTAGGTAGTTCCTCAGAAGGGTGATTTCTCATGGAGATCCACACATAGTAATGGAGTCTTTAACAGTCTAAATGGACGATCTGTTTATCCTGCTATAGTGTTGGAGGAGTATTTCATAACTGAATCTGTTTGATTTTCTCCACAGTCATGTGAAGCATTTATGGCTAATATAAAGTTTGCTAGGAAATTGAAAATCATGCAATTTCTGGTGGAACATCCGGCTGAATGTCCTCCACAACAAAATCCCCAAGATAAAGGAAATTCAACCATTGCATTGTTGTCCGAATCTGGAGTTTGCTCCAGAAATCAGAGGATTTTCAGTTCCCTCCACACTCTAAAGTAGGCTCCTAATTCTGTCCTTTGCTTCTTTATCTTTGCATTGAGCTATTGGTTTCTCTTTATGTGGTCAGGACATATCGACATTTTGAAGAGCGTAGGTTTGTTGATGACTTTGGGATGCTAGTTGCAGAATTGTTCCAGTTCTCTTATTTTTTAGAAGCAAAAGTGGTGAGATGAGAGACAAGGGCCTGGTAATTGAGGTTAATCCACTGCCTAAAGTTAGTTTTGTTGTTCGCTGTTGCTGCAGTTGTTCTTATGAGGTGGTTCACAATAAGGAAGATGAGGTAGGCATTGCTCCCCTTTATTGAAAAATTTCCTGTTTTTGATCTAGATGTTGGCAGGTTGAAGATTGTAATCAAGGTGAATTTAGCTGAGTGTGTCTGATCAGAGAAAAGTGGGATAGGTTTAGGGCAAATAGATTGTTGCAGTAGGTGTCGGTTGTGTGAGACTGAGGTGGTCAAACCAGATGTTCTGATTTTTGTGGTTTACTCAAGGATGGCATCTACAAAAGCTCCGGTGAGTGGTCTGTTATTTGGTAGAGATCTCGATATCAACACGAGTAAGCAGGAGAAGGTAAGTGAGGGATAAATGGATAAATGAACTAAGATTTTTCACATTTGATCATGTTATATTCTTGAACAATGGTGATCTCTAAGGTGCTCTTTAAAATAAGCGTTATACCTAATGACTGGTAAACTTTTATTATTAATTCATTTCTTCAGCTCATATTTGCCCAAAGGTGTTATGGTGCCAGCGTTTTGTGAGTGGAATGATATTGGTGCAGCACAGAACTGCCCACTCTTTGCACGTCCCTAAAAGCTAAATGCAAATAATTCCTGTCCCACAAAATTAACATGCACTATGCACATGAGTCCTACGTGTCATAATGATTTATGCACATGTGCATTTAACACTGCTGTTGCACTGTACTACTGTGGAACTTATAGCTCTTATATAAAATGCTTACTAATGTCATAAATAAAATGCTTTTGAATGTTTAACTTAGGAATTGTCTTTTCTAAATGACAAATGCATTTAATTAAATGATTTAGAAATTATCCTCGATGTTGATAAATAAAGTTACTGACATGCAATAATAAAACATATATGCTTCATTTTAACTAAACGGATTTACAGTTTAACGTGTACTACCATGCAAAAATGAAAAACAGTAATGTGTATTTGTTCCAAAAACCATCCGCTTTACTTTATCGCTGAAGCCTTGCATGCGATTCATTAATGTGTGCTATGCTGTCTCTGTAAATTTTAGGAATATCATTCTTAGCTTTAAATGTTCCTTATATGCTTAGGATATTAGTATGCATCTAACGATAATGATTATTCAATGTATGCATTAAAGTTACATGTACGTAATCTCAGTGTAGTTCCTAGGCATACTTGCTATTGTGAAGTTTCATTGCTTATTCTGTTCTATGCAATACGAGCTAAAAGTACTAAAGTAATATTATTTTTGTATATGTTTAAATGTGCACACGCATATGAAATGAGCATCCTTGATTAATGTCTTAATTTGGCATTGTTCTTAAAGCCTATTCTTCACTATGTAATTCACTATGCTCCAGTATTTTGCGGACTTGCTTCTTTCACAAGTGTTCTCATGCATTGCTAGCTTGAATACATACATTTCTTATAACAGCAATAGATACATGTCTGGGAAAGGAATGCAACTACAAGCACATGAGAAACCTATGGCTAAACAAGAGACTATTGTGTTCAAGTCTATGTGTGTGACCAAGACGGTGTTTTCATGTCCAGTGTGGAATTTCTCTCTACTGTTACAGCCTGTAATGTATAACTACTATGGACAATAGACTTCTATTGATGATGCTACCAAAGGAGTGTTACCCCACAAACTTGAGAACTATGATATCTCAATCACCTTGTTGGAGGAGGAGAATCTCTCAGACTTTTACTCTTGGAGCTGCTGCCTCTTTAGACTTGCCCCAAATCCTGCAGATGACTTTGGACTTTCCTTTCTGAGCGCCATTTTCTGCATGTCCTATGCAGATCCTTCCTTAGACTCCTACCCGACCTATGCCAAATGTCCCTATTTCCTTTGAACGGACTCTTTAAGACATTCCCCTATGTCCTGGATTTTCCCATAAGTGTGGTTTAGACTGACACTTATTTATAACTTACTGAAGACTTCTGACCGAGCTTTTGAAATGCTACCATTGGTTTTGCTAATACTCTTGTGCCATGTCCCTATCATTTTCGGTAGAGCTGCTTGATTCTTGAATTCTGAATGTTTCTGTACTTTGGTCTGTGCTTGGGAGAACTAGATTGCTAATGCATAGAAAAGACAAAATAAGATTGTTTTCTGTGCATCAGATTCTCATGTTATTGTTTTTATTGCGGCAACAGAACTTCTAGTTTGTTTAATTCTAGTTCGCCTTAACTTCTTAAAGAGGCTTGGCCTCCCTGTTGCAATGTTATACCTTTATAGCATGAAAAAAGAAAACACAGAGAGGCAACACAAAGATAAAACAGCATAAATGCTATACAAAATCTCTCCGGACTCTTCAATGACGTTGATCCAATTTTTTATTTATTGCTTGATTTGAAGCAACAAAACGCCAATACAGCCAATGCGTTTCACCCTAAATAGGGCTTCATCAGGGCTGCAAACATAATATAAATCCAATCAAAACGACAATAGAAAATGATAAAAACATTAAATATGTTACAAACATTGCATTGTCCATCATTATCGATTGATCTTATTCATAACAATGTCAAAATTCAGTGCAATGTAAACCACCCATATGATTTAAACGACAAAGTACCTTTAATCACAAGAGCCGGAAAGAAGGAGAAAAGAAAAAAAGAAGAAAATAGAAAAAAGGGAAGCAAAAACAAGAGACAAGTGCCCAGCACCGACACAGAACCTGCCAGAGTAAAACCAAAGCAAAAACACCACAAAAAAGAATAATACAACGAAGGAAAGAAAATAAGAAGACAAAGAAAATGTCCTTAAATCAGACACCACCAAATACAGTGAAACTATTCAAAGGAATAATTCTTTAAAAAACACACAAACAACAAATTCCTGTGTGACTTGTTTGAATCCACCACCAAGAGAAATCACAAACTACAAAACTTTAATCCTCACCAATAAAAACCGTACTGCAACTGATAAGGTATTCTCTTCGCTCCACAGATGGTGAAGAAATCAATAGGACCTGAGTAAACACACCATAATTCAAATTCTTGAGCAACCTCTACCCAAAGCAACCAAGATTTAACACCCTCTAAGAGGCCAAAACGTAACGTTATCTATCATTACCTCCAATTAATGAAGAAAAGTCACACCGAGTGTTTTCCATTCATCCAATCCGATCATCTAAGAACGTTCAAAATAGTCGGTTGAGCAGTAATATCTAAAAACACAACGAAAAACATTTTCTCCAATTGAACTCACATAAAAATGGGGAATATGAAATTGAAGAGACAAGAAATGTCAAATTAAGCCACACATATGTAGGCTTAATAATGATGAAAGGCACGGGGCACATATGGTCATACAGACCCGTTTACCCGAACATGACGTATATACAGCAGAGCTATACTAAGCGTTTAATCCAAAACCACGAATACGCCCGGTAGTGAAAAAAAGCCCAAGTTTTTTTTTAAATAAAATAGTCCCAACACAAATATGTGACAACATTATTTCCTACCGATGCCAATATTACCATTTTAAAAGTCGAATTCCCATTCAATGCGACTAAAACTTCCTAACCTCACCGAGACCCCATTGAAACAGTCCTTACTCACATTCATCTTCCGAGTGTAGGACGCCTTTGGGTACGTTACGTAGGACGCGATCTTTCACGCTCCCACCATCAGTCTAATCGTAAGAAAAGTCGTCACGTATCACCTGGCTTAATAAAGCCTATAGCCGTGTTTGTGTTGCGGCGTACGTAAAGCGCGTAAATACGTCATATTACAAAAAAGTCAAGACCATAACAACTTTATTGACAATCAACCATCATTCCCTATTGGCTACAATCTATACAGAACCAAAACACGAAAATCACCGCGCCATTGTAACATTTCTTATCCAACGATATATACACTAAGTTTCCATTTCATTTCTCATGCGTATACAAATATCTACATATATTAAAGTCACTCTTACAAATATAAGCACATAAACAGAACTTCAGAAATCTCAGGTGCACCTAGTTGTGTCCATCTGTCCTCCCCGTAGCATCAGGGAGGACAGACGGGGAGCATCGGGGAGGACAGACGGACACAACTAGGTGCACCTGAGAGAGACGCACCTTGAGGCAAGTCTGACAACAGGGGTCTCTCCTCCATTCGCCTCCCATGGGGCATATAGGGTATTTACCAAGGGCTTGATGAGAGTCCTGTTCCCCGGTGGAGTGTGACAAAGGTCATCCCATCAAGTGGTACCTTCTCACTACTAAGGTTGGTAAGAACAGAGCCCTCTTCATTGGTCCTGATGAATGCCACGGACCCTTCTGGGCCAAACGGCAGAAACATATTGACCACCTTCACTGCGGTGAGGGGACAATAATTTCCCCATGCTCACCGTCCACATTATTTTAATACCATATAGCTACCTTTCCTATTAAAAATGTAATTGGTAACTGTAATGGTTTTTAAACTTTACTCACTTATCACGGGCCCCCATTTAGCTTTAGAAGTGCCTCCCTGTCTTCAGGTGAAGGCCAGCCCTCTACCAAACCAAGTTTCTAGAGGGCGAGGACTGCCGATGATGAAGCATGACACCTGGTGGTGTGTGAGGACAGTTCTTCACTTTTGTTTAACAGACGCTCAGGTCATAGGAGCCTCTGCCTCTACTCAACCCGGCTGTACAACACAGCTCGAGTGGAGAGATCAAAGTGCGCCTAACAGTTTGGCCGGCCTTAGACTGCCGGCCAAACTGTCATGCGCATTTACAGTTTGAACTACCCCTCCCTCTGCTCTCCGCCCCATCCAAACTTGGCTGCCTTTAGCAGAAAGAAAATAAAATGATAATAAAATGGTTTATTTCCCCGTTTATCTCATCTGCCTGGCTCTAAGTGGTGGGAGGGGGTAGGGGCGATGGGCGCTGCTGTGTAATTGACTGTGTACCTGCCTTTTCCTCTTGACATGTGCCTCCCTGCTTGTCTATGTGCCTGTCGGTGCTATAAGGAGTCTTTCCGTGATCTCATGTGTTCATCAGTTTGTTTCAGTAGTAAACATTAATTATTAAATAAGTGCATTACTACTTCATGACTTGGCCACAATGTGAATCATTGTTAAAATTAAGTAAAATGTGCAAACCGTCCACACATGTACATTTTTTGCGCGGTTTTTTATAGCGCGGACTCGACCCGAGGATATTGGAGCGCTTTACATTACCCAAGGACACATTCATTTATGTCGGAGCCGGGAGATTAAGTGATTTGCCCAGAATCACAGGATGTTGTGCCCACGGCAAGACTCGGACCTTGTTATCCAGTTACAACGTCGGCAGCTCCGGCCGTTAGGCCATCAGAGAAGAGATTCCATGACGACGCACATCAGAGTGACATTGTATGTAACATGATGTGTCTTTTTGCAAACTATGCAAAAATGTGCATTACTGCAGCAATGTGTAATAAGCATTTTCGACGTGGCTGAGGGGAAGCGTGGGGAAGGGGGATTTCACCATTTGCAAGCTAGAAAGGAAAGGTAAAAAGTGTACCTTACCTATTGTGCCAAATTATCTTAAGACTGCCCTCATGATGTGACAAGAGACCTGAGCAGTCATTTTGGTTTGGTGATCATTCAGAGGTGGCTTTAAGCTGATTGCGCACAGCATTTGAGGCTGAGAGTTATCCTGTATATTGGTGTACCCTCACTTTCAATTAAAGTAGGATGTAGATTTGCAGCGCTTCCCCCTTAACATTTTCTACACTCATAAATAAGAATGACTCTGCGTACTTTGAGTCCCAGCCGTGGTAGAGTAGGTTTCTGTTTTTCAGACACAAAAGTATATTTGTTAAGGCCCTTCACCTTGAGGACGTTTCACGCCGAGCCAGCCAGTGGCGTTGAATCTTAATCAGGGAGTTATTCGCATCAGGCAACACCATTCCATAGAAATAATCCAGGTCAGGGCCCACCACCTTGCACCTCCAAGGAACTAATCTGAAAATCAATTCTGCATTGAAGTGAGAAACAAGATGGCGAGGAGGGATAGAGCAGAAGGGCCGTGCTGACTGCTAACGCATGGAAATTCAGCATTGAGCACTTTCAAAACTGAGGTGATGCAAGCTGTGTGAATATGATAGAAACTGTGTCCCAGTAAATCAGTCTATCGGTCTTGTGAGGGAAATCCATTCACATAGCCCTATGTATGCATGCATGATCACGCTAGCTTCAGCAAGGGACATCTCAGATGAATGAAGGACACAGGAGTGCAGGCCCTCAATATTTCTACCCTACACCAGCTCAGTGGATCAGACACAGTTTTGGGTCTTCCCTTCCATAGTTTCTAAAATAAGTTCCATATATTTAGTATGTGTCTATATGTATGTGATATTTGTATAACGCAAACATAGCGCTATGCAGGTTCACAGACAAGCATAAAGTCAACAATTGATACATGAGATAGCTGGTTATTTTATTTTTACGGTACTGTGATGTAGTGTTCTTTAAAGGGGGGTGTCTTCAACTCTTTCCAAATTAGAGCAGAGGTCCTTATGGATGCGAAGATCACTCACTCATACAGCTACTTATACAACCACTTACTCACCCATACAACACCGTACACAGCCATACAATCACCCATCAGCCATACAGCTACTCACACACCTACTTAATCAATCATACAGTTACTCAGACAGCCAGTCACTAACCCATATAGCATCTCAACAGACCCATTGACACACCAATACAGCTACTCACACATCCCCTCACATACTCTCACAACCACCCATTCACTCATCCCTACAAGTACTCAGATGACCATTCACTCACCCAAAGAGCCACTCACACAGATACTTACTCTCCAATACAGCCACTCATACACCCAATTAGTTAACCAAACACCCACTCAAACAGCCACTCAGTCATCCATACAGCCACTCACACACCCATTCATCCACCCATACAGCTACTCACACAGCCACTCACTTACCCATACAGCCACTTACTCATACACCCACTTACTCACCAATTCAGCAACTTACACAGCCAATCACTTACCCATACAGCTACTCACACACCCACTTTATTCACCCATACACCCATTCACCCATACAGCCACTCACACACCCATTCATCCACCCATACAGCTACTCACACAGCCACTCACTTACCCATATAGCCACTTACTCATACACCCACTTACTCACCATTTCAGCAACTCACACAGCCACTCACTTACCCATACAGCTACTCACACACCCACTTTATTCACCCATACAGCCAGTCACACACCCACTCTCACAGCCATACAGCCACTCACACATGGATACAGACAGTCACAAAGCCACTCAGGAAACATATGTTAGAAACAGTATTACTCATTAGTAGTACAAAAGAATAGTTATTTAACTTATGGTGCATCTTAATATATATCTTTAAGTCTCAGAAATATTTATAAAAATCTTACACTCACTGGAAGATGTCACAGTAATGTCTTTTGAGATGTCAACAGTGATGTCATCAGTGATGTCACTGACCATGTCATGTTTGATGTAATATGTGAGATCATGCACAGTGCATTGCCGGGGCATAAGTTATTGTTAGCTTACGTAACTATAATTGGTGAATTTGTCTGGTTTTGTATGAGTGAAATCTGAGCCTAACTTAACGTCACTGTAACCTTTGTTTTTTTTTCAGTGAATATATATAATATATATAGATATATTAGACGCACGTCTGGGTAATACAAAAACAGAATGGTATGCTGTTCCTAATGAACACTATCGGTTGATGTGTAAGTGGTGAGTTATGAAGTACTCACTAGAGGCAGGAGGAGGTTTCCTCCTTTCGGAAAAGGACCCTCACACACCCCATCAGTGGGGTGTCTTGCTTCATCATCGGGTCTGCTCCTTATCGGGTCGGTGCTGCAATACTCGATCGGCACCCTCGTTGGGGCCTTTTGGCAGAGATCTTTTTTCCTTTTGCCGTAAGGTGCAGTGCGTGTAAGGGCCCTAGTGAGTGTAGATGTGGAAGATACAAAAGTGTGGTTAAAACAGGAGGTAGAGGTCCACCCAGAACTATTTCAATGAATGTGGCCACTCTCCTGATTAAAAACGTGAATATTGTGCACCCCTGTTATAAGGTCACGGGGAAATGCGCTGTTGGGGTCAACATGTTTCTTGCCATTGTTTCAATTAGAAGGCAATTCTTCAGGGCCGAGGCAAGATCTATCCACACTTTTTGGTAGTGGTCCCTAATTAAATAACTAAGTGGCCACCCATACAGCACCCTAAAAAGTGGTACCTGTAGATCTAGGACATGGTGGAGAGGTGTGGTGCAGCGGCCAGGGCAGCTGACTTCGGAGCACAGGGCTCACGGTTCAATCCCCGGCTCCGGCGACAGCTCAGCTCAGCACCATGTGACTCTGGGCAATAGCTCACTTAATTTCCACGACGGCCCCCAGCGCCTTGAGACCCGTAAGGGTGAGCAGTTTGCGCTTTACAAATACGGATTTACATTTACAATTTACAGGACAACAACCTGTAAAGAAAAAGGGAGTATAGAGATTTACTAGAACATTGCGGAAACCTTCTATACTGGTATAGTGTTCAGTTAATAAACTAATGGATTTACGTGATAAAAGGCATGCATCACACTTAGGTGTTTGTGACCATGCACTGGGTGATTTAAAAATACCTTAAAAAAGCAACCAAGAATGTACACAAACTGCGCGTGTGAGAGAACTCACCCCAATTGGGTCAGATTACTGTTTCATCGTGTTCCGGCAGGTGTTGACACTGAATAGTGCAGTGTCCTTGAAAGTGTGGGAGATATAAAAAGATGTTTTATGTCAGGATTCTATAGAGTCGTAATGTACTCATTGTGGTATAGTTCCTTCAAAGCGAATGCACCCCAGGAGTCGGGGTTGGTGTTAATGAGGATCGCTCATGTTATGTCGAACCCCCTGTGGCCACCGCAACCCCCTGAGCTTGACACTCAAAGGCGCAACCACGGTGGTAACGCAGAGAGACAAACCCAGGTGCCGTTGGTCGCCACGGGCATCCGTGGAAACACTCCGCATCTTTTAATCAACACGAAACCAACATCCACGTGAGGAGAAAGCAAGGAGTCCCATTGGACTCACACGAGGCTCGGAATCGCTGTCCACAATGCCCTGTGTACGGCCACACCCCTCGGCGGACGTCGGGTTGTGCTAAAACAGAGGGGCGTTATGGTCAGCGTATCAGGGCACCAAACAGATGTGAGCGAGTCGGGGGCTCCAAGGTCCAGCCTCCCTTGGCCCCCGCTGCAAGAACTGCAAGGGCCAAGTCAAACTACCCGTGGTCTTGTCCAAAGCCTGTGAACCGAGTAGTTGTACTTACTTGCGTTATCCACGCTGCTGGTGGGAAAGACCTACCCTCACTCTGCCGGTCCCGTGAGGTACTGGTAGGCGCGAGCGCCGTTCAGTTAACCTTCCCGGCGGCCCGCGCAGTGGGCGGGTCCTTCCTCCTCCGCGCTAGCACTGCTAGTACATTACCCTCGCTCATGCCCGGCACCATGTTGGAAGTGGCGAGTTGTGTAGTGCCACTCGGCGTATTAGGAAAGCAAAGGTGGACTATTGATGGAGGATGAAGTATACCTATCGGGGCTCACAAAAGGCACGTCTGGGTAAACCATGAAAAATGCCCGGCGCTACTTCTCCTTATCCCAATTTGAGCCAGTCCAAGCACAGAGGATATATATGTTATATTTGACGTTAAGGCACTGTTGAAACTTTTGAGCCCATCAAGGGTTTAAATCTTGATTCGGAATATGCAACAATTTTGGAGTGCATCTTCTAATTTTGGCTTTTACCATTGTTATTGACCTTATATATGACATGTACATAGGTTATGATGTTTTTTATACTTATTACATGACGAACTAGATATACCCTGAAGTGATTGGTTTTTTAAACACATCTTCTCTGGGAGCCAATAGCACATGGGAAAATGCTCTTCTTATTTTGACTCAAAGACTAGTACAGAGTGTCGTGTAGTTCCTATAGTACCCCTGCAGGACCTGCGCATTTGGATAACATAAACTGTGGGCTTGGTGGTAGACTGGCTCTGTGCACCCCCACCGCGTATGTTAGCCGGATTTGCATTAGCTAGCTCACAGTGCCACTAGAATCTCCTCTTATCGGGGAGAGATTAGTTTCTGGCAACCTTAGATCATGACAACCCTGATCCCTCAGGATCGTGGAAACAATGTACTACTTTTCGCTCAGTCACTCGTGCTTACTTGTTCGGTTTGTCTCAGAGAGTTACACAGAATAAACAGTCTGGGCGTTTCAATAAGTATTTATTGAACAGTTGTTATTCTAGTGTAGAATATATGTGCTGCAACAACCAGCAGACAAAAGCAGAGATATATTATCAGCAGTACGATAAAAGTGAAAGGATAGTACAGTTCTACCATATTACCATAATGATGGTTACATACATGAATATATGAAATGCATTATAAAAGTGCGCGTACTCCTACGATGCCTAACTAGATGTACCTAAGTGTACCTAGCATGTGTGTTGGTCTAAAAGCCTAAGAGCCAAGAATCCTTCTAGGATTTAGTCGAACCCCATTACCTGAATAGAGAGAGTGTGGGACCCCGTCCTGGTCTCGAGTTGGACAACCCGCAAAGGGCTGTGTTAGACCGCTGTTAGCTGGAGAGACTGCATGCAGGAGCCTCAGCGTCTCTGGTCAGTGTGTCGGCATGGAAGTCTCGATTCCCTGTCTTACTGTGGCAAGATGTGGTGTATTTATACCCTAGAGTGTCTCGTCCCTTAGTATGGTTTGTATTGGTCTTTGTTGGACATGAGGAAGACGTCAGGGGTGAACTTTGTACATACATATTATGCGGGAGATGTAGCTGGTGAATGCTCATGCATAATTTATGAGTACATTGTAGGCCTGTGTTCGGGAAAACCCTGCAGTTTTCAAACCACAGACTAGATAACGTTCAACCCTCAGAGTTTGTTGTGTACTGTAGGGAACTAATGTAGGTGAAAGATCATGCCTATATTAGGGCATAGGAGATCATGACTATAATGGGGCATAGACGATTATTGACCAAAATAGGGCATATACGATTATGACCATAATAGGGCATATACGATTATAACCATATACGGCATATATGAACGTGTCTATATTAGGGCCTCTATACGAAACATAACACCCACTCCTCTTCGAATTGGATGACAATGACCATACTTAAAATGTGGACAATTTAAAAAAAATCTTAAAAACAGCTAAAAACATGGTTTTAAAAAATGTTTAAAAATGTTACAAATCAGCTGTTCTTTAGTTGCCACTTGAAAAAGTCAATTCTGTCTCACTTATAAAAGTTGCATTACTACAAGCAGAAGAAGGCCATTCTTTCTCAAGTGAAAGTGTCAATTTAGGAAATGTTCAAAATTTAGTTCGTTTATTTATGAAACGAAGTGGAGAAGCCGAATTCTTTCCCAGGACGCGATGAGCCAATTCAAGATTAAGGGGCCGAATCCGATTCGGGCCGGAAATCTCTCCGACCGAGCCGGACCCGGAGAGATTTCCGACCGAATCGGACCCTGGCAGTCCGACCGAACGAGTACGATGCGCACGCATGCAATCGGACTCGAGTCGGTTGGACTCCCATTGAAGTCAATGGGAGCCGGACGTACAATGCGTACGCGGGCTCCCATTGACTCAATGGGTGCGAGGCAAACAAGGGTGCCCCCTACAGCGGGTACGCCTCGAAGCGACTCGCGGCATACATGCACAGGTAGGGGGGACCCATGGGTCCCCCCTGTGTGCGACTCGTGCGGCTACGCGTACAGGGGGGTCCGACACGGACCTCCAAAGTCCGGCTCTGACTGCTCTTTCGAGCCGGACGGCGCGAGTCGGTCGGAATGCTCGAGGCACGCATCGTACTTGCCCGGCCGGGGAACGTCTCCATTGCACGATGCGAGCCGTGTCCGTGCGAGTCGGTCGGAGCGCTTCGGACCCGCGAACGAGTCGGTCGGCGATTTCGCGTGCGCTCGCATCGTACTCGCTCGGCCGGACGCACGTACGAATCGGTCGGGAAAGAGGGCTCCGAATCGGATCCGGTTAGCCGAATCCGATTCGGAGCCCTACCGCCGAGATCGGAATCGGCCCCTAAGTGTCCTGGCTGGGAGATACAGCATTATCGGTGTTAGCTACTGCAGACAACAAATCCAACGCCTCACAGAGAACGTCAATCGCACATAGATGGAATTCAGTACTGCCAACAGTCGGTGCTGCAAAAGACACACAATTGATGGACGGAATGCAGAACAAATCAAAACATTCAGCCCCAGTCAAGAGATCTGGGTTAAATCCATCATTCTTTTGCTCACCATGCCACCCCAGTTTAGACCTGGCCATATGCAAATCAGTCTTGACCCTGTGCCTCATGGGAACAGTCCAGACCGAACTGCCAAGCCAGGTCCTCCCTGGACCGGAGACAAGCATCCTAGGACCGGTTTCGGGGTTTCAACCCTCTTCAGCCATGATAGCTTGATTCCAATGGCACAGTGAGCCCAGGACCCACGTCTGGGCATACACGGCGCACTTAGGGCGAGGAAGCAAAAGACACACAATTGATGGACGGAATGCAGAACAAATCAAAACATTCACCCCCAGTCAAGAGATCTGGGTTAAATCCATCATTCTTTTGCTCACCTTGCCACCCCAGTTTAGACCTGGCCATATGCAAATCAGTCTTGACCCTGTGCCTCATGGGAACAGTCCAGCCCGAACTGCCAAGCCAAGTCCTCCCTGGACCGGAAACAAGCATCCTAGGACCTGTTTCAGGGTTTCACCCCTCTTCAGCCAGGATAGCTTGATTCCAGTGGCACAGTGAGCCCTGGACCCACGTCTGGGCATTCCCGGCGCACTTAGGGCGAGGAAGCAAAAGACACACAATTGATGGACGGAATGCAGAACAAATTAAAACATTCACCCCCAGTCAAGAGATCTGGGTTAAATCCATCATTCTTTTGCTCACCATGCCACCCCAGTTTAGACCTGGCCATATGCAAATCAGTCTTGACCCTGTGCCTCATGGGAACAGTCCAGACCGAACTGCCAAGCCAGGTCCTCCCTGGACCGGCAACAAGCATCCTAGGAACGGTTTCGGGGTTTCACCCCTCTTCAGCCAGGATAGCTTGATTCCAGTGGCACAGTGAGCCCGGGACCCACGTCTGGGCATACCCGGCACACTTAGGGCGAGGAAGCAAAAGACACACAATTGATGGACGGAATGCAGAACAAATCAAAACATTCACCCCCAGTCAAGAGATCTGGGTTAAATCCATCAGTCTTTTGCTCACCATGCCACCCCAGTTTAGAACTGGCCATATGTAAATCAGTCTTGACCCTGTGCCTCATGGGAACAGTCCAGACCGAACTGCCAAGCCAGGTCCTCCCTGGACCGGAAACAAGCATCCTAGGACCGGTTTTGGGGTTACACTCCTCTTCAGCCAGGATAGCTTGATTCCAGTGGCACACTGAGCCCAGGACCCACGTCTGGGCATACCTGGCGCACTTAGGGCGAGGAAGCAAAAGACACACAATTGATGGACGGAATGCAGAACAAATAAAAAAATTCACTCCCAGTCAAGAGATCTGGGTTAAATCCATCATTCTTTTGCTCACCATGCCACCCCAGTTTAGACATGGCCATATGCAAATCAGTCTTGACCCTGTGCCACAAGGGAATAGTTCAGACCGAACTGCCAAGCCAGGTCCTCCCTGGACCGGAAACAAGCATCCTAGGACCAGTTTCAGGGTTTCACCCCTCTTCAGCCAGGATAGCTTGATTCCAGTGGCACAGTGAGCCCGTGACCCACATCTGGGCATACCCGGCGCACTTAGGGCGAGGAAGCAAAAGACACTCAATTGATGGACGGAATGCAGAACAAATCAAAACATTCACCCCCAGTCAAGAGATCTGGGTTAAATCCATCATTCTTTTGCTCACCATGCCACCCCAGCTTAGACCTGGCCATAGGCAAATCAGTCTTGACCCTGTGCCTCATGGGAACAGTCCATACCGAACTGCCAAGCCAGGTCCTCCCTGAACCGGAAACAAGCATCCTAGGACCGGTTTCCGGGTTTCACCCCTCTTCAGCCAGGATAGCTTGATTCCAGTGGCACAGTGAGCCCGGGACCCACGTCTGGGCATACCCAGCGCACTTAGGGCGAGGAAGCAAAAGACACACAATTGATGGACGGAATGCAGAACAAATCAAAACATTCACCCCAGTCAAGAGATCTGGGTTAAATCCATCATTTTTTGCTCACCTTGCCACCCCAGTTTAGACCTGGCCATATGCAAATCAGTCTTGACCCTGTGCCTCATGGGAACAGTCCAGACCGAACTGCCAAGCCAAGTCCTCCCTGGACCGGAAACAAGCATCCTAGGACCTGTTTCAGGGTTTCACCCCTCTTCAGCCAGGATAGCTTGATTCCAGTGGCACAGTGAGCCCTGGACCCACGTCTGGGCATTCCCGGCGCACTTAGGGCGAGGAAGCAAAAGACACACAATTGATGGACGGAATGCAGAACAAATTAAAACATTCACCCCCAGTCAAGAGATCTGGGTTAAATCCATCATTCTTTTGCTCACCATGCCACCCCAGTTTAGACCTGGCCATATGCAAATCAGTCTTGACCCTGTGCCTCATGGGAACAGTCCAGACCGAACTGCCAAGCCAGGTCCTCCCTGGACCGGAAACAAGCATCCTAGGACCGGTTTTGGGGTTACACTCCTCTTCAGCCAGGATAGCTTGATTCCAGTGGCACACTGAGCCCAGGACCCACGTCTGGGCATACCTGGCGCACTTAGGGCGAGGAAGCAAAAGACACACAATTGATGGACGGAATGCAGAGCAAATAAAAAAATTCACCCCCAGTCAAGAGATCTGGGTTAAATCCATCATTCTTTTGCTCACCATGCCACCCCAGTTTAGACATGGCCATATGCAAATCAGTCTTGACCCTGTGCCACAAGGGAACAGTTCAGACCGAACTGCCAAGCCAGGTCCTCCCTGGACCGGAAACAAGCATCCTAGGACCAGTTTCAGGGTTTCACCCCTCTTCAGCCAGGATAGCTTGATTCCAGTGGCACAGTGAGCCCGTGACCCATGTCTGGGCATACCCGGCGCACTTAGGGCGAGGAAGCAAAAGACACACAATTGATGGACGGAATTCAGAACAAATCAAAACATTCACCCCCAGTCAAGAGATCTGGGTTAAATCCATCATTCTTTTGCTCACCATGCCACCCCAGTTTAGACCTGGCCATAGGCAAATCAGTCTTGACCCTGTGCCTCATGGGAACAGTCCATACCGAACTGCCAAGCCTGGTCCTCCCTGAACCGGAAACAAGCATCCTAGGACCGGTTTCGGGGTTTCACCCCTCTTCAGCCAGGATAGCTTGATTCCAGTGGCACAGTGAGCCCGGGACCCACGTCTGGGCATACCCGGCGCACTTAGGGCGATGAAGCAAAGACACACAATTGATGGACGGAATGCAGAACAAATCAAAACATTCACCCCCAGTCAAGAGATCTGGGTTAAATCCATCATTCTTTTTCTCACCATGCCACCCCAGTTTAGACCTGGCCATATGCAAATCAGTCTTGACCCTGTGCCTCATGGGAACAGTCCAGACCGAACTGCCAAGCCAGGTCCTCCCTGGACCGGAAACAAGCATCCTAGGACCGGTTTCGGGGTTTCACCCCTCTTCAGCCAGAATAGCTTGATTCCAGTGGCACAGTGAGCCCGGGACCCACGTCTGGGCATACCCGGCTCACTTAGGGCGAGGAAGCAAAAGACACACAATTGAAGTGAATGTTTGCATTGTCCAGCATTCCGTCCATCAATTGTTTCTTTTGCATATGTCGCCCTAAGTGGGAAGGGTATGCCCAGACGTGGGTCCCGTGCTCACTACACCACTGGATTCAAGCTAGCCTGGCTGATGAAGGGTGATGCCCTGAAATTGGTCCCAGGATGCTTGTTTCCCGTCCAGGGAGGACCTGGCTTGGCAGTTCAGGCTGGACTGTTCCCACAGGGAACAGGGTCAACACTGATTTGCATATGGCTGGGTCAAAACTGGGGTGGTGTGGTGAGCAAAAGAATAATGGATTTAACCCAGATCCTTGTGACTGGGGGTGAATGTTTGCATTGTCCAGCATTCCGTCCATCAATTGTTTCTTTGCATATGTCGCCTAAGTGGGAAGGATATGCCCAGCCGTGGGTCCCGTGCTCACTACACCACTGGATTCAAGCTAGCCTGGCTGATGAAGGGTGATGCCCTGAAACCGGTCCCAGGATGCTTGTTTCCGGTCCAGGGAGGACCTGGCTTGGCAGTTTGAGCTGGACTGTTCCCACAGAGAACAGGGTCAAGACTGATTTGCATATGGCTGGGTCCAAACTGGGGTGGTGTGGTGAGCAAAAGAATGATGGATTTAACCCAGATCCTTGTGACTGGGGTGAATGTTTGCATTGTCCAGCATTCCGTCCATCAATTGTTTCTTTTGCATATGTTGCCCTAAGTGGGAAGGGTATGCCCAGACGTGGGTCCTGTGCTCACTACACCACTGGATTCAAGCTAGCCTGGCTGATGAAGGGTGATGCCCTGAAACCGGTCCCAGGATGCTTGTTTCCTGTCCAGGGAGGACCTGGCTTGGCAGTTAGGGCTGGACTGTTCCCACAGGGAACAGTGTCAAGACTGATTTGCATATGGCTGTGTCCAAACTGGGGTGGTGTGGTGAGCAAAAGAATGATGGATTTAACCCAGATCCTTGTGATTTGGGGTGAATGTTTGCATTGTCCAGCATTCCGTCCATCAATTGTTTCTTTTGCAACAGTCGGTGCTGCAGCAGCTTGTGCGGCAGTTGTTACCGGAGTGCCTGTGGAGGAGCCACCTAACCCAGCAGGAACAAACGGCACCTGTGGATTCTCAAGGAATGCGTTCATCAGAATTGGAAGACGCTGGGGACAACGCAGAGCATGGGCCTTTAGGGGGTCCTGCGTAGCATCCATGTCCGGAGGCGTATCTGTTGGAAACGTTAGACAGAGATCCAACGTGCATTCTTCTCCTTTGTCTGAAAAATTCAGTTCATCTCTCTCTGCCCTTACCTCGGCATCAGTCATGTTTAGAGGAAGAAGTGTTCCAAGGGAACTAAGATAAGGTGTTATGCACAATTTTTAGGAACCCTATGTCCTTTCAAGCTTGAATAACCAACAGCCAATAAATAGTATTTTCGTACTACTCAGCTGCGGCGGATTTTGTGCCCACCCACTCCAGACGTCTCTGATGTTTTGTGAGTAGGTTCTCTGAGAATAGCACGACTGAACTACTCAGATTCTACTGTTAAATAAGTACCCAACCAAATGCAGGTGGCGCCATGTCGTGTAGTTCCTATAGTACCCCTGCAGGACCTGCGCATTTGGATAACATAAACTGTGGGCTTGGTGGTAGACTGGCTCTGTGCACCACCACTGCGTATGTTAGCTGGATTTGCATTAGCTAGCTCACAGTGCCACTAGAATCTCCTCTTATCGGGGAGAGATTAGTTTCTGGCAACCTTAGATCATGACAACCCTGATCCCTCAGGATCGTGCAAACAATGTACTACTTTGTGCCTAACTAGATGTACCTAAGTGTACCTAGCATGTGTGTAGGTCTAAAAGCCTAAGAGCCAAGAATCCTTCTAGGATTTAGTCGAACCCCATTAACTGAATAGAGAGAGTGTGGGACCCCGTCCTGGACTCGAGTTGGACACCCCGCAAGGGCTGTGTTAGACCGCTGTCAGCTGGAGCGACTGCATGCAGGAGCCTCAGCGTCTCTGGTCAGTGTGTCGGCATGGAAGTCTTGGTTCCCTCTGTCTTACCGTGGCAAGATGTGGTGTATTTATACCCTAAAGTGTCTCGTCCCTTAGTATGGTTTGTATTGGTCTTTATTGGACATGAGGAAGACGTCAGGGGTGAACTTTGTACATACATATTATGCGGGAGATGTAGCTGGTGAATGCTCATGCATAATTTATGAGTACATTGTAGTCCTGTGTTCGGGAAAAACCCTGCAGTTTTCAAACCACAGACTAGATAACGTTCAACCCTCAGAGTTTGTTGTGTACTGTAGGGAACTAATGTAGGTGAAAGATCATGCCTATATTAGGGCATAGGAGATCATGACTATAATAGGGCATAGACGATTATTGACCAAAGAAGGGCATATACGATTATGACCATAATAGGGCATATACGTTTATGACCATATACAGCATATATGAACATGTCTATATTAGGGCCTCTATACGAAACATAACTAGAGCATATGCCCGGCGATAATTCAATATGATATCTTATAAGTTGTGTCTTTATTACTGAAACTATGATTTAGTTCTTGTATCTTATTTTCAACTTTGTCTCAAATTTCAATCCCTACATACTACAGATGGTGGCTAGAGAACAGAGTAGGCAGGCTTGCTCTTTAGGCTGGAGTAGCACTTTCAGGATTGGCCTCATTATGGCTGAGATTTATGGGACAACGGGGTAAATAGGAAGCCAAACAGAGGCTCTGTTTAAGCATAGACAGTAGCAGAAAAGCTGCTTCTATGCCTTGCACAAGGCAAGTACATTCTGGTCAGGATGTTGGGTTGCAAATTGTACTGGGTTTGGTAATGAGTTAGTGCTCTGTATGAAATTTTGATATGTTAGGAGGGACTTTTATTTGGAATCAGATAACGAGTCTATGTTGACATATTGCATAGTTATTGGTGAGGTGCACAATAAAATGGAGGCATGTTGTTCAATGGGATATGATACAGAAGTATGATGTTTATATGTATTGCTCTTTTTTATTTCTTGGTCTTACCTGTATGCTGGTTTGGTAATGAGTTAGCACTTTGGATGAAATTCAGTTCATTTATTTGGGCTTTTCCTTCATAATACGATTATTAGTCCATGTTGATACAGTGAGTATCTTTGATGAATTGCATGATAAACTAGAGGTAATTTGTCTAAGGGGACATGACAAATGAGAATGTACAATTAAAGTACAGAGATAGTGGTTCTATCCCAGGAAGTTGGAACTTCTAAATAGGATATTGAGGTGTGGTTTCTATGATGTAGGAGATGAATAATACATTTCCCATACAAGGTTACAACCGGGGATGTGCTGTTTATTAACCACTTAGGGACTATGCTATTGTTACAAAACAAGTTACTGTTATAGAACCTAGTTCTCAAGCTAATTGCTTGTTCCCGACACATAATTTATTGTGTATTTGTACACAGTGCTATAAACTCACTAGCCACACTACATGAACTATAACTTGGCCTGCGACTATGCACAGTGTTCTTATAAAGGTTGTCATTTGAGATGTCATGTGTCTTGTTATGAATGCTATCATTTAACATGGTACACGTGGTATAATATGAAAGAGTATAAGCTGTGCATGGGGAAGGCACGAGTTATAGTTTATGTAGTGTGGCTAGTGAGTTGACAACACTGTTTACAGAGGTGCCCAAGTTATAGTACATTCGATCAGGGCAGAAATGTAAGTTTAAGTTATAGCTATAACTGTAGAATTTTTAATGTTTGTGTAGTTCAATTTGGCTTTGTATAAAACATTAATAAAGTTTTCCTAACTATAAATTCACCTTACTCTTTGATTTTCTTCTTTCAATTTCAATTTCAATGTTTTTTCTTTTTTTACTAAAATGTGTTTTGGGTAAGAGAGTGGAGTGCTGTCTAGTGGATTGTTGTCTAGTGAAGTGTCTTCATGTAGAGTGTAATCAAGTGGAGTGTCGTTGAGTGCAATTTTGAAGAGTGGCATAGAGTGGCGTATAGTGTCCTAAAGTGGAGTGTTGGCAAGTGAAGTGTTGTAGACTGGGGGAGAGTGTTGTAGAGTGTAGTGTCATAGAGTGGAGTGTTGTACAGTGGTGTGTTGTAGAGTGGAGTGTCGTAGAGTGTTGTAGAGTGCCGTAGAGCGGAGTGATGTAGAGTGGAGTGTCACAGAGTAGGGTGGAGTGGCATAGAGTGGAGTGGCATGTTGTACACTAGAGTGAAGTGCTGTTACATACAGTGGTGAGTCATACAGTGTGTGCAGTGGAGGGGCGTAGAGTAGAGTGGTGTAGAGTATAGTGGCATAGAGTGGAATAGCATAGAGTGGAGTGATGGGAGTGTAGTGGCGTAGAGTGGAGTGGCGTAGAGAGGAGTTGCATAGTGTTAAATAGTGTATAATGGAGTGCCAGAGAGTGGAGTGGCGGACAGTGCCATAGCATACATCAGTGTGACATATATTTCTCTGCTTTCATCAGAGAATGAACTTTGTGACTAAATCGCAGACAGCAGTTGGCAGAGCGCAGCAAGTGGAGCGGCGGAGCGGTGAGCAGCGAGGCGAGGTGGTGAGAGGTTCAAGATGTCCGTCGGCTGGCTCCTCAAGCACTTGTGAGCGCCAGTGAGCCCACAAAATGGCTGAGGTGGGGGGCGGTGAGCCGAGCAGGGCTGAATCATGCCTCTGTGCTCCAGCACGCCACGCCAGGTACGCTTGGGCTCCCTAAAGGTCGAGACAGAAAGTGAGCGGGTGGGGGCCAGGCGGGCGGTCAGGTGAGCGGCGCCACAGCTTGTGCCATGCTCCAGCTCCCTCTCACTCTCTCTTTTGCAAAACCGCTCCCTGCAGCACTACTGGACGCCCACCACCACTCCTCACAGCCTTATCAACCCTCCCAGTCACTGGCTCCACACAGAGGTGAAGCACTGAGGCGAGACCACCTCATCATCAGCCTCTCACCGTAACCCCACCTCTGCAACCGCACTACTGCACTCCGGCGCCTGGAGCGCCAAGGCATCAACCCCCCTTGCCACGCTACTGGCACAGGGGGGCTGCACCACCACAATGCATGGCGCCCATCACACGCCTACCACCCAAGTGAGGCAAGCGCGGACGCCAGTAGCTGGCAGCCGCTGAGAGAGCAAGCCCTCAGTAGCACCACGGAGGCGTCCCAACTAGGTTGGGTGCAGCTTGAGGTGCTGCCCTGTGAGCCCTGCTTGCCCTGGGGGTTTAGCCCTGCAGACCTCCCCCACAACCCTCTCCACGCAACAAAGCCAGGCAGAGGCAGGGCATGTGGAAGAGCCAGATTACTGCCCACCTTCACCTGGCTCGCCACCCAACAACTAAAAACTCAATGACCAGCGGAGGAGGTGGGTGCCAGCACCTTCCCTAAACACTCCCCCAAACACTCTGGGCAAATTTCCTGCAACTTTCTGGTCAGCCCTTTGGGCCTGCAACAGGGGAGAACTAAGGACAGGCCAGAGCCCATGATCCAGTAATTTTCGCCACTGGGAAGCTTGTAGAAATCCAACATAGAGGGCCCTGATCAACAGGCGCTGGAGTGGAAGGGGGTAAGGGGCTGTGGCCAGAGCCAGGAAGGGACTCTATAGGGGTGGAGGCGGTCAGTGCTAGGCTAGGCTGGCCTGCTTCTACACCTCAAACACATCCAAACCATCTCTCCTTCTAATCGCCCCCCAGCAAGCTACCTGTGGCAGACGCCAAGAATACACCAAGCCCCAATAACAGCAGACCGCTACAGCAAATCATGAGATCTGGCCATGTACAAGGAAGCCCCACCCTCAAAACCAACTTAAATAAGCACAAAGGATGCCCCAGCCATTTGAGTGCATTACGGACGAACCATAGCCCAAAACCTGGCCAGACCCACAGCTGGATCGCTCTTTAATAGGAACAGTCTCTGATACAGCCAATGTCAAAACTCAACAAGGAGTCACCCCCAATGCAAAGAAAAGGGACGGGATATGTTAGAACTAGAAACAACAAAGATTCCCTTCTCTAGTCAAAACCTTAATTATTGATTAATCCGTCTGTAGAATTGAA
The DNA here is from genome assembly GCA_963921515.1 of Calotriton arnoldi. Classification (NCBI taxonomy): domain Eukaryota; kingdom Metazoa; phylum Chordata; class Amphibia; order Caudata; family Salamandridae; genus Calotriton; species Calotriton arnoldi. The sequence continues at coordinate 213,155 of CAWUFW010012014.1, forward strand.
GCTTTATATATAATCTCCAAAGAGCCTGAAAACCATATTACATTTTAGGATTCAGAGAGATTGTTAAAGTTCAACCATATAAATGGGCCTACTTTGTTACATTCCAACTCAAACAGAACAGTCCTTTTGCCATAAAAACGAATATCTATATGTCTATAACTGTTTTCTTAAAAAAACTTTTATTCATTATATTCTTCTTTTAGTTTTCTTTATTAAAGACCTTAGGTTAGTTTAAAAATACATGAACATTTAAAAATATTACAAATTACAGTTTGCCCCTCACAAGTATACATCAAATATCAAAAACAATTAAAAAACACATAATACAAATTCATAAAATATTAATTATATTTAAAAAGAAGATAAAGAACCAATGACAAAGCATGATATAAATATTGGGGCTGTGACCCCATGTCGGTGTGCTACTTGCAGCCTGCGGCCGGCAGGCTGCTGGTGCTGACTTGGAACTGGAGAGGAGACACTGTGTGGGCTGCAGTGCACGCCAGGAGGAACCGCCTTGGGACCAACCTATTCTTTGGGGAGGGGGGCTAAGATAAGGATTGCCCCTGTGCCCTGGAACCCTTGTGCTGGCCTGCCTGGCTGCACCCTGCTACAGGAGTCCCCATAGCCCTCCTAGGAGTGCAGACTCTTGCACTGGTATTTGTCAGGGCTCGAGGAGTGTGCTGCAAGTGGCCTGAGCCCCAAGTGGGGGCTCCTGCTCATCATAGCGTGCAGAGCGCTTCATCATTGCCGCGTCCCTTAACGCAATACCCATACCTCTGAAACGTGTGGAGGGAGCTTGCTGAATTTCACTTCCAGGTGCCCGAGAAGTGGGCTCCCACCTGGATCGTGACGGGCGCCGTCGCGCCGTGAAGAAAGAGCCCCGTGTGCTCTCACCGGAAGTCAGGCAACGAGAGCCTGACTGTGGGCGGGGCTCCCGAGAGGAAAGGGAGAGCCCCGGGTGTTGCCAAATTGAAGGCGGAAATCTGGCAGAGGTGCAGCCGGTTGTTAGACGGGGGCTCCCGTGACCTGCGAGGAGAGCCCTGCGTGTCTGCCAAAGCTGGTAGAGGTGGGAGGCAAGCCTACTGAGGCCGAAGAAATGGGAGAGACTTTGCTGGGCGGACTCGCCAGAGACTTCACTCTGGGCCCTACCGCAGCGGCCCTTCGCTTGCCAGTGGAGGAGCGGCCAGGTATTTCCCTAAACCCGGGCCACGGTGGTGAAAGGCCCAACAGTCCTGACCTTGGGCAGCTGCACTGCCAGATCGCGGGCAGCTGCGTGTGAGGAGCAGGAGGATCGGAGCTGTGGCTCCCTCTTGATCTTCTTTTTAGCCACACAGGAGTAGCCCCGGTGAGTGGGGCTGGCATTGAGCACGGTCTGTGCCCTAGTATTGGGGTACGTGTTGGTGCCGATTTATTCACATAGCTGTACCGCGAGGGTGCGGGCAGCTGCAACGTGGGGCATTCTTTTTGTTAGAAGACCGGGGTGAGTTGCACCCCCGCCCCTTTCCCATTGCGCACATTTGTTGTGGCTGCATCGGCAGCCAGGGAGGCCTTGTGAGGGCCAGTGGGCTCTTGGGGGACATGCTGGCATGTTGTGCCCATGAATAGGGATATTTACGCCCAGAAGGGGCTAATGAGCTGTATGCACCTGGGAAGTGTTACTATAGTGCACTGTTGAGCTAATGTGATGCATAATGTGTTTATGCCTAATGTGATGCATAATGTGTTTATGCCTAATGTGATGCATAATGTGTTTATGCCTAATGTGATGCATAATGTGTTTATGCCTAATGTGATGATGCTGAGTACAGTACTTTACCAGTAGTTGCTGGTTGCTTTATATTCACTACTTGTGCTTTCTAATGGTTCTGACAGTGGCCCAATTGGCCCTGTCATGTATATAATCCCCTGTAAAGTATTGCCTAGTGCCAGGTGGCACAGTGTACATTTGTGATTATTTTCTAATGTGTTTATGACAATACAAAGGCTATTTTTTATATAACCTTGTGTGGAGTTCCTTTTGGGGTGTGCCTAGTGTGTCGCAGCTGTTGTGTGTGTGCTGCGCAAATGCTTTACACATTGCCTCTGGGATCAGCCTGCCTGCTCGTGCCAAGCTACCAAGGGGGTGAGCAGGGGTTATCTTCAGCGTGTAACTCCCTTGCCCTGACTAGAGTGGTGGTTTCTGCCTGGCTTAGGCGCATGCCCTCTCCAACCAGAAATCCCATTTCTAACATTGGTTGTCAGTGGTGAGGATAGGACTTGCGTTTGCGCAATACCACAGCGACAACTGGTTGCACTACAAAGTCTACATTTAGATAATCACACGTTTGGGGATTTTTTCTCCTGAGTATTTTCTTCTCCTGAAAGTGTCATTTTGCGAATTGAGTTTTTCTGCTCTTCTAAATTTTGGTGACACCCCTAAAGTGTCAGTCATGTCTCACCTCGGTGATCCAGCAGTTATTGTGACAGAAAGTGCATTTAATGTAAAGAAGTTGCGTAAAAATACTGTGAAGGACTTAAAGAGGTTCTGTCAGGATCTTGGATGTCAAGTGCATAGGTCCGCCAGGAAGGAGGAACTGCAGGAGGCCTTGTTGGCCTGTTGGACATCCCAAAACTGGGTGAGGGAGGAGTCTGGGAGGGAGGACCCCAAGATCAGTAAGGTCTCTGAGAGGGAGGGTCCCCAACCAGCACCCCTAAAGGGCAGTGGCCCTGGAGAGTTTGAGCAGGAGGGAGAAAATGACAGGGCAGGGACGCCAGTAGGTAGTGAGGATCCCATAGATAGGGAGTCCCTTGCTGGGTCCAGTGCCAGTGGCAGTGCCCCATCCCTTTCCCTGTCCCCAGAGGAGTGGATAGATAGGAGGGAAGAAAGGGAGCATCAGTTGGCTTTGGAGAAGCTCCAGTCGGAGCATGCCAAGGAGATAGCGCGGCTGGGTGTGGAGGAGAAAAAGGCCTTGTTGGCTCAGGAGTTGAGACTCAAGGAGTTGGTCCTTGAGGAGAAAAAGCTAGAGACTGAAGGGTCTTAGCACTGGAGAGGATGGCGGAGGCAGAGAGGGCCTTCACCAGGGAGAAACTAGCTCTTGAGGAAAGGTTGTCCCCTGAGTGTAGTTTCAGTGGTCTGGATTCACCAGTGAGGGTGGGGCCCAGTGGTGGCAGCAATATGGAGTCCAGTGTGGAAGTGTCCACTCCCAGAGCCCAGAGAATGGTACCTAGTTCCCAGGAAGAGGGTGTCACACCTGAAGGGTATAGGTTGAGGTTCAGGGGCAGTAGGAAACTGTCTCACCAGTCTTGGGGGAGTTTGTGGATGAATGTTGTGATGCACTGGAAGGTTGGGTGATGGGTAGCACGGCAAGCAATTTTGAAGGCCTGTTCAATCTGATTGTCAGAGAGCACATGTTCCATTGTTGTTTTCCAGGGTTACACCAACACCTGTTGGAGTGTGAGTTCTCTGACCCCAGGGAGCTTGCACGGGAGGCAGACCTCTGGGTGAGTGCCAGAGGGTCTGAGGAGGCATTGGGCAGTGACCCTAAGAGGAGTAGCTCAGATATTTCCCAGCCCAGGGTGGTGGGAAAGGTTCTTAGTAGCCCAGATAGGTCCCGGTGTAGTGGGAGGGGTGTAGGTACTCACGTCCTGTCTCCGCAGGGAAGGAGTGAGAATGGGATGCGTCCCAAGGTGCCCGAAACCCAGTCTCAGGGCCTGGAGGGTTCCTTAAGGGAACACCAGGTGGGGATCCTAGGCTGTACTGGTAGGCCATCCGAAGAGGGGGATCTCCTAGTGCCAGGAGAACTTGGAGCATCTGTAAACAGAGCTCCATCAGTTCTGGTGTCTGGCGGTGCCACTCCTAAGTGGAGGGTGCAGAAGTTCAGATGGAGGGGTGAGAGGGGGAGAGAGTCCCCAGTGGAAGATCCAGTGGGTCAGGGGCCAGCCATAAGGGTTAAGCCTCCTAGGAGTGACCATGGTGACACCACTTCTGTCCTGGGGGATCTTTGCGCACTGTCAGATGGACAGGGGTTGGGAGATCAGCGCCAGGCAGACTGTCATGCAAAACATGAGGTATGTGTTACCCTCGGGGGAGGCATGCGTTCTCCCCAGGACGTCCTGGTGTGCCAGGCGGGTGCTCAGCCGCAGGGTTTGGTCCCTGGGTTGGGAGGCCCGGTTCAGGTTCTGCCTGACCTGGAGGGAAGGACATCTGTAAGCAGTGTCCTGACCGGTTTGTTTTCTAGGGGTATCACTCCAGGTGGGAGGGTGCAGAACTCTGGAAGGGGGTGCAGAGGGAGGGAGTCCTCACCTCTGACCCCGCTTCAACCCCAGGGTTTAGTCCTTGGGTTGGGAGGCCCGGTTCAGGTTCTGCCTGATCTGGAGGGAAGGACATCTGTAACCAGTGTCCCTACCGTTTTGTCTTCTGGGGGTACCACTCCAGGTGGGAGGGTGCAGGACTCTGGAAGGGAGTGCAGAGGGAGGGAGTCCTTGCCTCTGACCCCGGTGCAACCTGAGGGTTTAGATCCTAGGTTGGGAGACCAGTTGCAGGAGAGAGGTCCTGAACTGGTGGGAGAGTTGTGTTCTGAGGGTGCTTCCCCTGGGAGGAGAGTGCAGGATTCCAGAAGGAGAGGTAGGAGTAGGAGAGCCTCGCCCATGACCTCTGGGCAGCCTGAGGGTGCGGACCCTAGGTTGGAGGATCAGTGGCAGTTTAGAACTGCACTGATGAGAGGTAGAGTGGAGAATGAGTACTATGTACCAGGGGCTACCGCCCCCCACTCTGTGAGATGGCAAGGACCAGAGACATCTGGATGGCCTATGGCCTGGTCCTGGCCGTGGACAGCTAGGGAGTACCAGTGGGGTAGCTTAGTTGGTCCTGGGAGCTTTGACAGAGGGAACCACATGGGTTCAGATTGGTGTAGAACTGGAGTGTGCCCCTGCAGTTGCGGGCCAGTGTTCGTGTTCTATCGCCCCTAGCAGGGAAGCCCATCAAGGTAATGATTGGTCTACCCTGGCTTTTGGCTGGAAGGGGGTTGTGTTGGACTTGGCCCTTTTTGCAGGGTCATCCCTGAACTTTTTGCCTTCCTCCTAGTCTTCTTTCTGACATGGTGTTGGTGGTTTTAGGACTCTGGGCACTTTAGCACTGCTGTCCAGTGTAAAGTGCGTGTGCTCTCTGTGGTAAACATAGTAAGATTGGTCTTCACTTGTTTGGTGTATTTAATTTACATGTCAGTCCCTTGTAAAGTGGTATCTCAGATACCCAGGGCTAGTAAATTAAATGATGCTGGTAGGCTTGCAGCGCTGCTTGCTCCACCCACCAAAGTAGCCTTTCAAACCTGTCTCAGGCCTGTGCCATTGCAGGGCCTGTGCGTGCAGTTTACTGTTGCTCTGACGTGGCACGCAAAGTGGTTGCCACGTCTGTGACCCCCCTTTTACTGCATGTCAGTCACCCCTAAGGTAGGCCCTAGCTAGCCCTATGGGCAGGGTGCATTGTAGGTAAAAGGTAGGACATGTGCCTTAACTGTGTGACATGTCCCGGTAGTGACAAACAGCCATTTTGGTTCCTCACTGCTGTGAGGCTGCCCTCTCATAGGAATGCATTGGGGATTCCCTGATAAGTGTTTCAGTGGTAAATTCTAATATGAGAGGAGCAGCGTAGTCAAGTTTGGTATGTTTGGAATAGTAATAATAAATGCTGCGTAATGGTGTACGCAGATTTATTATCACTATTTTAGAAATGCGCCTTTTAGAAGTTGGCATTTCTGTGTGCCATGTGTCTTTGTGCCTGCCTGATGTGTATTGCATGTCTGGCTCTGGAGTGACAGGGGCTGGTGAGGTATGTGGCTCCAGAGGGGCAGGGTGAGTCAGCGCTAGGCTGAATAGGCAGATTTGCATTTGGAGTAGTGGGAGGAGTAGCCCCTGACCCTGAATAGGTCTGTGCCTGCCTTGTTCAATGCTGGCTCTGCCCCCCTGTGGTGTGTCTGGGGCCAGAGCTTAACCTGACAAAGGAGGGTGTGAGCACTGTATAGAAAGTGCTTCAGTACCCCCAGAACCAGTTGGGACTGGTTCCCCAAGCCCTGTGCCACGGCAAAACAAAGACAAAGCATGATATAAATATTGGGGCTGTGACCCCATGTCGGTGTGCTACTTGCAGCCTGCAGCCGGCACGCTGCTGGTGCTAACTTGGAATTGGAGAGGAGACACTGCATGGGCTGCAGTGTACGCCAGGAGGAACTGACTTGGGACCAACCTATTCTTTGGGGGCCAAGATGAGGATTGCCCCTGTGCCCTGGAACCCTTGTGCTGGCCTGCCTGGCTGCACCCTGCTACAGGAGTCCCCTGTGCCCTCCTAGGAGTGCAGACTCTTGCACTGGTATTTGTCAGGGCTCGAGGAGTGTGCTGGAAGTGGCCTGAGCCCCAAGTGGGGCTCCTGCTCATCATAGCGTGCGGAGCGCTTCATCATTGCCGCGTCCCTTAGCGCGGTACCCATACCTCTGAAACGTGTGGAGGGCGCTTGCTGAATTTTACTACCAGATGCCCGAGAAGTGGGCTCCCACCTGGATCATGACGGGCGCCGTCGTGCCGTGAAGAAAGAGCCCCATGTGTTCTCACCGGAAGTCAGGCAATGAGAACCTGACTGTGGGCGGGGCTTCTGAGAGGAAAGGGAGAGCCCCGCGTGTTGCCTAATTGAAGGCGGAAGTCTGGCAGAGGTGCAGCCGTTTGTTAGACTGGGGCTCCCATGACCTGCGAGGAGAGCCCCGCGTGTCTGCCAAAGCTGGTAGAGGTGGGAGGCAAGCCTCCTGAGGCCGAGGAAACGGGAGAGACTGCGCTGGGCGGACTCACCAGAGACTTCGCTCCGGGCCCTACCGCAGCGGCCCTTCGCTTGCCAGTGGAGGAGCGGCCAGGCATTTCCCTAAACCCGTGCCACGCTGGTGAAAGGCCCCACAGTCCTGACCTTGGGCAGCTGCACCACCAGATCGCGGGCAGCTGCGTGTGAGGAGCAGGAGGATCGGAGCTGTGGCTCCCTCTTGATCTTCTTTTTAGCTGCACAGGAGTAGCCCCGGTGAGTGGGGCTGACGTTGAGCACGGTCTGTGCCCTAGTATTGGGGTACGTGTTGGTGGCGATTTATTCACATAGCTGTACCGCGAGGGTGTGGGCAGCTGCAACATGGGGGCATTCTTTTTGTTAGGAGACCGGGGTAAGTTGCACCCCCGCCCCTTTCCCTTGCGCACATTTGTTGTGGCTGCATCGGCAGCCAGGGAGGCCTCGTGAGTGCCAGTGGGCTCTTGGGGGACATGGTGGCATGTTGTGCCCGTGAACAGGGATATTTACGCCCAGAAGGGGCTAATGAGCTATATGCACCTGGGCAGTGTTACTATAGTGCACTGATGAGCTAATGTGATGCATAATGTTTTTATGCCTAATGTGATGCATAATGTGTTTATGCCTAATGTGATGATGCTGAGTACAGTACTTTACCAGTAGTTGCTGGTTGCTTTATATTCACTACTTGTGCTGTCTAATGGATCTGACAGTAGCCCGATTGGTCCTGCCATGTATATAATCCCCTGTAAAGTATTGCCTAGTGCCAGGTGGCACAGTGTACATTTGTGATTATTTTCTAATGTGTTTATGATAATACAAAAGCTATTTTTTATACAACCTTGTGTGGAGTTCCTTTTGTGGTGTGCCTAGTGTGTCACTGCTGTTGTGTGTGTGTTGCGCAAACGCTTTACACATTGCCTCTGGGATAAGTCTGACTGCTCGTGCCAAGCTACCAAGGGGGTGAGCAGTGGTTATCTTCAGCGTGTAACTCTCTTGCCCTGACTAGAGTGGTGGTTTCTGTCTGGCTTAGGCGCATGGCCTAGCCAACCAGAAATCCCATTTCTAACAAGGGATGTGTCTTGGCCTGACCCGGTTCAACCTGCTCTTAGCAGACCTAGTTCCGGCCTTGAACGCTTGTAACTCACACGCACCAAGATTAGGAGGCCTAGTACTACCAGGCCTCCTTTACGCGGACAACATTGTCCTGATCAGTCACACACAGGTGGGCCTACAACATCTTCTCACCACCACACAGGAATATTCCAAAGCTAATGGCCTAACCATCAACCTGGAGAAAACAAGGAACATGACGATCAGGAAAAACCTTAAGAAATCCCCAACTTGGTTCTTGGGCAGCACACACATTGAATCTGTACCAGAATACATTTACCTAGGTGTGATTATCGACAAGGGTGGCTACTTCACCGCCCAGAAAAACACCATCAGATGCAAAGGCCTTGCCCTGGCAGTCTCATTAAAGAACTTTAACTCCAAACTGTGTGGTCCTTTGATACTCCCTCTGGCTTAAGTGGTATAACCAAACTCCTACCAACAATTGTCTAAGACAGCGAAGCACAGAGGGGGAGGGACTCAAAAGCATTGGACAACACAATTGGAACATCGTATAGGATCATTGTCGGCCTGCCCAAATACACCTCGCCCGTACAGATCAGATTAGAATTCGACCTACATAAACAGTCCCTGGCAAGACAAGGGGCGTATATTATCACTTGGGACAAAGTCCGGAAAGCCACACCAGGAACTCTCAACCAACACTTGTGGATAGAGCTACAATGGCAAATTGCATCTCCCACAGCAAACTACCTTAAAAATAGCCTTATCAACATTGGGCTAACCGAGTTCTGGGACACACCTACCAATAACACTACATTAAAAAAACTTGTATGGAAAACGGTCAAGTACCTTACATGGATTGAGGATAAGGCTTCCCTTTCAAAAAGGGCCCATGGCTAGATGACTCTGAGCACCTACTTAGCCCCTGCTCCTAAAAATAATTTTAGCTGGGGTTTGCCAAAGTCATTAAAATCAAATTCCTGAAGTATCGACTAGTCCTCCTACCCTGCACACAGCACCTTCCACACTGGCTCAAGGAAACAGCGGGTTCCACCTGCCGCTTATGTGGCTTAGCACCAGAAGACCTGTTGCACCTCCTATGAACATGCAAAGACCTTTTGAAAGAACGTAAACAACTACTAAAACCTCTCTTAAACCTATGAGGGATTCGCACCTGGAGGCAAGCAGTGCTGGCTTGCTTCGCACCTGGAGACCCACAGTCGAACTGTCACCTGGTGAAGTTCCTGAGCCTGGTGGAAAAAAAAAATGCCAGAATAGTGAAAGAGTTCTTCACCTAAGGGAAATTTCGGGAGGAATCTCAAACCTCCCATGTTGGGCCTCACAACGCATTATCTTTACCCAGTGACCACACAGCACAATATTATCAGGCAAATGTCCATGCTTGTAAAGGCACAAAGAAAATGCAAGAAGAGCACCAGCCAACATTTTAAACATGTAAACTGTAACCTTGTGCATACTTAAGGATGCAAATTGCTTGTTCTTAATACGTTGGGTTTTATCAACCATGTAACAAATTCATTTTACCTATTTATTTATTTAATCTACTTACCAACCAATCCACACTTTATTAGGGGGTAGCCCCAACACTACACCCAGCCCTATCAGCCTAATTTAGCCTGAGCGAATCATGTTGAGAACGAATTCTGAGTTTAGCATTTTAAACACCTTAAGCACTTTTTGCACTGAGGGCATTTTGTAACCGACCTAGCACTAGGCAGAAGTCGATGAGTCTGGCTCTTAACCGATAACGCTGCTGTTTTTAATCAAACCGAAGCAACAACAGAATGTTTTATGATTAGCTGCCTTATGTCTGCAAAGGTGCTACCAACATATATGCATGCGCAGCACTGCATTTTATTGCGTGTACTAATGGTTTTATTGGTTTTTCTACTGTATTACAATGGTTTTCAGTAACTATGCAAATAAATAAACTTAACTTAACAGTGTGACGTACAGTGTCACAGTGTAGAGTATGGTGACGTCAAGTTGAGTGGCATAGAGTGTAGAGGCATAGAGTGTCATGGAGTACACTGTCTGGGCATTGAGTGGAGTGGTGTTTCGTGGAGTGGCATTGAGTGGAGTGGCATAGAGTGAAATATCATAGAGTGGAGTGGCGTACAGTCGAGTGGTATAGAGTTGAATAGAGTTCAGTAGAGTGACATAGTGTTGTGATATAGAGTGTCATGGCGTACACTGTCATGGTGTTGAGTGGAGTGGCATAGAGTAGAGTGGTGTAGAGGAGAGTAGCATGTCATAGAGTAGAGAGAAGTGGTGTAGAGTGGAGTGGTGTGTCATACACTAGATTGGAGTGGCATCTTATAGAGTGGTGTGTCGTACAGTGTGTTACAGTTGAGTGGCATAAAGTGGAATAGGGTAGAGTGGAGTGGTGTAGAGTTGAATAGCATTGAGTGGAGTTGTGTAGAGTTGAATAGCGTAGAGTGGAGTGGCGTACTGTGGAGGGGTGTACATTGTTGTGGCATACAGTGGAACAGCATAGGGTGGAGTGGGGTAGAGTGGAGTTATGTACAGTGTAATAAGCTAACGTAGAGTGGCGTAGAGTGTCATGGTATACACTGCCATGGCGTTGATTGGGGCGGCATAGAGTGGAATGGCATTGAGTGGAGTTATGTATAGTGGAATACCGTAGAGTGGAGTGGCGTTGAGTGAGGTGGTATGTCATAGAGAACAGTGGATTGGCATAGAGTAGAGAGGCGTGTCATACAGTAGAGTGCAGTGTTGTGTTATAGAGTGGTGTGTCATACAGTGTGTTATAGTGGAGGGGTGTAGAGTGGAGTGGCATAGAGTGGGGTGTCATACGGTGGTGTGTGGTAGAGTTGTGTTGTAGACTATCATGGCATATAGTGTCATGGCATAGAGCGTTGTGGCGCAGAGTGGAGTGGTGTAGAGTGAAGTGGCCCAGAGTGGAATAGCATAGAGGGGAGTGGTGTACAGTGTCACTGCATACAGTTTCATGGAGTACAGTGTTGTGACGTAGAGTGGACTGGCATTGAGTGGGGTGATTCAGGATGGAATAGGGTAGAGTGGAGTGGCATAGAGTGTTGTGGCATTGAGTGGAGTTGTGTAGAGAGGACTGGCATTGAGTGGAGTGGTGCAGTGTGGAATAGTGTAGAGTGGAGTCGCATAGAGAGGAGTGGCATAGAGTGTAGTGGTGTGTGGTAGAGTAGAGTGGAATGGAATGGAATGGCATAGAGTGGAGTGGCGTGATGTACAGTAGAGTGGAGTGTCGTGTTATAGAGTAGCATGTCATACAGTGTGTTCTAGTGAAGGGCATAGAATGGAGTGGTATACAGTGGAGTAGTGTAGAGTGGAGTGGCATAGAGTGGAGTGTTGTGCAGTGTCGTGAGGTAGAGCGGAGTGGCATAGAGTGATATGGCATATAGTGTTGTGGCATACAGTGTCATGGCTTAGAGTGGAGCAGCATGGAGGGCAGTGGTGTAAAGAGGAATAACATAGAGAGAAGTGGCATAGAGTGGCGTTGCGTAGAGTTAAATAGCATAAAGTAGAGTGTTGTGACATAGATTATCGTGGTGTTTAGTGTCATGGCATAGAGTATGTAGCATAGAGTGGAGTGACAGTGTTGTGAAGTAGAGTGTAATGGTGTACACTGCTGTGGTGTTGAGTACAGTGGTATGGAGTGGTGTAGAGGGGAGTAGCATGTCAGAGAGTAGAGCAAAGTGGTGTTGAGTGGAGTGGGGTGTCATACATTAGATTGGAGAGGCATCTTACAGAGTGGTGTGTCGTACAATGTGTTACAGAGGAGCGGCATAAAGTGGAATAGCATAGAGTGGAGTGGTGTAGAGTCGAATGGCATTGAGTGGAGTTGTGTAGAGTCGAATAGCATAGAGTGGAGTGGCGTACTGTGGAGGGGTGTACAGTGTTATGGCATACATTGGAACAGCATAGGGTGGAGTGGACTAGAGTGGAGTTATGTACAGTGTAATAATGTAGAGTAGAGTGTTATGGCATACACTGTCATGGTGTTGATTGGGGCAGCATAGAGTGTAGTGGCATTGAGTGGAGTTATGTAGAGTGGAATACCATAGAGTGGAGTGGTGGTGAGTGTAGTGGTATGTCATAGAGTACAGTCGATTGGCATAGAGTGGAGAGGGGTGTCATACAGTAGAGTGGAGTGTTGTGTTATAGAGTGGTGTGTCATACAGTGTGTTACGGTAGAGGGGGATAGAGTGGAGTGGCATAGAGTGGAGTTGCATAGAGTAGGGTGTCATTCAGTGGTGTGTGGTAGAGTGTCGTATTGTAGATTATCGTGGCATACAGTGTCATGGCGCAGAGTGTTGTGATGCTGAGTGGAGTGGTGTGTGGTAGAGTAGAGTGGAGTGGCGTGACGTACAGTATTTATTTTATTTATTTATTTATTTAGTGTTTTATAGAGCGCAAACGTGACCTGTTAGGGTATCAGAGCGCTTTACAGGGATAACACGTTATATACAAGCATGAAATAGTCAAAGAAAAAAAAAACATAAGTAGGAGTAGAAGGAAATGAAACATTTGGGGAATAACAGGGTGTATACAATGTTCAGATCATAATTCAGAGAAATCCAGCAATTACATTTGTGGGAGTACAAGGTCAGTACAAGATGGATAGCAGCCAGTCAGTCCAAACTCTAGTGGCAATAAAAATAAGCAAAGCCACTGAGCGGTGTGTGCAATGCATGATTTATGGGCGAAACTTGCCCATTAGGAAGGTTTTGGCTTCCTTTTTAAATATTGACAGAGAGGGAATTCTTCTGATGAAAGCCGGCAGCAAGTTCCAGATTCTTGGTGCGGCCCCAGAGAAAGCACGATTGGAAGTTTTTTCCTTTCGGAAGTGGGGTGGCTGAAGCACAAAGTCTCTAGCTGACCGGGAGTTTCAGGGTCCTCCAGAAACCATGATTTTCTGGGCGAGATATGCAGGGGATTTCGTGTGTAGCGCTTTGAGGGTGATACACGCCAATTTGAGTTGGTTCCAGCTTCAAGAGGAAGCCAGTTCAGTGCCTTCAGAAGCAGTGAGATGTGGTTGAATTTGTTTGAGCCTGGTAAGAGTCTGGCGGCGGCGTTGAGGCTAGCTTTTAGGGGGGCCGTGGAGATCTTGGGCAGGCCTGAAAGGGTTGAGCATCCGTATTCGATTCTGGAGATAACTAATGCCTGGATTGCCATTTTTAGGCCCGAGGCATCAAGGAAAGGTTTTAGTTTCCTCAGGTACCTCAGGTGAAACCTGGCAGTTTTAGCCATTGAGTTGATGTGGTCTCGCATATTCAGGTTGCTGTCTAGGATTATTGTGAGAGATTTGGCAGATTCCACTATGGTCGGTGTGCAGTTTAGTGCTGTGATCGACTTGGTCCATTCCCGGACGTCAGTGTTACTTTTAGGGGGGGAGATTAGAAGGAACTCCGTTTTTTGTGCATTTAGTTTGAGCTGGTTGAAGGCGAGCCATTGACCAGTCAGCTTTAGGGCCTCATTCAAAGAGTAGATCTCCTCTAGAGATGAGATTTTGATGTAGATCTGGGTATCATCGGCATACATGTGGAAGGAGATGGTGGTACGTAGTAATTCAGCTAACGGTTCAAGGTAGTGATTGAAGAGAATTGGGGAAAGAGTTGATCTTTGGGGTACTCCGATCGTTATTGGGGAAGGAGCAGATAGATTACTGTTGACTCAGAAACTCTGGGTACGGTTCCGGAGGAAGGATCTAAACCATTCGAGAACAGTTTCCCTTACTCCCATCCTGAATTTGAGGCGTTCAAGTAGTTTCTCGTGGTTGACTGTGTCGAATGCCGAGGATAAATCCAGTAGAATTAGGAGACATGTTTTGACTTGGTCAAGGGCTTGAAAAGCATCATCCACAATATGGAGAATAGTAGTTTCCGTGCTGTGCTCAGGCCTGAACCCGAATTGGAATTCGTCTAGCAGATTAAAGTTGGTGATATGTTGGCTTAGTTGAAGTTGCACACATTTCTCCAGAGCTTTCGCTAGAAGTGGGATATTGGATAGTGGTCTGAAATTGTCTGGAGTAGCAGGATTCAAGGTGGGTTTTTTTAAGATGGAGATGACTTGACCGGCTTTTAGAGAGTCAGGTATGGACCCTTGCAGCAGGGAAGAATTGATTATTTTAGTCCAAATGGGAATGATAAATTGAGCGGTCGCGGTCGCGGCCACAAAGCTGGAGGGGAGTGGGTCATTAAAGTGGTTATTCGGATTTAAGGATTTAATAGAGCGGAGTGGCATAGAGTGATGTGGCATATAGTGTTGTGGCATACAGTGTCATGGCTTAGAATGGAGCAGCATGGAGGGCAGTGGTTAGAGTGGAATAACATAGAGTGGAGTAGAGTGGAGTGGTTTACAGTGTCATGACATGGAGTCTTGTGGCATACAGTGGAGTGGCGTAGAGTCTCATGGGGGACAGTGTTTTGGCATACAGTTTTGTGGCATACAGTGTTGTGGTGTAGAGTGGAGTGACATTGAGTGGAGTGGCATAGAGTGGAATAGCATAGAGTGGAGTGGCGTAAAGTGGAGTGATGTGTCATTGAGCAGAGTGGAGTGGTGTAGAGTGGAGTGGAGTGGAGTGGAGTGGCGTGTCATACAGTAGAGTAGAGTGTCATGTCATAGAGTAGTATGTCATACAGTATGTTACACTTGGTGGGTGTGGACTAGAATGACATGGAGCGTAGTGGCATAGAGTAGAATAGCGTTGAGTGGAGTGGCATAGAGTGGAGTAGAGTCAAGTGGCAGAGAGTGGAAGAGCATAGAGTGGAATGGCATAGAGTTGAGGGGTGTCGATTGGAGGGGTGTAGACTGGAGTGGTGTAGAGTGGAGTGGCATAGAGTGGAATAGCATTGAGTAGAGTGGCATAGAATGGAGTGGTGTAGAGTTGAGTGGTGTAGAATTGAGTGGTGCAGAGTGGGATGTCGTAGAGTCAAGTGGCATAGAGTGGAGTGGCATGTCATAGAGTAAAGTGGTGTGTGGTAGAGTGGAGTGGCATGTCTTAGTGTGGAGTGGCTTGTCATAGACTGGAGTGGCATGGAGGGTCATAGAGTGGAGTGGCATGTCGTAGAGTGGAGTGTCCTGGAGGGTTATAGAATGGAGTGGCATGTTATAGAGTGGAGGGATGTGTTTTAGAGTGGAGTGGAGTGGACTGTCATAGAGTGGAGTGGGGTGCCATTGAGTGGAGTTGCCTGTCATAGAGTGGAGTGACATGTTATAGAGTGGAGTGGAGTAGCATGTCATACAGCAGAGTGGAGTGGAGTGTCTTGTCATAGAGTGTACTTTAAACAGATGTAGCCAGAAAATGGCTGAATGTATGTAGATGAAATTTGACAGGAATATAGGGCCCGATTCACAAACGTAATCTGAGACAAAATCCTAAACTTAATACTTTTGGTATTCACAGAAGGCATTTAGTAGTAGTAAAGTTAGGAATCCTAACTTTACTAGTACTAAAACCCTTTTGTGAATACCGAAAGTCATAAAGTTAGGATTTTGTCTCAGTTTAGCAGTAGTAAAGTTAGCAATCCTAACTTTACTACTACTAAATGCCTTCTGTGAATACCAAAAGGAGTAAGTTTAGGAATTTTGTCTCAGATTAGTTCTGTGAATCGGCCCCATAGATTTTGGAGTGGAAAGGGGCCTTTTTGGTAGTAGTTCTAAACTGGTCTGTGATTGGTAGTGAATCTAAATTCAGTAGTGTTATAGATATAAAGCACAAAAACTGTTGTGTATTGTGCCATGGTATACCGCAGCAATTTCACAGTATACTGTGGTACATCGCATTAACAAAATAGCATGTGATTGGTTAATGGTAGCCCTTACAAAATTAAATGGTAGCCATATTGTTTCGACCACACTTAGGGCCGGATTTACTAGTTTGTCATGCAGCGCAGTGAAGCAGCTGCAAATGCTGTGTTGCGTGTGAAGGAGAGAGCAGGAGAGCACCATATTTCCAGAAATATGGCAATCTCCTCCCCTCTCCCTAACACCGGCACAGAAATGTGCAGCTGTGCGCAATGGACACACCTTTGCACCATAGTGCAAGGTTGTCTCCATGAGTCCAGCATTGGTTTTGTACTGGAAGGATACCCTTCCAGTACAAAATACCATGCTTAGACTAACTTTAATCCTTTTGCCACTCTGTATGTGTGCTGTTCAGTGCAGCACACATGCGAAGTCACAAAAGAAAGGAGAAATAAAAGCATTTCTCCTTCATGGTGCCTATGTGAAATGGGTGCTATTTTCTGATGCTAAACCTTGTCTAATTTTTTAAGTAAAAAGGGCTTAGCATCAGAAACCTTGGGTGGTTGCATGGGAATGACCACGCACCACCCATAGTATGCACTGCGTTAAGTTACTTTCACTCATCCATACAGGCAGTCACACACCCCCTCCCCCACCCACACAGACACTCAGACACCCATACAGGTACTCAGACAACCAATCAATCACCCACACAGCCACTCATTTACCCACTCACACACCATGCAGCCACTTAGACACCAACTGACCGACTGTTAAAAACATTCACACAACCATATTTTAATTGCAGCCGCAGCCATATCTTAATTGTACAATCAGGAAAGATTGCTTTACCCAAATTTTGGCAGCGAGGATGATGATATTACAAATAAAAGATTTGAATCCAAACTGGTCACTCCTCTCTAATATTGTTAAGTACAGGCTGTGCGGCTCCAAACTTGAAACCTTTCCACACTTACTCTGTTGCTGTCCGTCGCTGCTTCACTTTAGGCGGTCACTGCCATAGCCACTTTTCTTAACCCATGGTATAAGGACTTGCAGCGACGCTATGAAGTGGATTTTCAGCACTACGGTCCCTTCTGAATTGGCAAGAATAGCTAAATTCTTTAAAGTGGTGCAGGACCTTAAAAAAAAAACGAACAAAACCCAGCAATGACCGCCCACTGACAATATGCACCTTTCACTTTGGCCTACTTATAACTGACCCTAAACAACTATACTGCCTTTTATTTAACAATTGCTGATTTTAAACCATGTGTTTTATCTGCTGACATAATATGCCCGCCTATATCGGAATGTCCTGCAAATATTTATCCATTCTATTGAACTGTGCACTTTGGTTTATTTGCGATCGATTTGAAACAAATACACTGCCATTAAGTCAATCATAATAGATTCTAAATTGTGTGTTCTATCTTTGATAAACATCCATTTATGTTAGACGGTTCTACAACTATTATCGATCCATTCTTCTTTCTTGCCCTCTGCATACCATGGTTTTAATTCTCTTTTAAATGTTTTATATTGTCAAGGTTTTAATTAACCCCACAATAAAAATGTATTTGATTGACATTCACAGAACCAGTCACTCACCCATACATTCACTGAGACACCTAATCACTCACTTATACAGTCAGTCACGCACCCACTGAATCATCCATACAGGCCCTCGTACACCCAATGATTCACCAATACACATTAGGATCTATATATGACACTCATAAATCTTTTAAAAACACTCACAGTTACTGGATGATGTCATCAGTGATGTCATTTGAGATGTCATCAGTGAAGTCATCAGTGATGTCACTGACCATGTAATCAGTGATGTAATACGTGAGGTCATAAGCAGTGCATTGCGGGGGCGCAAGTTATAGTTAGCTCAGCTAACTGTAACTGCTGAATTTCACTGGTTTCATACAAGTGAAGCTTGAGCCTAACTATAAAGTCTCTGTAACCTTTGTTTTTTTCAGTGAATATATATTGAACCCACAAAATTTCGTATACACAATTATAAAGTATAAATAGGTGTTTATAAAATATTTTAAAAAGTATATCAGTGAAAGTGTTTATACAAATCTGATATTTTAACTTTGTATAGTGATATTTCACACTTTGAAAATTACGCCGGAGTCGCGACCCCTGCGCGACCCTGGAAATACGTGCAGGGAAGGGTCGCGCACCCTATGCACATACATCGCACAGTCGTGAAATTTCGTAAAGTTAACAGTAAAGTAAAAAAAACTGTTTATAAATTGTTTTCTAAATTATATTAGTGAAAGTCTTTAACCAAAACTGATATTTATAATTTCTACAATGATATTTCATACTTTTGAAATTACGCCGGAGTCGCGACTCCAGCGCGACTCCAGAAATGCACCCCAGCAGGGTTCGCGCACCCTGAATCCACGCACCCATCGTGTAGGTTTGCGTAGGGTGCGCGACTCCTTTGTAAAAATAAAAAGAATAAAAGAAAGCATAACAATACAATAAAACAACTTTGACAGTATTGAAAGCATTATTTAAGTAAATATAAATG
This sequence comes from Calotriton arnoldi, assembly GCA_963921515.1. Lineage (NCBI taxonomy): Eukaryota > Metazoa > Chordata > Amphibia > Caudata > Salamandridae > Calotriton > Calotriton arnoldi. The sequence goes on from CAWUFW010012014.1 coordinate 231,352, forward strand.
TAAGATGTACATATAAATAACAGAGTATATTTTTAGTAGTGTATGATATATATATTTTAAAAGAGTGATTTTAATTGTTGAAGAAGATTTTAGAAAAACTATGTATATTTAAAAAAGAAAAGTTCAAAAATAGACTTCCAATCATTTTTAAATAAAAGGAATTCTATAAAACCCTTACAACTATTGTCAAAAAGGTAAGGTTAAAATAATTTTATACATAAGATTTACAATTTAAAAACCTTGGAAATTCTCTGAAAAAACCATAGGTTTCAGGAACGTTAAAGTTAGGGAATAGCATTTAAAAAACCTTTCAAATTCTCTGAAAAAATCATAGGTTTCAGGGACGTTATAGTTAGCAATTAGCATTTAAAAAACCTTTGAAATTCACTGAAAAAACATAGGTTTCAGGGACGTTATAGTTAGGAATTAGCATTTGAAAAACCTTAGAAAATGATTTGATGCACCTCCTCACACTTTAACATAACCTTTGATACACCCTCTCTAAAATAGAGACTATCATTTTGAAACCGTAGACACATCAATACCAGTTACTACATACTCACTCACTGATTCCTAAATCTACAGACACATCCACTCATTCACCCAAACAGTCACTCCTACATGCAGTCACTCAACAATACAGCACTATCATATACACTGATACATCTATACAGACACTCACACACTGTCACTCACCCGTAGAGGTGCACAAACACCTACTCAGTCACCCAAAGAATCAATCACACTGCCATTTGCTCACCTATACAGTTATACATACACTATGTCACTTATTCATACAGATACTAACACATACTTGCTCTCTTATACAGTCACTGGCACAAGCACTAGGCCTGGGCGAAGTACTCACGCTACGCTCGCGTAGTTTGCGAAGTTTGCGCTACTTCGCACTACGCGAATTGCACGTAGCACAGTGCAAACACGCGTAGCGTAAGCGGTCATTTTTGCTTGCTCGCGGTCCTCAACGTCAAGTTGGCGACCGCGAGCAAGCAAAATGACATCCCGGCGAGACTTTTTCTCGTTTGCGATCAGCAACATCAAGTTGCCGATCGCGAGCGTGGAAAATAAACCTCCCGGCGAGATTCTCAACGCGGGAGGTCAGGTTTCTCATTGCGAGTGGTCGCGTATGCTCGCGACCGCTCACGATGAGAAACTACCAGTCCAGCGTTGAGAAGCTGCCGCTCGAGTAGAAATCTACTCGAGCGGCAGAAAACGACTCGCTTGCACTGTGCAAGAAGCCGTTTGCAATGATTGCACAGTGCGGACAAGCATCCGGCACTGTGCAATCAGTGCGAACAGCATTTTGCACAGTGCACTACGCAGTTCGCGTAGTTATGCGTAGCTCGCGTAGTGCGAAGTGCACTTCGCGTAGCTTCGCGTAGCGCTACTACGCGGACTACGCCCAGCATTAACAAGCACACACTCATTCATACTGCCACTGTCACAATTACTCACTCTCACATATAGTCATTTATATAGTCAAACACTCACATATACTGTCTTTCAGATATGTAGTTACTCACACATGTACCACTGAGACATCTAAAAACTCACCAACACGCCTATACACACACTCACCCACCAAAATATTTTATAAACACCTATTTATACTTTATAATTATGTATACGAAATTTTGCAGGTGCGCGACTTGTGCGCGATGGGTGGCGCACCCTATGCGATTCCATGTGACCCGAAAAGAAAGCTTTTAATTGGTTTAAAACATTTTCATTCTGTTAGAGGGAGGATCCAACACCTGTTTTATTCCTCTTATTATTTGTCTGTCTTCCTGGCAAAACCTGTTTGTTGTATCTTCCTACAATTTTGTATTTTACTGTGTTTCTTGACTTTTTTTTCAAACAATGGCATCCAGTCATCCAGATCAAGACCTAGTGGAAGAGGAAGATTATGTGGTGGAGCCTGTCAAGAAGAGAAAAGAAAGTGTGGTTTGGGCCTTCTTCACTGCCGGGGGGTGAGAAGAAGGTGAATGCGAGAAAGGTGATGCAAGATATGCAAAAGAGTACTGTCCAGAGGTTCTGAGAAAAAGTACTCATTCCTTTTTTTTTTCCAAACAATTATATTGGACTCTTCAATTATGAAAAAAAAAAAGTCAACAACACCAAAAAAAAAGAAAACATTTTTAGAAAATATAAAAAAAAAAATTCTTTAAAAAACGGTTCTTACGGAACCACATATACTGGTTAAAAATAGAAAGATTACCTGAGTGATTGCATGAGTGCAAGGACACTGCCTGAGTGATTGCAGGACTACTTGTATAGTGCCTGAATGATTGCATGAGTGCATGGGTAATGCCTGGGTGATTTTGTAAGTGCATGGGTACTGCCTGGGTAATTGCAGGAGTGCATGGATAGTGCCTGGAGGATTCGAAGAGTACAAGGTTAGTGCCTGGGTTATTGCAGGAGTACACGGGTAATGCCAGGGTGATTGCATGAGTAGTGCCTGGGTGATTGGAGGAGTGCATGGATAGTCCCTGGGTGATTGGAGGAGTGCAAGGGTAGTGCCTGGGTGATTGCATGAGTGCATCAGTAGTGCCTGGGTGATTGTAGGAGTGCATGGATAGTGTCTGGATGATTGGAGGATTGCAAGGGTAGTGCCTGGGTTATTGTATGAGTGCATAGGTAGTGCCTGGGTGATTGGAGGAGTGCATGAGTAGTACCTGGGTGATTGCATGAGTGCACGGGTAGTGCCTGGATGATAGGAAGACTGCATGGGCAGTTGCAGCAGAAGTGCCTCAGTGCATGTATGAGTGCATGGGTAGTACCTGAGTAATTGCATGAGTGCAGGGGTAATGTCTGGCTGATTGGAGGAGTGCATGGGTACTGCCTGGGTAATTGGAGGAGTGCATAGCTAGTGCCTGGGTGATTTTATAAGTGCATGGGTAGTGGCTGGGTGATTGAAGGAGTGCATGGGTAATGCCTGGGTGATTGTATGATTACAGGGATAATATCTGGGTGATTGGAGGAGTGCCTATGTACTACCTGAGTGATTGAAAGAGTGCATGGGTAATGCATGGGTGATTGCATGAGTGCTGGGGTAATGTCTGGCTGATTGGAGGAGAGCATGGGTACTGCCTGAGTGATTGAAGGAGTGCATGGGTAATGCCTGGATGATTTTGTAAGTGCATGGGTACTGCCTGGGTTATTGCATGAGTGCATAGGTAGTGCCTGGGTGATTGAAGGAGTGCATGAGTAGTACCTGGGTGATTGCATGAGTGCACGGGTAGTGCCTGGATGATAGGAAGACTGCATGGGTAGTGCTTCCATGATTGCATGAGTGCAGCAGAAGTGCCTCAGTGCATGTATGAGTCCATGGGTAGTACCTGAGTAATTGCATGAGTGCAGGGGTAATGTCTGGCTGATTGGAGGAGTGCATGGGTACTGCCTGGGTGATTGAAGGAGTGCATGTAGTAATGCCTGGATGATATTGTAAGTGCATGGGTACTGCATGGGTGATTGGAGGAGTGCATGGGTAAGGCCTGAGTTATTGCATGAGTGCAGGGGTAATGTCTGGGTGATTGCATGACGAGAGGGGTAGTGCCTGGGTGATTGGAGGAGTGCATAGTTAGTGCCTGGGTGATTGAATGAGTGCAGGGGGAATGTCTGGGTGATTGCAGGAGTGCATGGGTAATGCCTGGGTGATTGCATGAGTGCAGGGGTAATGTCTGGGTGATTGGAGGAGTGCATGGGTATTGCCTGAGTGATTGAAGAAGTGTATTTGTAATGCATGGGTGATTTTGTAAGTGCATGGGTACTGCCTGGGTGATTGGAGGAGTGCATGGATAATGCCTGGATGATTCAAAGAGTGCAAGGGTAGTGTCTGGGTTATTGCATGAGTGCATAGGTAATGCCTGGGTGATTGCATGAGTGCAGGGATAGTGTCAGGGTGATTGAGGAGTGCATATGTAGTGCCTGGGGGATTTTATAAGTGCATCAGTACTGGCTGGGTGATTGCATGAGTGGAGCGGTAATGTCTGGGTGATTGGAGGAGTCCATGGGTACTGCCTGAGTGATTGAAGTAGCACATGAGTAATGCCTGGGTTATTGCATGAGTGCATGGGTAGTGCCTGGGTGATTGAAGGAGTGCATGGATAGTGCCTGGATAATTGAGGACTGCAAGGGTAGTGCCTGGGTTATTGCATGAGTGCATAGGTAGTGCCTGGGTGATTGGAGGAGTACATGAGTAGTACCTGAGTGATTGCATGAGTGCACGGGTAGTGCCTGGATGATAGGAAGACAGCATGGGTAGTGCTTCTATGATTGCATGAGTGCGGCAGAAGTGCCTCAATGCATGTATGTGTGCATTGGTAGTGCCTGAGTAACTGCATGAGTGCATGGGCAGTGCCTGGTTGATTTTATAAGTGAATGGGTAGTGGCTGGGTGATTTAAGGAATGCATGGGTAATGCCTGGGTGATTGTATGAGTGCAGGGATAATATCTGGATGATTGGAGGAGTGCATACATACTACCTGAGTGATTGAAGGAGTGCATGGGTAATGCCTGGGTGATTGCATGAGTGCTGGGGTAATGTCTGGCTGATTGGAGGAGTGCATGGGTACTGCCTGAGTGATTGAAGGAGTGCATGGGTAATGCCTGGATGATTTTGTAAGTGCATGGGTTCTGCCTGGGTGATTGGAGGAGTGCATGGATAGTGCCTGGATGATTGGAGGACTGCAAGGGTAGTACCTGTGTTATTGCATGAGTGCATAGGTAGTGCCTGGGTGATTGGAGGAGTGCATGAGTAGTACCTGGGTGATTGCATGAGTGCACGGGTAGTGCCTGGATGATAGGAAGACTGCATGGGTAGTGCTTCCATGATTGCATGAGTGCAGCAGAAGTGCCTCAGCGTATCTATGAGTGCATGGGTACATGGGTAGTGCCTGGGTGATTGGAGGAGTGCGTAGCTAGTGCCTGGGTGATTTTATAAGTGCATGGGTAGTGGCTGGGTGATTGAAGGAGTGCATGGGTAATGCCTGGGTGATTGCATGAGTGCAGGGATAATGTCTGGGTCATTGGAGGAGTGCATGGGTACAGCCTGACTGATTGAAGGAGTGCATAGGTAATGCCTGGGTGATTGCATGAGTGCAGGGGTAATGTCTGGGTGATTGTAGAAGTGCATGGGTATTGCCTGAGTGATTGAAGGAGTGCATGGGTAATGCCTGGGTGATTGCATGAGTGATGGAGTAATGTCTGGCTGATTGGAAGAGTACATGGGTACTGCCTGAGTGATTGAAGGACTGCATGGGTAATGCCTGGATGATTTTGTTAGTGCATGGGTACTGCCTGGGTGATTGGAGGAGTGTATGGATAGTGCCTGGATGATTCGAAGAGTGCAAGGGTAGTGCCTGGGTTATTGCATGAATGAATAGGTACTACCTGGGTGATTGCATGAGTGGAGGGATAGAGTCAGGGTGATTGAGGAGTGCATAGGTAGTGTCTGGTTGATTTTATAAGTGCATCTGTACTGGCTGAGTGATTGCATGAGTGCAGGGGTAATGTCTAGGTGATTGGAAGAGTACATGGGTACTGCTTGAGTTATTGCAGCAGTGCATGGATAGTGCCTGAGTGATTGAAGGAGTGCATTGGTAATGCCTGGGTGATTGCATGAGTGCATGGCTACTGTCTGGGTGATTGGAGGAGTGCATGTGTACTGCCTGAGTAAATGCAAGAGTGCAAGAGTAGTGCCTGAGTGCACGGATGAGTCCATGGGTAGTGACTGGGTGCTTGCATGAGTGCATGGGTAGTGCCTGGGTGATTGTACCAGTATATGGGTAGTGCCTGGATAAAATAAATGAGTGTGGGAATAGAGCCTGAGTGCATAGATGAGTGCATGGATAGTGTTTGAAGGAATGGATGAGTGCAGTAAAAGTGGATCTAAACATTATTTTACATTATCATGCACATTACATTATTTCTTCTTACCTTTTTTACTAATGTAAATACAAAACTCAGTGGAACTATTTTACAGTAGTTTTGTTGCAAACTGAATGTAAAATCTTTTCAAACTTCACCATTACCTTCTGTAAAAAAAAGAAGAAAAACTTATCGAATATAATATTATACTTTTAAGAACACAACATAATTTTAGAATTACATAACATTCATTTTCCTTTTTCTGCTGTTCTCAGATTCTACTGAATTTCACCATACACAGTGATTTCAATGTAGTTTCATCATACAACAGCAGGGAAAAAAACAATCAACAAGATTGTAAAAAAAAATCCACAGTTTCTTAATTACATTCTTCAAGTACATTGAGGGGCCGATTCCGATTCGGGCCGGAAAACGTACCGACCGACTCGGTACGGGAATTAAGTCCGACCGACACGTACCGGCGCTGCCCGAACCGGGTAGTACGATGAAATGCATGTGAATCACGACCGACTCGTACGGAACTCAAGCCGAACGACCGACCTGGACGGAAACAAGCTATCCGGCCGGGAAACTACGCGAATTGAACCGACCGACACGCACCAGGAATCAACCCGAACGAAACGTACCCGCGAACTCCGACCCGCGCAGTACGATGCAATGCATGCAAAACCAGACCGACTCGCACGGAGCTCAAGCCGTACGACCGACACGCGTACAAAAGCCAGCCGAAACAACACAAAACTCCGCGACCGACTCGTACGCCGCACATGAAACCTAGCTGAAACACAGCGGGAACGAGTCGGAGAAGATCGCACGAGACAACTGCAGTGTCCTACTCGGTCAGAAGAACGTCTCCTACATGCACAAAAAATACAAAGGAAAAAATACGAAAAAAAGGGCCAAACAAGCAATCACAAAGCCAATAAATACAGGGGGGGGGAATGGAACAAGGACACACCCCCAACTCCACCTATATAAAGGCCACAAATCCCTACCATGATCCTTTGCAAATTCCACTGACCTGCCAGCACAGAACACCATCAGGCAGCAACCACAGACACACTCACAGCTCATCCATCGCACAAGCCACACACCATTAGCACCTCAACAAATAGCACCCTCACACACACACAGCAAAACCTACACTCACACACCCTCACTTGCACACTCACACACACATCAATCACCACCACCACCCATCACCATGCCCCCAAAGAAGAATCCAAAGTTCCTAGATAGTGAATTGGAAGTCCTGGTAGACGAGATCCTGAGGGTAGAGCCACAGTTGTTTGGCACATTGGTCCAACAGACCCCCATGGCGCAGAAAACCAAGATGTGGGAGAGGATCGTCAACAGGGTGAATGCACAATCACCATGTTTGCGCACAAAGGAAGACATCCAGGACCGGTGGTATGATGTGCGCAGGAGGGTCAGGGACCTACTGAAGAAGGATTACCTCCTGAGTCAGCACACCGGCAGTGGCCCTCCTGCCAAATCAGTATACCTCAGGCCCTGGGAGGAGAAGGTGCGGGCCATCCTACCACCAGTGAGCGTATATGGACTAACAAACATCCCAGAGCCTGGTGAGTACACAACTAATATACACAATATGGTGTGACAATACACACACATCACTGTCAAGGGGATAGTCAAACCATGCACCCTTAGCAAATCCACAGCAAACAAAAGATAATCATCCCAAGATGTGAATGCTAGTCAGACAAACACAATACCTGCCATCTCATAGTGACATGTAACTGTGTCATGACATGTACAAACCTAACAACAAATACAGCAAGGCAGTGGCACAAATATAACCAACAAACACAGTCAGATATTTTGCCACCACTAGAACACCACCTCACAGGGAAGCTCACTCAAAGGAAGGAATTCTGTGTATGCTGGTGAAGTCAGTGTAGCCAATAGCATGATGGGAGTTGTAGTCACAGATATTGGTCACCCTCACAATTGGCCCATCAACACCACCCTGAACCATGCTCACATCACAAAGGACTGACAAGATGGCTGACACTGGGTACTGCTGTGGGGAGCACAAGGCCCTGCTGGGAACTGTGCACCAACCAACAGCAGGACACCACTGACTGACATCCTGAAAGACAACTTGCACTCCCTGCAATGGAAGCACCTTCCATGGTGGGATATCTGGCTGGGTGGGAAGGAGGACTGACAGCTCTGACCATAGTCACCAGCAGCTTTTCTCACACACCCCCTTAACACAAACTCCACACAACTCACCTGGGAGAATGCATTGCCTCACACTCTAATTAAATATCCCACAAAGAACTACCACACTGGGTTATGCTGTGTGAAGCACAGGGACACTTTTGGGACGTGTAGCCAAACAAACGCCAGGACAACACTGTCAGCCATCCTGTCAGCACAGGCATACTACCCCACAGGGAAGCAGAGTCAAAAGGAAGGAAGTATGGGCATGCTGGGAAGGGGGGTGTAGGCAATAGCATGATGGGAGTGGTAGTCACAGCTCAACATCCCCCACCCACATGGCCCAGCAAGTTCACACTGAAGCATGCACACCTCACAGCCAGTGAAAAGCCACTTCAAAGATGTCTGACACTGGCCTCAGTTGTGGGGAGCACAAGGCCCTGCTTGGAACTGGGCACCAACAAACAACAGGACCACACTGTCAGCCATCTTGCCATTGCTGTCACACTCAGACACAGTGAAGTCCACTCAAAAGGAAGGAAGTATGGGCATGCTGGGAAGGGGAGTGTAGGCAATAGCAGGATGGGAGTTGTAGTCACAGATATTGCTCACCCTCACAATTGGCCCATCAACACCACTCTGAACCATGCTCACATCACAGGGAGTGGAAAACAACTGACAAGATGGCTGACACTGGGTACTGCTGTGGGGAGCACAAGCCCCTGCTGGGAACTGTGCACCAACCAAGTGCAGGACACCACTGACTGACATCCTGAAAGCCAACTTGCACTCCCTGCAATGGAAGCACGTTCCATGGTGGGATATCTGGCTGGGTGGGAAGGAGGACTGACAGCTCTGACCATAGTCACCAGCAGCTTTTCTCACACACCCCCTTAACACAAACTCCACACAACTCACCTGGGAGAATGCATTGCCTCACACTCTAATTAAACATCCCACAAAGAACTACCACACTGGGTTATGCTGTGTGAAGCACAGGGACACTTTTGGGACGTGTAGCCAAACAAACGCCAGGACAACACTGTCAGCCATCCTGTCAGCACAGGCATACTACCCCACAGGGAAGCAGAGTCAAAAGGAAGGAAGTATGGGCATGCTGGGAAGGGAGGTGTAGGCAATAGCATGATGGGAGTGGTAGTCACAGCTCAACATCCCCCACCCACACGGCCCAGCAAGCTAGCACTGAAGCATGCACACCTCACAGGGAGTGAAAAGCCACATCAAAGATGTCTGACAATGGTGCTCTGTTGTGGGGAGTACCAGGCCCTGCTGGGACCTGTGCACCAACCAACAGCGGGACACCACTGAATGACATCCTGAGAGTCAACCTGAACACACTGTAAGGGTGGCATGCTTCATGGTGGGATAACTGGGCTGGGGGGAGAAGGAGGGCCGGATGTCCAACAAATAAAACCAATGCTGGCCATGCACACACCTCAACATTCACATTGAAAAGCCTCAGGTTTGTAGGACAATGTGCTACACCAATATCAACCTCTTACTGTTACAACTTAGGACAATGCAATGTACAGGCCCGCATCCAGCGGTACAGTCAGAACTGTCAGGTGTGTGAACCATTGATGCCTGTAGAAATATAACATACATTGTGCGTCTCTTCCAAAAACAGGTGATGATGGGGACACAGCAGCAGGCAAGGAGGAGTCCCTGTCCCAGGCTCCGGGGGACACTGAGCTCACTGGTGTGGAACAGCCTCTGCACTCCTCGGATGGCGAAGACCTACCTGGCTCCTCCGGTGCGAGTCATCATGCAGCACCAGCAGGACCAACATCTGCACCCCCTGCACCCACCCCTCCAACAACTGCCAACACACAGACCACCCCCGCCGACACGGACAGACGAAGGACCACCAATGACAACAGCACAGGGACCCTGGCCCAACGTCGAGCTACGGACAACGACCCCAGTAACAACCCCCAAGGGGGCCTAGGGTCACCTGGGCGTGCCACCGCAGGTCCCGCACGTGTCGCATGGGGTGGTGGGAGGGTTGGTAGGCAGAGGTCGCTGTTTGCAGAGGGGTCTGGACTGCATGATGACCCACAACTGGCACGCATTGCTGATGCTTACCAGAATAGCACCGGAGAGGTCAGCCAGGTAGTGGGGATCCTCAAGGACATCCAACAGCAGCAGGCTGCCCATCATGCCCGCTTGGACTCACACAAGTCCCGTGTGGAGACACACATGTCTCGCATGGAGTCCAAGTGGGACACATGGCAAGAACTGACAGCGGTGCATAGGGACATATTGACATGCCTCCGCCAGATTAGCACCAACATGGCCACACCTCCCTGTGTGCCCACAACATCTGATGCTGCAACAACTGCAACTGCCACAGGGAGGGAGGAGGACTCTGGCAGAGAGTCCCCTGCACCGCAGCAGCCTGCACGTGAGGGTCCCCCCCAAAGAAGGTGGGTCGTCCGAGGAAGGAAAACTGAGTGGTTGATGGCCATGTACATCCCCCAGGAAGCCAACACCTGTTCTGGAAAGTCTCCTTTGTGTGCAAACTGTTCACCCTGTAGAATGCAACACAACTCTCCCACATGACATGGGGAGTCTAAGTTGGACTAATGTATCAGATGACTGTGGACTTCACTCAGGACATTTCTGCTACCAAGACTTCCAACTCATCTGGGAACTTCGGATCACAATCCCAATGTACAGCACCCACCATCCTGTGCACTATACTCACACATGTCTGTAAATAAAATCACTACTACACCATACTTCCCTCTGTTGTGATTCCAACGTGGTTACTGTCATGGGGATGATGATCTGCTAAATTACACTGTGTATGCTAACTGCTACAGCAAGTACAACACCGTCATGTGAGTCATGGTGATGTGACACATATGAGGGAGACACACCACTAGGGCTACACAACATAGAGACACCAGGGCCATCGGACTCTTCGCCTACACTGATGTTGCCAGGAAATACTGTGGAATGCACAGACACCACACCTATTCACAGTCTGTGTCAACTAGCCCACAGGTGCAGCAAGCAAATGTCAGTCAGATGTGTGACCACAGACAACGCACATCCCAAAGTGAAGTACAGGTTTATTACACATTAGCAACATGTTGTTTCCACTACAAATGCAAGGTAATCCCACGTGGCTGTGGCCACAAAGTCAAAAAGTGCTGAAGATAGAAAGTCCAGGGGTGTGTGGCACATCACCTGTAGGAAAACGACTGCTGCCACTCTGAAAGCGGAATCATGGAGTCGGGGGATCCAAGTTGACCAAACAACTGTGTAAGCACCCTGTGAAGGTCAGACATGATACACAGTCAAAACCACTGAAGAACAGCACAGAACTGCAATACTCATGCCCAATACATGTCACAAGATAACTACACAAAACCAAGTTAGCATGTCAACACTGTTGGGCAGTACAGACTACCTGAGAGAACACATCGCTGCACGCATCCAGTCAAGTAGCACATGGCCACACTCAAACAGCACCAGAGCACCACCCACACATATCATGCAAACTCACATCATTGACATGACATCTCTGGATACTCACATTCAGCTGAAGAAGTTGGTGATGAGCTGTGTGCGGACATCACCCTCATCATCATCATCATCACTGGCATCGTGGCCCAGGCCAGGATCCTCCACAGGTGGTGGACGTTGGTCATCGTCATCCAGGATGAGAGGCAACTCCTTCCGCACTGCCAGGTTGTGTAGCATGCAGCAGACGATGACAATCTTGCACACCTTTGCTGGGGCATATGGGAGGGCCCCTCCTGTCTTGTCCAGGCAGCGGAAGCGGCTCTTCAGGAGACCAAAGGTCCGCTCGATCACTCTCCTGGTCCGACCATGTGCCTCATTGTAGCGCATCTGGGCTGGTGTCACAGGGTTCCTGAGGGGTGTCAGCAACCACGGCATGTTGGGGTATCCGGAGTCACCTACAGACAGACAATTGCACATTAGCTGAGTTGGAAAAGTGGGCGGAATACAACATAGCAGAACACACACAATGGTACAAAGTCAGTACACACCGACAAGCCAGGCACGCTGGTTTTGCATCTGTAACATCATCCTCGGGATGCGACTACTCCTCATCACGTAGGCATCGTGTGCAGAACCGGGGAAATGGGCACACACATGTGTGATGGTCATATCTGCAAGACATACCACCAGAGCATTGATCGAATGGTAATGTTTACGGTTCCGGTATGCCTGCTCATGTGCCTGTGGTGGTACCAAAGCCACATGTGTCCCATCAATGGAGCCAATGACATGTGGCATCCTCCCCAGGGCATAGAAATCACTCTTGACGTCAGTGAGTTGTTGACGTGTTGGGAAATAGATGTACTGGTTCAGGCATCTCAACATTGCCTCCAAAATATCGCGTAGCACACGGCTGAACATAGTCTGTGACATCCCACCAGCAGTCGCCACAGTGTGTTAAAAGGTACCGGTGGCAAAGAAGTGTAGGGCTGCCATCACCTTCACCTTGGGGGTCAGCGCTGTAGGGTACGGCCGTCCAGGTTGCAAATGTGGGGCCAAGCGCACTGCCAAATCCACAATCAGCTGCCTGGTGAAGCGGTACCGTCGGATGCTGTCACGTTCCACCATCGTTGCCAGGTCAGGGAATGGTCTATGGACAGCTGGAGCACTGCAGTGCATAGGTGAAGAAAGCAAGATTGTCAGTCACCCCACATATGTGCCATTCACCATACTCAATTTCACATGATACATCATTACGAGACACAAGTACTTGATGTGTGTGCCGTTCTGTTTGGACATATATGGCACCTACATGGACATCATCTAACATCTCAGTTCAACATGTGTTGACAACAGGTTCCAGGTTGTGCTATGGGAAACCATTAGGCTGTGTCACAGTACCCATTTACTGCTGTCACGTTCCACACACACACCACAGTGACATGTCTGGACAGATGCGCCACAGGCATCACAGCTCATTGACAGGTAGACTCCCAGGGACCCTGTCTTGCCACATGGACACTGGCATGACATGGCGTATCATGTACACGTCAGAAAAACAAACATGACTCCCACAGGTAGTGGCCTCTGTTGCCTCTGCAGGACAGACATGGACGTCTGTGACACACACACACACAACATCAAAGTCCATGCACAAACAACGTGGATGTGGAGACTGTCTCCCATTGTGCACATGGAGTCAGAGACATCGGAAACACAACATGCACACAGACTGTGGAGGGCCATCACTATTGTGGCAATGGGTCACCCTGTGACGTACATGCCTTCCCACATGTGAGCCTGGGGGTATGTGACATGTCATACACATACACAACCTGGAAATGTGACCATGCCACATGCTCCAAAATGAACAGTTGCACATCACAGTGGTCAGGTGCACAACACACAAAGGATCCTGTCCCCATGAACACGTGCACAGCCTGGGTGTGGCTGCCCCCAAGTGCCACCCCAAAAACCACATGTTTACCCCCATACACAGAAAAGGTAATGCAGCCTTACATGCCTTAGATACAGTGTGGACTGGGTGTGGTGTTGTAGGTGTGTCCCTGAGTCCCTGGAAAGTATATGTGGCTGGCATACGTTCACCAGTGACAAGCATGGTGACATATGCGTGTGACCTGTACAGGGACGCGTTGTACAGCAATGGACCGATCGGTGTGCCCGCACGGCCCATTGCATCTGTTGTGAGCGGGTACGCGTTGTATCCCGGGATACGCGTTGTACAGCAATGGACCAATCGGTGTGCCTGCACGGCCCATTGCATCAGTTGTGAGCGGGTACGCGTTGTACAGCAATGGACCAAGCGGTGTGCCCGCACGGCCCATTGCATCTGTTGTGAGCGGGTATGCGTTGTACAGCAATGGAATGATCGGTGTGCCCGCACGGCCCATTGCATCTGTTGTGAGCGGGTACGCGTTGTATCCCGGGATACGCGTTGTACAGCAATGGACCGATAGGTGTGCCCGTACGGCCCATTGCATCTGATGTGAGCGGGTACGCGTTGTATCCCAGGATACACGTTGTACAGCAATGGACCGATCAGTGTGCCCGCACGGCCCATTGCATCTGTTGTGAGCGGGTACGCGTTGTACAGCAATGGACCGAGCGGTGTGCCCGCACGGCCCATTGCATCTGTTGTGAGCGGGTACGCGTTGTACAGCAATGGACCGATCGGTGTGCCCGCACGGCCCATTGCATCTGTTGTGAGCGGGTACGCGTTGTATCCCGGGATACTGGTTGTACAGCAATGGACCGATCGGTGTGCCGGCACGGCCCATTGCATCTGTTGTGAGCGGGTACGCGTTGTACAGCAATGGACCGAGCGGTGTGCCTGCACAGGCCCATTGCATTTGTTGTGAGCGGGTATCCGTTGTACAGCAATGGACCGATCGGTGTGCCCACACGGCCCATTGCATCTGTTGTGAGCGGGTACGCGTTGTAGCCCGGGATACGCGTTGTACAGCAATGGACCGAGCGGTGTGCCCGCACGGCCCATTGCATCTGTTGTGAGCGGGTACGCGTTGTACAGCAATGGACCGATCGGTGTGCCCGCACGGCCCATTGCATCTGTTGTGAGCGGGTACGCGTTGTATCCCGGGATACGCGTTGTACAGCAATGGACCGATCGGTGTGCCCGCACGGCCCATTGCATCTGTTGTGAGCGGGTACGCGTTGTATCCTGGGATACGCGTTGTACAGCAATGGACCGATCGGTGTGCCCGCACGGCCCATTGCATCTGTTGTGAGCGGGTACGCGTTGTACAGCAATGGACCGATCGGTGTGCCCGCACGGCCCATTGCATCTGTTGTGAGCGGGTACGCGTTGTATCCCGGAGTACGCGTTGTACAGCAATGGACCGAATGGTGCGCACGCATTGGCTGGGGCCTGGCATGGCAACGGGCGCGTTTTCGAAGCTTCAACGAGTCTGATGCAGTGAATTCAGTTGGCCAGCCACAACAATGTTGCAAATTCATGGGTGCATGAAGTTGAAGTTTTGAAGGATGCTGTGGGCGTGTATTAGTGCTGCTATTCCATGGATTGGTCAGATTCAGAAGATGCAAACGACTTGGACCTATCACTTTGGACACATGGGACAGCATCTGCCTCTGCAGCACACATATAATGCTGGCTGTTCCCCTGAGGGCTCACTTGCCTGCACTACATGCTCCAGGACGACATCTGCCACCAACACTGCTGCTGTCTCTGCATCCTCTGGCTACTGCAATGGCACGTACTGTGGAGAGAGCCCCAGCCTTCAGCCTTGAGGAGAACCAGGCCCTGCTGGACAGCCTCCTTCCACAGTACAGCAAGCTGTATGGGACACCAAGGGAGCAGGTGAGTGTGCTGTCCACTGCCTTACTAATTGTGCATGTTGTCTGACTAGCAAGACTTCCAGTGTGCACACCACTGGCTAGCATGCTCACTGAGTAGTTCTCACCCCCCAAAGTGTGTAGTCACATGCACTGAACAGGTACAGTGCAGTAACAGTGCATTCCAACAAGGTTTACTTCCCATGCAATGACACCATGTAGTAACTGCTGGCAAACTGTTCATAGCCATCGTTGCACTGCCTGTGTACATCATATGCCCCTGTGATTGAGACATGTATATCCGACTGTGTGATGCACGGATATGTTGCATGTGTAGTAATGGCCTTTTTCACTTTGTCATCCTCACAGGTTGATGCCCACCGTAAGCAGGAAATCTGGCTGACCATCGGGCAGTAAGATCCGTGGGGGTCTACAAGCGCTGTATCCGCAACTGCCAGAAGAGGTGGCAGGACCTTCGTGGCTGGACCCGGAGGATCGCAAGGGTCCAGCTGAAGCTGTCGCCTCCTCGCAGGAGGGGCGGACACCGGACCCTGACCCCCCACATGCTCCGGATCCTGGCGGTGGTCTTCCCTGACCTGGATGGGCAGCTGAAGGACAGACAGCAGCAAGGAGGGGGTGAGTCCATGACTGCACTGTGAACTCTGTCTGACATGCTATGTGCCCTCCTCTGGCCTGGTTAAACTTCCACAGTACATCAGTCTTTTGGTCCAGGACCCATGTCCCTCAATTGTGACATGCCCACTCCTCATCTAATACGCAGGTGTGGTCCTTACGGTCAGGAAATTGTGTCACTTGGGTACAGGGTCCTTGCATTTTGCTTTGCTCAAGGTGGGGGACAGCTTTTGTTCCCGTGACTTTGTGGTGGGCTTCATGGATGGGTCGATTGCTCACACAATGCCTAAGTCGTGAAATGTAATCTGGTTGTAACTTTGATATGTGGTCCACTTGCTGATCTGAATCACCACATGTCCCTGGGGTATTTGGCACACCCCCATGCTGCGGGTGGGAACAATGTTTGGGCCTCAGGAGTATGTATGTCATGTGTGTCACACATGCTTAGCCACCTGCCTACTGTCCAGGGCTCATCCCTCTTACAGGTGGAGCTGGACAGTCATGCCTACTCCAGGGCATACAATACACTCTGTACTCCCACTCCCGTGTATCAGCTGACATGTTGTGATCAGTGAAATGTTCCCTCAGGTGTCTGCCTCTGTGTCATTGTGCTGTGGCTTCGTTGTCAGGACTACTGGTATGTTTATCGGTTAGGGCTCAGCATGCCATCTGAGATGTGACCATGAGAGACGATACTTCTGTGACTTATAGGTGTTTTATCACTTGACTGTGCACACAGGTGTATGCGACTGTGACTTTCAGGCAGCTGTTTTTCATTCACAGCACACTGTGAGGTGCTCAGGTTCTGAGAGTTGTGTTTCATGTCTCCCATATGACCAATTGGTATGACGTGGACAAATACGAGTTCAGATGATGTGGTTTGTGGGGGATGGACATGTGCACTTGTCAGTTACATAACTTGCATTCCCCATGTTCTAGGATTGTGATACAGTGCAGACTGTTGTTGGCTGGCTGCCATGGCCATGTGATTGGAGACAGTGATGTATGACTTTGCACGCATGCCTGTGTCATGGCATTAAACTTCCTAAGAGTGATCCTGCAGGGGAGTGACATGTGCAACATGCACCCCATTGTGGCATTGACTATCCGGACATGGGTGCATCATGGTGTCTGGTGCTGGTATGCATCACATGCATTTCTATTTAGACTCTGGCCATCCCTTTATCCGGACACCTGCACTGACTCAGTGGCAAGAGATGTGATGTGTGCATGTTCACATACTTCACCGTGTTCTCTGCAATGTCCAACAACTGTGTAGGTGGTGCATGTGTCCACACTGGGGTATTACCATCAGACAGGCACTAGACAGATGGGTGCAAGGGCAGGAGGGGTGTGAGTTCCATGGTTGACCATCAGACTGACAATTGGCTTCTCCGAATCTGTGTGAGGACTTTTGGCAATGTTCAACTAAGGATGCCAGGGCTTGCTCTGTAATGTGCTGTACTTACTGTGGTGTGTGCGGTCAGTGCAGGTGACTGATGTTTGTCTGTTTCCCTAATTGTTTGCAGATACATCCACGACCACAGGAGGGGACAGCTCCAAGGACCAGGAGGAGCTGCAGAGCCAGACTGGGTCAGCAGCCGATGAGTGGTCGGAGGGACCCAGTAGCACGGAGGGCGAGGGGAGCCACACCGAGGAGTCCTCAGCACCATCCACCTCAGCTGAGGACCACAGCAGCTCGGAGGATGACTCCCTTGTGGAGGCGGGTGTCAGCAGCCACCAAACCCCAGCTAGTCTGTCTGGCCCCGCCACCACCACCACCGCCCTCCCATTGGCTCCGATTCCAGAGGTCCGTGGAGGCTCCCGTGTTCGGGAGCGTGTCTCCTTCATGCCAGGCACCGCACCCCCTGCCCCTGTGTCCCCTGCTGCCCTGAGTGAGGAGTCTGTGTACCTACTTCGGCAGCTCCATGTAGGGCAGACAGCAATGCTGAGTGTCCTCCATGCACACACCACTCTGTTGACACAGCTGGTGTCGTTCATGGAGGGCATCTCGACGGGTATGTCTGCCCTACAGAGAAGCAATAGGTCCATGGACTCCTCCCTGACAGCAGCAGTGTCCTCCTCCAACAGTCGCTCACCCCTCCTACCTCTGCCCCATCCACACTTCCTGGCACCCTACCTGTCCAAAGCACATGCACACCTGCACAATCACCCAAACACACAGACACGAGCAGCACAGACACACCCAAAAGAAAGGCAAGATGTGCACACAAGCATCCTCAGGGGACTGATACCACACACACACAGGTGATGGGGAACAGACACACACACAGGCATCCACAGTCACTCTGCAGTCCTCCAAATCCTCTCCCTCCAAGACCCCTTCCCTTGCCTCACCTGCAACCCCACCTACACAGCAGCTCTTCCTCTGTGACCTCGGCCTCTTCCCCTCCGATCCTGCTGATCCAGCATACCGGGGGAAGAGGAAGTCCATCCACACAGAGGTGAGTGCCCCTCGCCCCGGACACCCTCCCCCAGGTGCAGGCAGACTGAGGACCCCATTCGGAAGTCCCCCCGGACCAGGAAGGTCAAGACCCCACCACCACCACCACGCAGCTCCACCACCCAGTCTCTCTCCTCCATCCCCCAGGCCACCACTCCACAGGTTCCACCGCCACACCCTGCCCCAGGTTCCCCCACACACCGATACCGCATCCCCAAACTGCTTAGGCCCTCCCCCTGCCACTTGCTCTTCCACCCCCAAACCAGACGCTCTGCCTGTTTGTGCCACTGGTGTGGAGACCGTGTCCCCCCTCTGTCCTGCCCACCTCATCTCCCCCCCTTCCACTACCTTGGAGTCATGCACTGCAGTGGAGTCCACAACCACCCTGTCTGACTCGGGCACTGCAGTGGGGACCCAGTCCACTCCATCTGACCGGCCCACTGCAGTGGTTGCAGCACCCACACCATCTGACTTGTGCCCTACAGTGGTGCCGGCCCCCCCTGAGTCAGACACCTCCACTGCAGTTGCCGGTGACACTCCTGCACTCACCACCCCTTCACTGCCTCACTCTGGCATCCCCTGATCCTGTCCCTGCGGTGCCTGGCCTGCCCCTTGTATGCCCCTCCAAGGGGGATGTCCCCTGTCCGTACCAGTGCAGGCAAGCAGTGGGTGACAAGTTGTCACATATCACCCTGTTGGGACTGTGTATTTGGACTGGCCATTGGCCTTAGTTTATTTTGGACTTCAAATTTTAGTTTGACATTTGCTGAATAAAGCCTCTTTTGTTTACTTGTGGTTTTTCTTTTGATGTACATGATGTAGATGAGTATCATCATGCATTTGCAGTTGTAATACTGTTCAGATCAGGTAAATGAAGTGTTGCTGTGATGGACTCCATGTGGTCCATGGGATATGTGTCCTAATGTAGTCTGGATCCATTGCATCCTTTGCTGCAGTCTGAGGGTGTAATGTTCTGCATTTGACACAGGGATGTACGTTTTGCATTTGTTAATTAACATCTTTGTCTTACACTGATGCACATCTGGTGGGCTTACCACTGTTCAATGTTTCTATTTCCCTGACTGTGTGCCCATCTCCACTGGACATGCAGTTTAGCACATCAATGTTGAAGGACTCATCTGTGTATACAGTGCAACTTGCTTGACACGTGTTTTGGGTGTATGCAGATGACTGACGTGACACTCCCGTACCCAGGCTGATGTGAGAAGAGCCTTCAGTGTGTTGTAGTTGTTGACTCACTGACCGAGTGTTCTGCTGACATGTTTGAGTCGTGCACAGACAAGGTTTGGCACAGCGGACCTTCCACAGGAGTGGAGTGCCCTCATGGCAGTGTTTAATCCCGTGACATTGCCTGGGCCCGTGTTGTGTGTTGTGTAAGCATGTCTGTGCGTGTTCCCTTCCCTTTACCTACACAGGCTGTGTCCCTACGGTTGTTCCTGTTTGTGATGCTTGCTGAGTTGTTCTGTGTTCATCCAGCATCTTGGACCTGGTTTCTCCGGGATGTGGGTGGATGGCAAACTAATGTTCATCAGGTTGTCATCCCTAGTTGTCTTTGTTGTCAGGGCTGGGGATGTGGGCAAATGCAGATGGGACACAGTCAGGATTCCCCTTGGCACTTGTTGGTTACACAGGTCATGTAATTTACAGTTTCTGCTAGCTTTCAGTGATTGTGACACGTTGTGTGTGTGACTGCTGCCACTCCTCAGGGTCAGAGCTGCAATGTTGGAAGTTCTCTACGTGTGTTCTTTGTGGGTCACCTGGCTTCTTCATTGGTGTGTGACTATGGCCGGGATCCCATTGATTGGGGTGGATTTCGCGTCATGCCCATGTACTGCGTACTGTGCAGTGTGTCAGACATTCACGAGTCTTGTTGACTGGCCATGTGTGATGGGTTTCTGCACCTTAGTTCCCACCACCACCCCTGGGATTGTCATGGGTGCATGTGCAATGTCACCAGTCCATGTGAGCTTCACTGCTGCACATTGGTGGAGATCAAGGTGTGTGGTGTTGAGTGTGTGCAAATGTGAGTTGTTGCACGGCTAGACCCCTACCTCCATATTGGCCTTGGCTGGCAGGCCGTTTTGATTGACTTGTGCTTGTGTAGGTGTGATGGTAGTTTGTTGCTCAGGACACATGGCTGTGGTTCACAGTGTGAATGACATCTACCTTTGTCATCACAGTGGGATTATCATGCAGGCTAGTGTCACCACAATGTGGGGTCCCTGGGGGTAGTGCTGTGGTGGGTCTGTCTCTTGCTGTGTCAGTTGCTGTTCCTACAAGCTTGTGTGACATGTGTAATTTGGGCTCCCTCTCATCTAACAATGCCTGTTTGCCCACATAGGAGAATCCGATCCATGAGTTACTTTTGTATGGCACTGTATACACATCTGTGTAATTGGAATTCAGGCCTCCTCATGTGTTGTGTGGTTGCCTGGGGACACTGGCACACACCCCCATCACCTGTTGTGTTTGATATGCAGTGTGAGTCTGCCTGTTTGTGTTTGTGCATTTGCACCACTGCATTGGAATATCTTGAGTGTGCCATTGGCTGTATGTTGTTTGGTAGCTTTCCCCTGCTGTCCCTGGGACTCCTAGGTCATCAGTCAGCACAATAATCAAGGTTTGTATGTCCCATTGCTGCCATGGTATGGAATTTGTTCACCTGACATCTACAGTCTCCACAGGATATCTACATTTGTGTGTCCATTGGTGCAGATATGTGGGTCTGCATTATGATGGTCACTTATGTCATTGTGTTATTTGTGAATGTTGACAATGTGAGCCCCCATGGGTGATGTTTGTATGCACATGGCCAAAACGATGTTTCATTGGCACTGCACTGTTTGCCTCACCCAATCTATGTTGCTGTGGGACACAAGCACTGCTATGCCACTGATGTGTTTGTTGTTGTGTGACCAGGAATCATCCATGCAGTTTGGCTTTGGCAGCTTTTACCATGACTACACTTACCTTTTGGTCACTGTGGTGATGGGGCTTTAGGCCCCATTGCCACACTGTTCAAAATGTGCTTCAGCTATGGACCCCACACTTACCTTTTGGTCACTGTGGTGATGGGGCTTTAGGCCCCATTGCCACACTGTTCAAAATGTGCATCAGCTATGGACCCCACACTTACCTTTTGGTCACTGTGGTGATGGGGCTTTAGGCCCCATTGCCACACTGTTCAAAATGATGTGCTTCAGCTATGGACCCCACACTTACCTTTTGGTCACTGTGGTGATGGGGCTTTAGGCCCCATTGCCACACTGTTCAAAATGTGCTTCAGCTATGGACCCCACACTTACCTTTTGGTCACTGTGATGATGGGGCTTTAGGCCCCATTGCCACACTGTTCAAAATGTGCTTCAGCTATGGACCCCACACTTACCTTTTGGTCACTGTGATGATGGGGTGTTCGAACCCATTGCCACAGTGGTCATGGTCGGCTTGCATTGTGGAGGCCACACACATTTATGTGTGACACATGTGATGGGGGTCACATTGTATGTTCAATGTCATGTTCAGTGTTGTAGGCATTTGACACAGACTACACACGCTTGTCATGGTGTTGGGGGGGATGTAATTTTCAGACATTCCTTATGTGGGAGTATGCTGGTTGTGTCATGCATTACCCGTCCTTTGAGTAGGGGTGGTGGCAGGCATCCAGCCCCCCATGAGTAGGGGTGGTGGTAGTGGTAGGCATCCAGGCCCCCATGAGTAGGGGTGGTGGTAGTGGCAGGCATCCAGCCCCCCATGAGTAGGGGTGGTGGTAGTGGCAGGCATCCATCCCCCTAAGGGTGGGGATGGTAGTAGTGACAGGCATCCAGGCCCCCCTGAGTAGGGGTGGTGGTAGTGGCAGGCATCCATCCCCCTAAGGGTGGGGATGGTAGTAGTGACAGGCATCCAGGCCCCCCTGAGTAGGGGTGGTGGTAGTGGCAGGCATCCAGCCCCCCATGAGTAGGGGTGGTGGTAGTGGTAGGCATCCAGCCCCCCATGAGTAGGGGTGGTGGTAGTGGCAGGCATCCATCCCCCTAAGGGTGGGGATGGTAGTAGTGACAGGCATCCAGGCCCCCCTGAGTAGGGGTGGTGGTAGTGGCAGGCATCCAGGCCCCCATGAGTAGGGGTGGTGGTAGTGGTAGGCATCCAGCCCCCCATGAGTAGGGGTGGTGGTAGTGGTAGGCATCCAGCCCCCTATGAGTGAGGATGGTAGTAGTGACAGGCATCCAGGCCCCCCTGAGTAGGGGTGGTGGTAGTGGCAGGCATCCATCCCCCTAAGGGTGGGGATGGTAGTAGTGACAGGCATCCAGGCCCCCCTGAGTAGGGGTGGTGGTAGTGGCAGGCATCCAGGCCCCCCTGAGTAGGGGTGGTGGTAGTGGTAGGCATCCAGGCCCCCCTGAGTAGGGGTGGTGGTAGTGGTAGGCATCCATCCCCCCATGAGTGGGGATGGTAGTAGTGACAGGCATCCAGGCCCCCCTGAGTAGGGGTGGTGGTAGTGGTAGGCATCCAGGCCCCCCTGAGTAGGGGTGGTGGTAGTGGTAGGCATCCATCCCCCCATGAGTGGGGATGGTAGTAGTGACAGGCATCCAGGCCCCCCTGAGTAGGGGTGGTGGTAGTGGCAGGCATCCATCCCCCTATGGGTGTGTATGGCATTGGTGATGGCCATCCCACCCCTATGGTTATGCTGTTGCTGGTGTACGTCATTTGTGCATCCCTATGTGTGTGTGACATATTTCAGGTACGTGTCATTTGTTTGTGTTGTTGGTGTTTGACTTACCGTCTGCGCCGTACGCGTCCGTGCCGGTCCCGGTAATAGATGTAGAGTATAGGTAGGACCTGCGTGATGGGATTCATGCTTGGGTCGTCTCGTTCGGGTTTCGCATGTCTTCGACTCGTACTCATCGCTGGCTTGTTCATCTCGTAGCCGTGGATCTTCTTGTGGCGCGAATCGGAACTTATGTACGGCTCTCCCGGATGCTCAAACGTGCCGGACGTAGCGATGGGTTCGGCGCGTACGGAGTGCGCATCGTACTAGTCCGGCCGGAAGGTGCTGTGTATTTGGTTCCGTGCGACTCGAATCGGCGTTTACGGATCCGGCTCGGGCGGGGAACAGGAGCTGAAATGGGTGAGTACGGCTCGCTCGGAATCTGGGCTGTTATGCACATCGTACTTGTTCGTTCGGACGAGTGTTCGAATCGGTCGGGAAACACGCATTCGGCTGGTTTTTTTTCAGGACGAATACTGTTAGGTGCGCTTCCGGCCGAGATCGGAATCGACCCCTAAGTCTTTTATTTCTCTCAAGTACATTTGTGCAAAATGTACACTCTCATTTACATCTCATATAATATAGGCAACAAACATATAAACTACTTGTTTCTAAACACAATTTTCCAAATGCAATATTAATTAGCACAAACAATAATCCATACACTAACTGTTCACATCTTCCCAATAGGCCGAATAATGTTTCCGAAACTTTTGCATTGAAAAAATCTAAAATAAACTCGTTAATTCGTGTTCACATCTTCCCAATAGGCCGAATGTTGTTTTCAAAACTTTGGCATCAAAAATATCAGATATGAATTTGGTAATTCGTAAGGCAACTTACATTTGAATTCCAAATGGGCATCATTGCAACGTGTCCATTCTCTGTTGCACTTTAAATACACAGTATAGTGTCCAGATGTTGTAGTAGGTCCATCATGGAAAATATTAGCCACTGCTTTAAAAGTTCTTCCTGAAATTGATACTTGACTTGCCACAAAATTTCTAATTTTGGTTTCCAATTTTCTTCCATCTGCTCTACAAGTTGTAGCATTAAAATTACATATTTTCCAAATCTTTCTATATGTAATGTTGACAACATTTCTGATTTACAATGAAAACATTTCATATCTTGATTAGCTGTTTTTGCTAATTTGTTAAAAGACACTGATTTGCAATCTGGTATCGTCAAGTATATGAATCGTTCAGTGTCTATTTCAGTAGTAGAAGAAAATGAACACTCTTCACATTTATGATTCCATCTGTAACTTAGTCCAAATAAATTTTCAATTTCTATTCCTTCATCTTCCAATACTCCAAGCATAAATATAAGAAATTCTTGTGCATCTTGTTGTATATTCAGTGTAAACTTCAATGAACCAGTACATATATCCAAAAGATGCCTAATGCCAGAAACAGTATGGATTTTACTTCTATCAGTTATCAACGTTTGAAAAATATAATGTAGTAAAGAAGAGAATCTTTTTTCTCGATTTTCCATAATTTCATGATGAAGATCTTCTAGATAAAACAGAACATTCACAATTACATTAGCATAGCAGTTGATACCTGAACTATTTTCTAACTGGTATCCTACAATATCATCAACAGTGTCCATTTTCATTTTCTTTGCAGCTTCATGATTCTCTTGAATTGTTTTCTTTTTTTGAATCTCAATAGAATGTTTGTCATATTTCCATTTTGGACACACTACACGTTTCTCATATACGGGATATTCACCTAAGTTAGGAGCATAAAGTCTTCTTAACTGATTGTACTCTCTTACACAATTTGCATCAGCACTAATCTTTTTCTCATCAAAATCAATCAAATACAAACCAGATAATGTTCTTACTCGAGACAATGCATCGTATGCCATGCCCTCTTTAAACACTGTACTTCCAATATTTACCAAAGCACTGTCTACATCTAAACCTTGAGATTTATGAATGGTTACCGCATATGCTAAAGAAAGAGGAAGCTGTTTTCTACGAACATACAAGTCTTTTACAAGCAAAAGATGAACAGCACAACGTCCAATCTGTTTTACCTCTTCGATCTGATCAAATTTAATCTTCAAAAATTCAATTCCATCTCTGTTCTGAAAATTTACAAAATCAACAACTCTGAGAGAAGAATAGTAACTCCTTCGTAGTTCCATTTTATCAATAGCTTCCATTTTCGCTATTGATTGTTTTTCCAATTTCAAAAGTTCTTGATTGAATGTAGAACACTCTTGCAGTGTAGGCATTAGGCAAACTATAGACTTCTTTTCTCCACTTTTTTTGTACATTATTTCAGGTGCTATGTTTTCATTTGGAAACAAGTTCTTTAGTAGCCGACTTTGTAAAGATTCTTTACCATGTTTTGTCAAAACACCAATTCTTATATCTTGAAGAATGTTTCCATAATGTTCATCACTTGCTTGTCGTATATTCTTGATAAGTTCTTTATATTCAAAATGAGACCAAATGTTCATATTTCCAATACTTCCCAAAGATTTCCTTGTGTCTTCATGGACAAGTATTTAAAAACCGGTTGTCCTTTCACAGGAGTAAGTTGTAGTAGATCGCTTTATACAATTACATGTTTTCCTCCAAATATAACATCATAATATGTTTTTAAAATCTGTTGCATTCTTAAATGTACAAAGGCAAGCATTAAGTTTGATACCATGCTCACCTCATCAATGATTAGAAGTTTCATTTTCTTCAGTACTCTTGAGACTTCATAACAAGCTTCTCCAGATAGCTTGTGATATTCCAATTTATTTTCATGTTCAACTGGTAGCATGAGTAATCGATGTAAAGTAACCCCTTTAATGTTGTGTGCTGCTAATCCAGTTGGAGCTGTTACAACACAAGATAAATGGCATACAGTAGTTTTGTGTAGATACCTGGTGAAAACTTTAATTAAGAAACGTTTTCCTGTTCCAGCTTGACCACTGATGTACATTCAAATAGGTTTAAAGGTTGTGCATCGGCATTCTTTTTTTTCATGCAGCAAACCATGCTGTATCTGTTGTGTCACTTGCTGATTTATTTGTTTTTGTTCAATATTTAGATCTTCTTCCAAGTTTCTCAACTCAAAAATATCCTGTTGTGCTTGTTGCATTGTCGTTTCTACTTCATTCATGGCTATTGCGGCTTCGTTTTCAATAATCGGTTGTCCTAGTGGATCTTGACTTAGTGGAGCAGAACTTTGACTATCTTGAGAACTGTCTCTAGCTATTTCAGGTGCAATAGTAGTTTCTTGTTCAGTCTCTTCATTAAACATTTGTAGATAAGTAGGGAAAATTGTGCATTGAATGTTCTCTTTATATTCATTTAAAGAATCTTCATAGCAGTCAAAATCTCCAAGTAATTCCATTTCACTACGCCAAGGCTTGAAGAGTTGCAGGAGTGCTAAATAGAAAAATTCCCTTTTATCTAGAGTTTCACAACTCAGTTTTCTGTGGTTAATAAGATCTCCTTTGGCATGTTTTACCAAACACCCATCACATCCAATTACTGCATATTTTTCTTCATTTATATTTTCTGTAACATTTCTCTTAAAGCTGTAATGTTGCAGTACTTCATAGAGACATAAGTTTTCCAGATGTGGACTCCTTTTGGGATAGTACGTATCCAACATATTAGTTTTAACAACATCTGTACTTTCTGGTTCATTCAATGCTAAGTATTCAATTTCTTGTAGAGCTTACAATACTCTATTTCATGTAGCGGCAAGACCTAGACTTACCCAAATGATTCCTCTTGACTTTGAATATAAACTGGCAGAGCTCAACCGATCCGAACATTCATAGCATTCAATCTCTCGATGGGAAAGCATTTTCAAACTAAAGCTGTACAATTTGTTACTAAGACTCTTCTCTTGTGAAATTTCTTCCCACATTTCCTTCAACTCTGTCTTTTCAGATTTGGTTATATATGACGTAACGTAGCGAGCAACAGCAATTGAATTATCTGCAACATACTGGATATCCATGTTTGCATTCCACATTGTCAAAATTACTGGATTGTAGTCATTAATATACTTTGAATCTTCAGTTCTTTTTATGTTGTATGTATTCTTCGGAGATTTTCGTGTTATAGTATGTCTTACTGCTGACATAACACTATTGACTCTTCCTTTTGAAATTACTGGACGTGGGAATCCAAAACGACATTTTGTATAAAATTTTCCCTTTGACTTGTATTTTCGTCGACAATATTTTCCACATCGATGACTTTGAAAACGTAAAACTTGTTCTCTTAAACTCTGTTCTCCTCCTTTTTTTGGAATGGCACAGGTAACATACTCTTCGATGAAAGACAAAAGTGTTTCATTAGAATCGGTTCCAAATTTAAGTGCATTCTTGATCCATAATAGCATGTGTATATGAGGAGCACCTCTGGCTTGGTACTCCTTTCTCCAAAAGAAATCAGTAACTTCTCCAAGAGGTGGATTATTTTTATTGCAGATAAAAGACATCATAGCTTGAAACCTATGATTAAATTATCTGCACACATTCACAGGATCCAAGGAACACAATTCTCCAGCTGTCTTCAATTAAATATTTTTTATATTTGAATTTGCTTGTTGAAGAAATTCAAGTAAATCATCCCAAGCATATTCAGCACAGCTAAGTGTTAGAAACCATGTAGGAGTACCTAAGTTTCTTAACATACATTTAAGTTCGCCGTGACGATGATACCAATACTCATTAGTACCACGTTGACACGCCATCAAATTAATTAACTGAGATTCCAAATGATCTTCTCTTTGTTGAACATTGTCCATAGATTCCTTTGCAGAAACATGTGTAAGATGAACTCCTGTTTTTAATATTTGGTACACTGCATATGAAAGTCCAGACAACTCACTTTCAAATAGAAGATGAAATATATATGAAATGCACTGTCGAAATCTTGAATCTTCTGAGTACAATCTTGTCGAGCGGTATTCTGAAGCTGCTCGTTCATCATATCGTCCACCTTCTCCAGTGGGGAACAGCTGTGGAAAACAACGAGCTTCCAAACTTTTTTCCCATACACACATGGGAGTTCCCTTTGCTTTATTCATTTGAAATAATTCATTAGTGTTTCCAATCACTTCTTTTGAATGTAGAGGATTGTTGGACTTGGCCCTTTTTGCAGGGTCATCCCTGAACTTTTTGCCCTCCTCCTATATTTTGTTTCTAACCTGTTGTTGGCTTTTTTATGACTCTGGGCACTTTACCACTGCTGATCAGTGCTAAAGTGCATTTGCTCTCTGTTATAAATTGATGTATGGATTAGTGACTCCATGATTGGCTGGTTTGGTTTACTTGTCAGACCCTAGTACAGTGCACTGCGTGTGCCCAGGGCTTGTAAATCAAATGCTGCTGGTGGGCTTGCAGCACTGGTTGTGCCACCCACCGGAGCAGCTTGTAAAGTGTGTCTCAAGGCCTGCCATTGCAGAGCCTGCGTGCAGTCTGGTACTGCCATGTTGACTGGGCAAGTGCACCCACTTGCCAGTCCCTAAACCTTCCCTTTTATACATATTAGTCACCCCTAAGGTAGGCTCAAGGGCAGGGTGCATTGTAGGTAAAAGGTAGGACATGCCCTGATGTGTGTGGCATGTCCTAATAGTGAATTACAGCCATTTTCGTTTTTCACTATTGCAAGGCTACCTGTACCCCATAGGCCAGAATGGGCAGTTAGAATATAACACCTTATAATCCTAACTGACCCAGGGAACTGGGTGGAAATTCGAGTTTAGTATGCCTGAACTCAGAATGATAAAATACATCTTTTAGTGAAGTTGGTTTTAACATTCTGTGTTTGAAAATACCACTTTTAGAAAGTAGGTATTTTCTTGCCTAACTATCCAAGCCTGCCTCTGCTAGGTTGTGTATTCCTTGTCTGGAGTTTGAGTGACAGGGGCTGGGGGCTTCCAGGAGACAGGGTGAGTCAGCACAGGGCTGAATAGAGAGATCTGCATGCAGATAGGAGGGAGGAGTTACACCTGGGACCTGAATAGGGATGTGCCTTCCCTCCACAATGCTGGTTCCACCTCCTGTGGTGTGTCTGATGTCCCTGGCCTACACTGTGAAAGGAAAGAAGGAGTCTTGTCAACAAAGTGCTCCAGGACTGACCAGAACTGGTTTGGACTAGGCAAAGGCCTCTCTGCCTTCAGAGAACAAAGGGAAAAGGAGTATAAATATTGGGACCCAGACCCAAGAACTTTAGATCACTTCTGGGAATCAAGACGAACCTTTGCTGAGGAGAAGAACCAGGAAGCTGAAGGAGGAGACTACCCCTGTGCTGTGTGTTTGGGGGTTGGCCTGCAGTGGTTGCTTCATTGCCAAAGAAAGGAGAAAAGGACTGAGTGTGCTTTCTATCAACTTGAAGAAGAATCTCCAAGGGCTTGAACTAGAGCTTGCCTCCTGCCTGAAGTCTCAGGGATACAAGACTTCACCAACCAGCTCCCCCCTGAATTCCCTTGCTGGTAATTGAAGGGCCTGCTGTTGTGCTGGGCCTTCTCAGAGACTGCGTGTCGCTGGGAGCTGGAAGCGCGACGCAACGACGAGAAGCGTGTCGCCGCCGCAGCAGCTGTCGTCGCATCGCTGAAGAAGCGAGCCGCCGCTGCCATCATCGCATCGCCGAAGCGCAGCGCATCACCGGAGAAGCATGCCGCCGCCGCAGAGGTCGCCATCACATCACTGGAGAAGCGCGTCGCAGGGCCTGTCGCGCCTCCAAAGATCATCGAGTCGCCGCACGGCCGTCGGGCGTGCACGCATCACATCAACATTGTCGCATCGCAACCAAGACTCCATTTTGTCACATCGCACCGGAGAAGAGTATCGAATCGAGGTGCCATCTTGTCGCATCGCACCGGAGAGCAGTAAGAAACCGACGCATCACCTCCCCACACAGTAAGGAAGCGAGCAGCAACTCCCTGCGCAGCAGTAAGGAACCAACGCATCCACTCCCTGAGTGTAAGGAACCAACGCATCACCTTCCCTGCGACCCTTTTGTTTTCTTTGCGTTACGCATTCAAGGTACATTGAGAGTAAAGTGTTGCATTTACAATTTGCGAGAACTGAACTATTTTATAACCTTTTAAAGTCTATTTTTGAGTACAGTATTGTGGATTTTTGTCATTTGGTCTTGTGTTAAGTCTATATAAAAATACTTATTTTTATAATACAACCTGTGTGGTGTCCATCTGTAGTGTTGTCACTGTATTACTGTATGTGTTCACAAATGCTTTACACACTGCCTCTGAGATAAGCCTGCCTGCTCGTGCCAAGCTACCAAGGGGGTGAGCAGGGGTTATTTTAGGAGTGTACCCCTTACCCTGACTAGACACAAGGGTCCCTATTTGGTCAAAGGTACCTACCTCTGCCAACTAGAGACCCCCAAATCTAACAAGGATGTATACTGTAATGTCCGTAAATCTCTTCACACCTGGACTTGTTCACTTTTTCTATTTGGCCAGTTGAAAATTCTGTATCTTGTTCTAAACATATTTCCTGTTCTTCCACATTTACAGCTTTATAATAAATATTGTTCTGTATAAGATATAATGTAGCCTTTTGAAGTTTGGTGACATGTACTAAGTCTTGCCATATTTTCCGACTCTTTGTTGGTACACTATTAACTAGAATAACTACAGGCTCACTTTCCTCTCTCTCTATACCAACAGTTTAAATATTTTTCTTAAGATCTAAAGGTAAGTACACAACTCTTACTTTCAGAGCTCTTTGTAAATCTGATGGAGACAGCTTACCTGTTTCAGGCTCCATACGAACTATAGCCTGAAACGGGTGCACAGATTGAATAAAAATGGACTCATATGTATTTAAATATGCCAGTTCCAGAGGAATAGCTACCAACTCTAAGTTGTTATGTACTGCTCTAGCTAGCATTTTGTTCTCTTCTAATTTGTTGTAACAATATTTACAAATACGTTGATCAGTACCCAACTCAAAACGATCTTCCACCAACAAATAAGCACCAAATTGCTCCCACTTATCATTATTTTCCTTTTCACTTTTTAAATACACAACATTCCTAGTTTGACTTCTATAGTGAGTACGTCGACAACAAATACAAACAGAGTTTGGTTTTTCACATGAAAGTATCTTAAACTTTGTAATTTCTTCTGCAAACTTCTCAGTACTAATATCTTCCAACTGTTGTTCGACACCTACACTTATCAAGCTCTCACTTTCTCTACACTCCTCTTGTGAACCAAAGAAACGAAACTGTATATCATCACAAACTGTTTTTTTGCATCCAATACTGAACCATGCAAAAGAGCTGTGTTCATTTCACTTATAGATAATGCAGAACTTTTTATGTAGTACAATCTCCTTACTAACTTCTGCATTTCTGAGTGATGTACTGCTAACATTCTTAAATGATGAAAAGTATTTTTACACACTTTTCTAGAAAGACAAGCCAGAGAATGACCCTGCAACTTAGTATATTTTCTTACTGTACATGGATCTAGTCCTTGCAACATCTTAATCTTCTGTTTAACACTTTTTTTTGGCATATTGTTGCAAAAAAACTTGAAATATATCAATAGATTACTGTTGAATACTACAAATACTACTACAATCCCACTTATACACTGGAGCTTGTGCACGTCTCCCTTGAAATTCTTCAGCTATTACTTCTTCCACATTTCTAGGAATCATCTTTTATTTTTCAATTGGACAACCATCTTTTATTTCATAACAACGACCACTGGTATCAACTGCATGAACTAATATATTTAGTTGAAAATAGCTTTCTTCATTAAAAAAAGGCTCAGTACTAGAAGTGTGCTTCAATTCACCAAAAAAAGCTTTGCAAAAGTTACTTCTATTAACCAGTCTTTTTCTTTTGCTTTTCTCCTTCATAAAGTGCATTGTTTTATTCAATGTTTTCATTCTCTTCAATACAAATATAAATAATTTTTGTTTCAATTCAAAAGCAGTATCTACTACATTTTCAATTTGTTGCTTCTTCCTATATGCTGTTGATCTTTTTTATACTTTTTACAATCTTTTAATACATTTTGAATTACTCTATTACGAAACATACGTAGACGTATGTCTTTAAATTGTTTTTGCCTTTATGTCACATGTGTTTCTTTTCCATTGTGTTTCTTTATTTGCTTCTCCTTTGTTCTAAAAATGTCTTTCATCCTTTGATTAGTATTTTGCTTGTTCAATCTCTCCACAACTTTTTAAATAAATTGTTTAGTTCTCTTACCAGAAGCCACTTTATCCTCAGCATCCTTTTGGTGTTTTTCTACTCCACTCTTTTTAGTTTTCATTAAGTACTTCTGTTTCCTTTGCTATCTTCTCTTTTCATGTTTCCTTGCCATCTTTTCTTTATAATCCAATCAAAATATCTTCCTAAAAGACAAATAATAGTTTAATTATTTTGGTGCATCAATTATAATTTTAAATGTAATAACATTTCAATTTTGAAAATAACAACTAAGCACAAAATTACAATTAAATTCCTATTACATTTAGAACACATAAAAAGAGAAAAGTATAAAAAGCAAAACAACTGCAAAAATAAAAGAAAAGGTGGTCACACACCCGAAAGGAGAAAGGAAAAAAAAAAGGCTTACAAACAGCAAAATGAAATACTCAAACAACACAGCTACTGAAAAATGTAAGAAATGCAGAAAGAAGCAACAGATGTACAGAAAGAGGCAAGAGAAGTGCAGAAAGAGGCAAAAGAAGTGCAGAAAGAGGAAAAAGTTATAGAAAAACGCAAGTAAGGTACAGAAACAAATAAAAGGGGTGCAGAAAGAGGCAAAAGGAGTTGAAAAACAAGTAAGTGAGGTACAGAAAGAAGGAAGATAAGTGCAGAAAGAAGCAACAGAGCTGCAGAAAGAAGCAAGAGAAGTGCAGAAAGAAGCAACAGAAGTGGACAAAGAGGCAAGATGGTTGCAGAAAGAGGCAAGAGAAGCCCAGAAAGAAGCAAGAGAAGTGCAGAAAGAGGCAAAAGAAATGCAAAAAGAGGCATGAGAAGTGCAGAAACAGGCAGGAGATGCGCAGAAAAAGGCAAGACAGGTACAGAAAGAGGCAAGAGAGGTGCAGAAAGAGGGATCAGGGGTGCAGAAAGATGGAAGAGAGGTGCAGAAAGAGGGAAGAGGGTTGCAGAAACAGGCAAGAGGGGTGCAGAAAGAAGCAAGTGAGGTACAGAAAGAAGCAAGTGAGGTGCAGAAAGAAGCAAGAGAAGTACAGAAAGAAGCAACAGACATGTACAATGAGGCAAGAGGGGTGCAGAAAGAGGCAAGAGAAATACAGAAAGAAGCAACAGAGGTACAGAAAGAGGCAAAAGTGGTTCAGAAACAGGCAGGAGAGGTGCAGAAAGAGGGAACAGGGGTACAGAAAGACGTAAGAGAACTGCAGAAAGAGGCAAGAGAGATGCAGAAACAAGCAGGAGAAGTACAGAAAGATGTAAGAGAGGTACAGAAAGAGGCAAGTAAGAGTGCAGAAAGAGGCAAGACAGTTGCAGAAAGAGGAAAGATGGGTGCAGAAAGAGAAAAAGGAGCAAAACATGCAATAGGGCTACAGAAAGAGAGAGGCAAGATAAGTGCAGAAAGAAGCAAGAGAGGTGCAGAAAGAGGCAAGAGAGGTGCAGAAAGAGGGAAACAGAGGGCAGAAAGAGGGAAAGGAGTGCAGAAAGAAGCAAGAGAAGTGCACAAAGAAGCAACAGAGATGGAGAAAGAGGCAAGAGAACTGCAGAAAGAGGCAAGAGAGTTGCAGAAACAGGCAACTGAGGTACAGAAAGACGGAAGACGGGTGCAGAAAGAGGCAAGAGAGGCACAGAAAGAGGGTGTCAAAAGAGGCAAGAGGGGTGCAGAAAGAAGCAAGTGAGGTGCAGAAAGAGCCAACAGAGGTGAACAAAGAGCAAGAGAGGTGCAGAAACAGGCACGAGAAGTGCAGAAAGAAGCAACAGAGGTGCATAAAGAGGCAAGAGAAGTCCATAAAGAGGCAAGAAAGGTGTAGAAAGAGACAAGAGAAGTGCAGAAAGAAACAAGAGAGGTATTGAAAGAGGGCAGAGGGACAGTATGTGTATAGGTATTTTTCCTTAACTCTATGACTGCATGGTAGTGCCTGGGTAAAAGGATGAATGTAAGAGTAATAGTAGGATCATTGGATGAGTGCATATGTAGTGCCTAACAAAGTGGATCACTAAATGACTACTCCCTAAGTCAATAGTTCAGTGCTAGAGTAGTGCCTGGATAATTGATTGAGTGCAGCAATACTGTGTGGGTGATTGCATCAGTGCATGAAAAATACCTGATAGAAACTATGAGTACAAGCCTAAAGCATGGTTTATTGCAGGAGTGTATGGGTAGAGCTTGAGATAATGCATGAGTACACGCATACTGCCTGTGTGATTCTATCACTGCAGAGGTACTACCTGGATGAATTTATGAATGTATGGGAAATACCTCTGAGAAAGTATGAGTATTAAGGTAATGCTTGGACCATTGCATAAGTGCATCAGTAGTGTCTCAGTGAATACATGAGTGCATAGGTACTGGCTGAGTAAATGTTTGAATGGAATAGTAGTGTCTAGGGGCAAGATGCATCAAGCATTATTTCTCCTCGCAAACAGGCCGATTTGCAGAATTGGCCCGTTTGCAATCGCAAAAAATGATTTTGCGATGCATCAAATCCAACTTTGCGATTCTGTAACCTGTTCACGAATCGCAAAATGGTTTGGGATTCGATTATTTGGAAGGTGCGTGTTTAGGCGTCTCTTCCAAATAGCGAATCCTAACAGTATGCATGAATGTTTTGTGACCGTGAATGTGGTTGCAAAACATTCACATTTTACCACCTACTTCAAGTAGGTGGTAAGACATTGCTAATGGGAAGGGGTCACCAAGGGACGCCCTTCCCTTTGTGAATGTTTGTAAAAGCATATTTAAGAGCAGGCAGTGGTCCCACGGACCACTGCCTGCTACTTAACAAATGTAAAAGAAAACTTTTCATTTTTCTTTTGTAAAGCATCTTGTTTTCCTTTAAGGAAAACGGGCTGCTTTACAAAAAAATGATTGCTTTATTTAAAAGCTAATCACAGACATGGTGGTCTGCTGATCTTCAGCAGGCCACCATCCCTGTGATGTTATACGATTCCTAGGGGCTCGAGAGAATGTGACGACCTACCTCATTAATATTCATGAGGTAGGTCATTTGCGACTCTTAGGAATTGCAGAAAGTGCACTGCACACTTTCATGCATGCGTACCTTTGCGATTCCCTAATTGCGAATCGCAAAGATTTGCAATTAGGGAATCACAAAACATTTTTTTGATGCATCTGGCCCTAGGTGATTATATGAATGTATGATTAATGTCTAACTGATTAAAACTGTGTGTAAGTAGTGCCTCCTTCATTGCATAACTAAATAAGAATGCCTAAGTGAATTCATTAGTCAAAGAGAGGTATGAGCCACTTTTCATCAGTGCACACCTAGTGCTTGAGTATATAGATGTAATTCTCACTATAGTCCTAGAAACAAGCATACATATGTGTGTACCATTGCCTAGTGCCACCATATTTAAAAGAAACATACAAATACATATATACCAGTGTTTTATAGCTCTACCATCTCTATAGAAATAACACATGTGAGAATATATGTGCAAGCTGACACATACTTGAGTCATAAGACTACAAAGTCCCTTAACCTTGACAAACTGCACTTTCCATTTCAAAATACACCTAAAATTATGCGGCATATTTGAATTATGCATTTCCATAGACCAATACAAACTAACCTAATCAGTAATCCTTCTATCAACATCTCTTAAACCTCACTTTTGGGCTGCAGCTTCACTATTCAGCAACTACTCAGAGTGTTGGGCCTAGCCAAATACAAAGCACCAACTTTTTCAATCTATCTGTTAAAAGTCTCACAATATCCCAGAAAGCATGCATGCATGTGTTGGTACCTTTTAAAAGTGGCATCATATATCAAAGAAACATACTAACAGATGGGTAGTGGGTAGTGCCTGGGAGAATGCATGACTGGATGAGTACTGCCTCAGTGAAAAGTTCAGTACAAGAGTACTGCCTGGGTAAATCAAGAAAGCAAACACTAATCCTTCAACCATGTTACTATCTACAAACTATTTCAAAAATATTTTCATTACAATAATACAATGTACAATAGAGAGCTGTACATTTCATAACATATTTCATACATCACATTTGTCTTACAATTTCCACAATTGGATTATTATTTTTTTTTAAGTAAAACTTACACTAGAAACAATAAAGCAGTGCTGAATAATAAATAATACACCTTACAAATTGGTTACTCACGTTTGAGGTAGTATTGCAGAATACCAAATATCAGAAACTCTTAAAAGATTTTCTTTTCCACACAAGAAATGTAATGCACCTCTCTCAAAAAGATGAAACCAGAAATGGCAAACTTTCCCTCTCCTTTGCACTCAAATAAATGTAAGTATCAAATCACATTGCTTCCATCATTATTTCATATTGTAAAACACATTTCTATTGGTTAGACATATTAACTCTTTCTAACTGTCTTCAAATGGTGCCCAAACTGCTTCTGTAATTTTCTGAAGTCGCGACTCCACCGGGGTGGAGCCGCGAATCCACACGGAAGTTCAAAAACCTATCTTTAATAATACTAGTATAGTTTTTCAGCAACACACTACTTCTACACATACTACTGTCTTACAAAACCTTAATTTACTAACTTTTCACTTATATTTAAGTATCCATTTCACATTTTAAGTCCACAGTTAAGTTTCAACCCTTCCCCCATTCTACTTAATGCCAGTTTCCATAGTAACAGTTCATGGAACATTCAACTGTACTGGCAGGTCACAAGTTCACCATAGTTTCAAGTTCAGCACACAAGCTTACTAATGCAAACAGGAGGTGTGGTTGAATTTTGCAAAATGTTACCTTATGGTATCTACTGTACCTTTCAAACATATTCTAATGACGAATCACAAACATGATACCTCAGCAAACTAACATGCATCCTATATTTGAGTGCACAATCTTGATGAACAGCCAATCACTTATCAGCTTTTTAAAAAACAACATGTTCGCCACCATTTTAGATACCTCTCATTCTACCAACTGACTACCTCAGCTACAGACATCTTTTCCTTCCTTCCAGACATCCCTTCAAGATGCTCACAGTGTGAATGTAGGGCACAGCTATGTTTTCTGGTGCAAAAGGTATGCTGAACGCAGAGGTATTGCCAAAGACCTAGGTTTGGAAAATGTGGACATTAAATGGATTGCACAGAGAGGATTAAAGTGGCACCAATTGTTGCCTTTGGTTAAAACCTTTTTGCTTCTCCAACCCCCTGACCTCATGATTGTGCACTGTGGTGGCAATGACCTAGGCACATTGGTTGGGGTAGGTCTGGAATTGCTAATGAAGGACACCTTTGCACAATTGATGTTGCTTTTGCCTCAAACTGTCTTTGTATACTCTAATATATGCCAAAGACAGAAATGGAAGTGGTCAAATCAATTCTGTCCACAGTTTGAGAAAGATAGGAAGAATGTCAATAAAGCTGTGTCTTCATACCTCAGAGATCATAGAATGGGGTCCATTTATAACAACAATCTATGTTTTGACATTGACGACATCTACAAAAGTGATGGAGTTCACTTCACAGATCAAAGAAACAGTCTTCCTCAACAACCTAAAGCTGTGCATCCGCACTTACATGTAGCTACAACAAACTTATAATGAAAAAAAGGGCTCTTTTTAGAGCCACCCTATAACCCAACAGTCAATCTTACTTTTCCAAAAACATACATACTCTTTTTTAATTTTGCCTGGAGTCGCGTACCCATCGCAGTTACACAGGGGGGCCACGCTGAGAGCCGCGATGGAGTCGCGACTCCAGGCACGTGAGAAAAAAAAATGCCCCCATTCTCATTACTCAAACTCTGCCTAGGGTACCCCGTCCCCGAGGCACAGCCATTTTAAACATTTAAAAAAAGCATTTCCACCCCTAAGGGCTTTTTTTTTGCCCCGGGGACCCCATCCCCTGGGGCATGCCCTCACGTTGGGGACCGCGGAGGGAGCCCCAATGCCCCCGCGGTCCCAGCTGGCTCCCCGCCTCCTGCAGGAGCCGGCATTGCTTTTGGACAAGGGGAGCTGCTCACACGCAGTGCAGAAAGAACCAACAGAGGTGCAAAAAGAGGCAAGAGGGGTGCAGAAAAAGGTAGGAGGGTTGCGCAAAGAGGCAAGAGAGGTACAGAAAGAGGCAGGAGGGGTGCCAGAAGAAGGAAGAAAAGTGCAGGTTGAGGCAAGTGAGGTGCAGAAAAAAGCAAGAGCATTGCAGAAAGAACCAACAGAGGTGCTGAAAGAGGTGTGAAGGGTGTAGAAAGAGCAAGAGAAGTGCAGAAAGAGGCAACAGAGGTACAGAAAGAGGCAAGAGAGGTGCAGAAACAAGCATGAAATGTGCAGAAACTGGGAACAGGGGTGCAGAAAGAGGCAAGAGAGGTGCAGAAAGAGAAAAGAAGGGTGCAGAAAGAGGCACGAGATCTTCAGAAAAAGCAACCGAGGTGCTGAAAAAGGCAACTGAGGTGCAGAAAGAGGCAAGAGATCTGCAGAAAAAAGCAACAGAGGTGCTGAAAGAGGCAAGAGAGGTGCAGAAAGAAGGAAGAGAAGTGCAGAAAGAACCAAGCGAAGTGCAGAAAGAAGCAACAGAGGTGCAGAAGGAGGCACGAGGGGTGCAGAAAGAAGGAAGAAAAGTGCAGAAAGAAGCAACAGAGCTGCTGAAAGAAGCACGAAGGGTACAGAAAGAGGCAAGAGAAGTACAGAAAGAAGCAACAGGGGTACAGAAAGAGGCAAGAGTGGTGCAGAAAGAGGGAAGAGAGGTGTAGAAAGAGGCAAGAGAGTTGGACAAATAGGGAAGAGGGGTGCAGAAAGAGGCAAGTGAGATGCAGAAACAGGCAAGAAAGGTACAGAAAAAGGGAAGACGAATGCAGAAAGAGGCAACAGGGGGGCAGATAAAAGCAAGACAGGTGTAGAAAGAAGCATGGAAAGTGCAGAATTCAGCAACAGGGGTACAGAAAGAGGCAAGAGAAGTGCAGGAAGAAGCAACAGAGGTGCAGAACGAGGCAAGAGAACTGCAGAAAGAGGCAAGAGAGTTGCGGAAACAGGCAAAAGAGGTACAGAAAGATGGAACAGAGGTGCAGACAGGCAAGAGAGGTGCAAAACAGGTAAAAAGGGTGCAGAAAGAGGCAAGAGGGGGTGCAGAAATTTGCAAGAGAGGTGCAGAAAGAAGCAAGAGCAGTGCAAAAGAACCAACAGAGGTGCAAAAAGAGGCAAGTGAGGTGCAGAAGGAGGCAAGAGAACTGCAGAAAGATGCAAGAGAGTTGCAGAAACAGGCAAAAGGGGTGCAGAAAGAGAAAACAGGTGGGCAGACTGAGGCAAGAGAGGTGTAGAAAGAGGGAAGAGGGATGCAGAAATTTGGAACAGAGGGGCAGGAAGAAGCCAGAGCAGTGGAGAAAGAACCAACAGAGGTGCATAAAGTGGCAAGAGGGGTAAAGAATGAGGCAAGTGAAGTGCAGAACGAAGAAAAAGAGGTGCAGAAAGAACCAACAGAGGTGGAAAAAGAGGCAATAGGGGTGCAGAAAGGGGTAGGAGAGGTGCACAAAGAGGCAAGAGGGGTACAGAGAGAGGCAGGAGGGGTGCAGAGAGGAAGAGAACTGCAGAAAGAAGCAACAGAGGTGCTGAAAGAGGCACAAAGGGTACAGAAAGAGACAAGACAGGTGAAGAAAGAAGGAACAGAGGTACAGAAAGAGGCAAGAGTGGTGCAGAAAGAGGGAAGAGAGGTATAGAAAGAGGCAAGAGAGTGTTGCACAAAGAGGGAAGAGGGGTGCAGAAACAGG
This sequence comes from Calotriton arnoldi, assembly GCA_963921515.1. Lineage (NCBI taxonomy): Eukaryota > Metazoa > Chordata > Amphibia > Caudata > Salamandridae > Calotriton > Calotriton arnoldi. Next base: position 271,544 of record CAWUFW010012014.1, read on the forward strand.
CAAAAGGGATGCAGAAAGAAGCAAGTGAGGTGCAGAAAGAGGCAAGAGAGGTGCACAAAGAGGCAAGAGAGTTACAGAAAAAGGCAAGTGAAGTGCAGAAGGAGGCAAGAGAACTGCAGAAAGAGGCAATAGAGGTGCAGAAAGAGGCAAGTGAGGTGCAGAAAGAAGCAAGTCAGGTGCAGAAAGAAACAAAAGAAGCGCAGAAAGAAGGAACAGAGGTGCAGAAAGAGGCAAAAAAGGTGCAGAAAGACATAAGAGGGGTACAGAAAAAGGCAAGAGAGAAGCAGAAAGAGGGAAGAAGGGTGTAGAAAGAGGCAAGAGGGTACAGAAAAAAGCAAATGAGGTGCAGAAAGAGGCAACAGACATGCAGAAAGAGGCAAGAGAGATGCAGAACGTAGAAGAGATTTGCAGAAAGAGACAAGAGAGGTGCAGAAAAACAAAGAAATGTGCAGAAAGAAGCAACAGAAATACAGAAAGAGGCAAGAGAGGTGCAGCGAGAGGTGCAGAAGGAAGCAAGAGTGGCTTGCACACCATTAGTACCAATTTAACACCCACATTAAGCAATAAGTAACAGGTGACCATTCTAGGTTTGCAAAGGGCCTTCCAACACGCTGTAACACTTGTCGCTGCATTTTTGGTAACATTTGAGCCGTTTGAGCTAGAAACAAGGCTTTTTTTGTTCAAATCTGCAGATTAGGGAGCAGATGATGAATTATGTGGCTAATGCGGGAAATGTATATTTGTGCGAAAGTCGGTGCAGCCAAACAGTCGCATAATTCCAGTGGCCCTGCTCATACCTCTGACTAGGTCCAGAAGTGCTCCTCAGTGATTCCTTCTTTTTTTTGTCTCATTGAGTTCATAGTTGAGCTTCTATGGAAACGAGGAAGACTAAACCTGACATTACCACTCCACAACACAAACTACCATACCACATAATTACTCTCCATAACACATAATCCCACTCTACATAATTCCTATAAAATACATACCACATACTTTCTATCCACATAATTTCACTGCACAACTTACCACATAATTCCACTGCACACAACGTACATCCACTCCACTCTGAAAAACATTAAAAAACTTTTACATTTACATTGCCAATAGCTATAACTCTCGCAAATGCGAAACCTATAACATTGCAAACACTTCTTTAACTAGTAGTCGCGTTTGCAGAGCGGTGGAGAAAGGGTGAAGGGCCTCCGACCAGCGCTCAGGAATTCCACTGCGTACGACTTACAGGAGGTACCAGGAGGGATTCTTGGCCCCCAAGTCCCTCAGGAGTAAATTGGACTTCTTCCCCATCCCATACTCTGCCAGGAGGCGCGTTTGTAAAGTGGTGGAGAAAGGGGGGCATGGCCTCCGAAGACGTCTTAGCAATCCCACTGTGTGGCACTTACTGGAGGTAACAATAGGGGTAGTTGGCCCCCAAGGACATCCTTGGGGGCCAACTACTCCTCCTATTACCTCCAGTAAGTCCCAAACAGCAGGATTGCTAAGTTGTCATAGCAGGCCACGCCCCCTTTCCCCACCACTCTGCAAACGCACTTCCTGGTGGTGTCCTTGGATGGGGATTGAAGTCCCCTTCGCTGCTGGGGGTCCTTAGGGGCCAACTAGCCTACCTGATACTTCCAGTATGTACCAGATAGTGGTATTGCTGAAATCTGGACACAGGCAACTCCCCCTTTCTCCACCACTCTGCAAACGCCCCTCCTGGCTCATTCTAAGTTGGGGGATTAAGTCCCCTTGAATACTGAGGGTCCCTGGGGGCCAACTAGCCCACCTGTTACCTCCAGTAAGCCCCATACAGCTAGATTGCTGAGTGTGCTCAAAGGCCACGCCCCCTTTTTACACGACTCTGCAAACGCGACTCGTTGCGCACAGCTGCTCGGGGGATGAAGTCCACTTGTGTCCTGAGGTCCTCAGGACACAAAAGGACCTCATCGCCACACCGGCAGTGCGCCAAGAGGCCCGTTTGCAGAGTGTTGTAAAAAGGGGCGTGGCCTCGGCCCACCTCTAAGCAATCCATCTCTGTGGCGCTTACTGAAGGTACCTGGTGGGCTATTTGGCCCCTAGGGACCCTCAGTATTCAAGGGGAATTAATTCCCCAACTTACAACGTGCTAGGGGGCGCGTTTGCACAATGGTGAGGGAGGGGGCGGAGCCTCCGGTAAGATGCCAGCATTTTTGTTTTTCTATTTTTTTTAGAAGGGGGCTGTGTGGCCCCCCTTCTTTTAGCATTTTTGTGGCCCTGGGACCCCATCCCCCAGTGCCTGACCCCTTTTTTATATAAAAAAAAACATCGGGAAGGGGGCCGCGCGGCCCCCCTCCCGAGGCCAATTTTGGCCCTGGGGACCCCATCCCCCAGGGCATGGCCTCCTTTTTTTATTTATTTATAGGGAAGGGGGCCACGTGGCCCCCCTTCCCTTGGCCAATTCGGCCCTGGGGACCCCATCCCCCGGGGAATGGCCTCCTTTTTTTATTTATTTCTAGGGAAGAGGGGCCACGTGGCCTCCCTTCCCTGGGCCACTTTTGGCCCCGGGGACCCCATCCCCCGGGGAATGGCCTCCTTTTTTTATTTATTTCTAGGGAAGAGGGGCCGCGTGGCCCCCCTTCCCTAGGCCACTATTGGCCCAGGGGAACCCATCCCCCGGAACCGGCCTGCCGTTTTTTTTTTAAATTTAAATTGGAGGGGGGCCGAGTGGCCCCCTTCCCGGGCCACTTCTGGCCCCCGGGACCCCATCCCCCAGGGCCAGCCCTTTGCGTTGGGGACCGCGGGGGGAGCCCCAATGTCTCCACAGTCCCACTGGCTCCCTGCCTCCTGCGGGAGCCGGCATTGCTTTTGCACAAGGGGAGCTGCTGACATGCAGCTCCCCTTGTGCAAAAGTAATTCTGCTTTGGTTTTTGTAAGCGAGAGCAGGTTTTCCTGCTCTCGCTTCCAAAAACCAAAGCAGGAGTTTGCTATGGCAGCCACCCCTCTCAACCAATAACACAATTTCTTACAGGTACTATATTAGAAATGTTTCTATTAGCTATGAACATGGAACTAGTTCATAGGGTGGGCCAACACAACTGTTGCCTAATCAAGTGCAAGTAAAGAAGAACAACAAAGAGGAGGGGGATCCAAAGTCCTTGGGACACCTTAGTATAGGACTCAAGCTGTACAACAAGTACGCCCCTTTAAGATGTCAATCTCAGAGTAGCAAGGCAGTGCAGTCCAAGGCTTAGTCAAAAGATAATTGGGACTGGATGACATTTAAATTACCCCAGTGTAATTTGCATAATTTTGGGAATTTTGTGATTATGATTGTTATGTGAAATTCATAAAATTATGCCATTAGGCCTCTATGTGTAATTATGCATCATTTACAGTAAAGATTTACAGTGGAGCGTGCTTTTCATGCTGAAAATATGTACTTTAAATGCACAGAACCAGCATAGGGAGAGCGGCTGTTGTTCATGATGCTTTTGTTAAATGCATACCTGCATCAAAAAGTTATACAAGCATGCATTTTGTGGTAAAATATAGTGCAAAATAACAGATTTGCATGTTATGTAATTATATGTAATCTTGCCAAAATTTCTCATAATTGCACAAAAGAAAATTGCATGGATTTTGCCTACCCCTAGAGATAATGTGGGATAGAACCTCAGAATTACAATTGCAGTCATAGTCATTCTGAAAATCGTTTAGAGCCAACACTATTTGGCTCATACAGGCCCATTTCCCTCCTGTACCTGGATGCTAAAATGTTCCCAGGCATTTTGGCCCCTCAGCTTGAACCTTTAATGGCGGATATCGTATACTATAACTAATCTGTTTTTATCCACTGTCACCAATGTGGAAACAATACCAAGAAACCTTTGCTCATTATTGAAAATGAACCACATAACAAAAGGCTGACAAGGAGATCATTCAAACCCTAACTTATAAATTGTAAATAGATTTTTTTAAGAATATATACATAAAGATATCTCTTAGTAAAGAAAATAATTCAACACTTAGGCGCCTACAAGAAAACAAAGGTTTTTTACTTAAAAGTTCAAACAAAAGACAGAAATAGGGGTGTACACAAATTACAGCATCCAACAGACTAATGACCCAGAATTGTCCCATCAAGTTAATAGACAGGGATAAAAGCATAATTGGTCCATTCTTACAAGAAGATAGTTCAACCAGGACAGAATCTGTTGATACCAAAATGACTCGTGTTTTGACAAAAGCCAAACTTGTTTCAAAGAAGCAGGTAGTGGACAGATGTCAACATTTCTATTGATTGTATAATTAATATGCGAGAACATACTCAGGACAATGCTTAGAAACAAAATACCCTGTAGGTTTCACTAATATATCAGAGGGAGATAAAAATGTTTTTGACTTAATATAACATCTGTCTTACACCTGTGCCAAGTTATACGTGAACAAGCACCAACCAAATAGTGTGGCACTCTGTGACCAATTAAAACCATCTGGACTAAATCCAAACTATACCGCTTGGTAATGTGAGTATGCCATTAGGGGTGAAGTGTAAAACAAACAATTAAATATCTCATTTACAATTATATCAACATAGCAATTTTGCATCATCTGTCTTTGAAACATACATAAAAATGCACATAGTCATTCCAATTTGATTTTTTTAAATGTTATCTCACCATAATCCTTGGTATTGCAGCATGAAAACTAACTGTAATAGTTTGAGAAAGAGGAACAGTCCCTAGAAATGTTATCAAGTGAAAAAACCTTAAGGGCCAAGAAGACAGCACCAAATAGCTTACCGATTTTACTTTGAAGAGGGTTCTGACCAATCAGAAAATAAAACACCATCTTGTGGCTCTTGTTGGAATGGAAATGCTTTTAGCCGATTTCCCGTTGCATTGTATGATTTAAGTTAGCATTTGCGGCACCATTTTGCATTCAGACGCCATTTTGTACCATGATCGAAACTAAGCTTCTGTTTCATTCTGTTTGCCTCAGCAGAAAGCAGCCTCAATGTTTTTTAATTTCTCCAAGGTTGAGCTTCGCTGTACTAATGAATAGACTGTTTTATTATTGCATACGTTTCCCATTAGATAGGCCCGCTCCCACCCTTAGAGTGGCGGGCACAGGCAGAATAACCTTGGAACTGAGATAGCATGTACCTGGTCTTAGGATTGTAGCTTATCCTTCTGTGTCTCCTTTGTTCACCAGCTACTGACTGGAATATTCCAGTCAGGCGTGTCTTTTGGGATACTGGAAATGTATATCATGTATCTCCATGTTGGGGGGAGTCAGTCCCTCTGCAGCAATCAAAGAAGGCTGGTCAGACTGGACTCCGCTCGAGTGTATGACTAATAAATAACTTTGGTTTGTATTCTCTACTGTCTGACCGACTCTTCATTTGTTTGGAAGGCTGAGAGGTGGTTGTGAGTGACCCGGGTGACCCTATTCGGGTCACTTCCTTCTGTTGGCACCCGACAGGGTCCCCATCGGATGTGGCCTTTCCTCACCCACAGGCTGGTGCGGAGGACGGGGCCACGTCGTGTCGGACGGGTGGACCGGGGATCCCTGCACGAGAGAGTCTGGTACTCGCAGCTGCCCCGCCTGTCTGACCGGGTGGTGCCTCGCCCAGTGGTCATCTCGGCTGGGGTCCTGAACGGCGAAACCCTTGGATCTGACCGTTTGGTCCGAAGAGTCGGCAGTGGAGAATAAATTTGTTTGGCCTGTGTTCACCAGGTGAGTCTGCTTTGGTTCTTTGTGACTATGGCGCCATTTTGGTTTGTGTTTGGTACGGTCAGAGGATCGTTTTTGGACAAGCGCTTGAATTTGTTTGAGTTCCTTGTGAATATGGTATCACTTTGGTTTGTATTTGATGAGGTCTGAGGACCAATTTTGGTAAGATATTTGCAAATATCTGCTCGGCATCAATAGTGAACTTGTTTTCGTTTTGAAAGATGCCGTGTATCAGTAAAATACTTTGTTTGGGCTGTCGTTGTTGTTCTACTGATGCTCGATTGGAAGAAAGTCAGCCAGCGCCACCAGAAGGCACCCCTAATTTTGATATGTATGTCAAACATCACCTTGACCCTATTATGTTTAGTACGTTATGGCACAAATATGCGAGGGACAATGCCGAGTTGCAGTGGCCATTGACGGGCACTTTTGATGAACAAAAAATTAATTTCCTGCAGGATAAATTGTTTACAAAAAGAAGTAGACAGTCGATGTTCAATTCCCTCAGAACATGGCAAAAGAAAGCTAGACAGAGACGAATGAAAGCAGAGAAAGAGGCCCGGAAGGGAAAAATGCAGACGGTGACCCAGAAAGCTGTAGCGTAGGACAGAGAGAGAACAGAAAAAGGGATAGAGTGTACTGATAGGAATTTTCAACTGCAATGTGAAAAGTCTTATGTTGCTCGAGACAAAAATGATACATTTGTGGAGGAATTGTTAGATGCTCGACCTCCACCCCCATACGTCCCACAGAAAATATATCCTGCCATCCCGCAGCCACAATTGCCTGTTTCTTCTGCTTCTGTTGTTTCTGTTTCTTCTGTCATTGATCTGGCTGCTTTGGCCACCGCACCCTCTGTCCTTTCTTTGGCTTCGCTTTCAGCGCCTGCAATGACTGCGAGTCTTCCTGCTACGCCTTTTGTTTCAGCATCTCTCTCTCCAGTTCTTACACCTACGACACAGCCATTGATGACATTGGTGCCCGTTCCCTCTGTTACAACTCCTTCCCTTTTCCTTCATTCCCCGATGGTACTGAGTAGTGGAACGCCTGTATGGGGATTGGGGATGGGGACTGGGCGGCAGGTAGGGAATGACTGGGGTGAATATTGATACGATCTGATGTGGGCGATGAAGAGAAGAAGGTGGTAGCCAATCAGGCCGCTCAGTGGGCTCGTAACCCCAATTACAGCGTGGAGGATGTGTGGAGTGTGATGAAAGATTATGAGCCGTTTGGGCAGCAGCATGCCCTTAAGCACATGTCGGCTTCTCTGATTGGACTATAAGAGCAGTGTTTTTAACAAAGCTGCACCTCAGATTATTTATGATATTTGGGACAATGTGTATGCTGCTGATATGGCACCTGGTCAGGTCTTTGGTAATGTTGCAACACTGGTTGCTTATTGGGGTAGGCTGTTTGAGAAGAGCCCGAAGACAGTGTCCTAATTCCCGATGAGGGAAGTCCACCCTATATATCACCCTGAGATACCAGAGCTACGAGATCAGCATGACGTTGTTACTAGACCCCGGGTAGAGGCCCGGTTTCAGGATCAATGGGTTTATACTCCATGGAAGAGGAGTAAGGTTTTGTCCCTTAAGACTCAGTTACCCAACCCAAGAAAGAATCCTACTGCATATTATAAGGAATTGACAGAGGCCGCTTCATCCACAGTGATGACGCTTGCAGATATTGAAATGTTTTTGGGTTTACTGGTACCCCTTGATATTTGGAGGCAGGTACACACACAGGACCATGTTGCAGAATTGGGTGGTACTTGGGATCAGATTAAGGCATGCGACCAGGAGAGGAAGCCTGGTGAGAAGACTAAGGCCGAGATACTTGCTTTGCCTGGTTGCATTTTTACCTATATGCATTCCCTTATTCCACCAAGAAGGGTAGATTGGGATAAGTTAACAGCATGTCATCAGAAGAAAGGTGAAATTGTGTCTGATTTTTTCACTCTATTTGAAGGTGTGTTTTGGATTTTATCGGACAGGACCTGTTGGTGGAGGGAGGTGTCCGATTGTTCATTAATAGATTTGTCACGAACCTGCTTCCTGAGATCGCAACTTTGTTGCAGGCTTCGGAGAGCACGTGGACTACCTCCTCCCCTTCTGTAATATTGAGTAAGGCACAGTATTATGAACACAGGGAAAATGAGGAGAAGGAGAAGGTGTAGAAAAAGCACAAAGAATTGAAGACCAGGGTGTTATTGCAACAGGCTTCCTGAGGGAATGGTAGAGGACGTGGTGGTCCGGACCGACAGCTTCCGCATACTAGCAGGAACACTATGCCTGTAGGACCGAATCAGTGTGCATACTGTAAAGAGGAGGGACACTGGCGCAGCAAGTGTCATGTACTTTTGCAAAAGGTGGCGGTCCCGAGGGGATGAGGGTCTCGTAGACGGGGGCGTGGAGATGGTGGCCAGGATAGGGTTCAGGCTCCTGGGACATCGAAGGGTCGTACTGACCAGAACTACTTTGATGACCCTAGGGGCAAACAGTACTACCACAATGACTGTGATCTGGATGAGGTGACAGGGATGTCTCACAGCTAGGACAGCCAGGGACAGGGTGAGGGACCAGTTCAGATACCTGTAGATCAGCGCGGTCCTTACGTTACTGCAGATTTGCCTGGCTCAGCTAAGGATTTTTTGGTGGATACAGGTGATATGAATAGCTCTATTTCCCATTCACTGGTCCCCGGGGCAGCTCAGTCTGGCCATAATAATGTTTCGGTAGCATTTAATGGTGTACCGGTTGTAAGCCCCATTTCGAAACCACTCACGTTGACTATAGGTCCTTTTACTGTGGATTCACCATTTCTATTGACCTCTAATTGTGGAGAGAATTTGATGGGCCTAGATTTAATAAAGAAGCTGCATGCAACAATTTATTGTTCCCCGGATGGAGTTTATATGACGATAGGCCCGAATGTGGTCAGTTCTAAGCAGTGTTATCCAAAGATGCACCCCTCCCTGCTGAATTTAAGGATGTGCTGCCCACGTTGTGGGCGACAGGTGACATGGATGTAGGACTATTGCAGATTCCCCCGGTTTCCATTAAAGTCAAGGACAATGCCATCTTGCCTCGAATTCCCCAGTACAAAATGCCACAGGCGGGGGAGCGAGCTTTGTTGCGGATTATACAGGATCTGATTGAGTCAGGAGTTGTTGAGGAGACAACAGCGAATGTGTGTAATAGCCCTATTCTTCCTGTTCTTAAGAGGGCACCTTCAGACTCCTCTGATGATCACCCAGATGTTTATCGTTTTGTGATTGACTTGCGCGCAGTTAATAAAATAGTGGTTCCTCAGTTCCCGGTGGTCCCTGACATTATAGCCCTTCTGACGATGATTCCTTCCTCTGCTAAATTCTTTTCTGTCATTGATCTGAAAAAAGCATTCTTTAGTATCCCGATCCATCCCGACAGCAGACACTTGTTCGGTTTTACCCTCGCTGGCAGAAATTTTAGATTCTGTCGAGCTCCTCAGGGCTATATAGAGAGCCCTAGTATATATAGTCAAGCCTTGAAGGCCCAATTGGATTTACTCACGCTTTCCCCAGGTAACGTATTGCTCCAATATGTAGATGAAATCCTCATTGCTTCTGACACCAAAAATGGATGCAAAGACAGTACGGTAAAGTTGTTGCTGCATTTGGCTCACCACGGACACAAAGTGTCCCTTTCTAAATTTCAATATTGTCGACAGGAGGTCACCTACTCAGGTCACCTACTGTCGAAGGAGGGTAGGAGATTGACCCCTGAGCCCATAAGCACCATTGTTAAAATGCCAATCCCTAAAACTCAGAGGGAAGTGCGCGCTTTTATTGGCATCACTCAATCAATCATTCAAACAGCATTTGTATAGCACAGCACTGTCACCCCTAGGGGTATCTAGGCACTGTGTCTCCATTGAAGAGCCAGGTCTTGAGTCACTCTCTGAAGTCTTGGCTGTGATGTAGTAGAAGGAGCAGCCACCACTGCGGCTGTGACAGATGTAGGGTGTGTGCGTGAGGGCCAATAAAGAGGAGCACAGGTATCTAGAGGACTGGTGGAAGTTCAGTCGATGGTTGATGTAGGCAGGTGCTAGGTTGTGGAGGGCTTTAAAGACATGTGTGAGGATCTTGAACTGTCATCTCTTCTACAGGAGGAGCCAGTGGAGGTCTCTTAGGTGGGCAAAGTGGGTTTGTTTGGGAAGGTCCAGGATGAGTCTGGCTGCAGTGTTTTGTATGGTCTGGAGTCTTCTGAGGAGCTGGGTGGAGATGCCGGCATAGACGGCGTTACCGTAGTCAAGGCAGCTGGTGATGAGGGCCTGAGTGACAGTCTTTCTGGTGTTTGTTAGGATACAGCTGAAGATTATGCGGAGCATGCGAAGTGTGTGGAAGAAGGAGGAGGCGACTGTGTTGACTTGTTGTTTCATGGTCAGTTGGCTGTCGAGGATGATGCTGAGGTTGCGTGCATGGTCGGTCTGTGCGGGTGTAGATCCGACTTCTGCAGGCCACCAGCTGTGGTCCCATGTGGAGGTGGACTTCCCGAAGATCAGTACTTAAGTTTTGTTGGAGGTGAGTTGGAGGCAGTTGTATCCCATCTATTTGGCTAAGTTGGTCATGGCGTTGAAGAGGTTGGTTTTGGCATTGGAGGGGTCCTCTGTGAGCGAGAGGATCAGTTGAGTGTCAGCTGGTGTATGAGATTATGTTGAGTCCGTTGGATCTTGTGACATCTTTGAGGGGGTCATGTAGATGTTGAACAGGGTGGGGCTGAGGGTTGATCCTTGTGGTACCCAGCATTTGATGTCTTTGGGTGTGGAGGTGAACGGAGGCAGTGGGATGCTCTGTGTTCATTCTGTAGGGAAGGAGGCAATCCACTTGAGGGCTTCTTGCTGTATGTCTATTTTGTAGAGTCTGTTGATGTGGGTGTTGTGGGAGATGGTGTTGAATGCCACGGCAAGGTTAAGGAGGATAAGAGCCACAGTTTCTCCACGGTCGAGGAGTGTTCTGATGTCGTCTGTGGCGGCAATGAGCACTGTCTCAGCACTGTGGTAGGCACGGAATCCTGATTGTGAGGTGTCCACTAGGTGGTTTTGTTCCAGGAATTCGGTGAGCTGCTGGTTGATGGCTTTCTCAAGTACTTTGGCTGGGTAGGGGAGCAGGGAGACCGCACAATAATTTGCTAGATCGCTGGGGTCCATGGAGGCTTTCTATAGGAGGGGTCTGACTTCTGCGTGTTTCCATCTATCTGAGGTGTTGAGGATGTTGGTGAGTTGTGTGCTGATTGGGTTTGTTGCAATGTTGTAGAGGTTGTGGGAGCAGTGGTTGGTGGGCACCTCTGAGTGGATGGAAAACATTATGGCTGAGGTGGTCCGGGCAGTGAGTGCCCAGGTGGGAATTGTTTGGCTGATGTTCGCTGGTTGGTTGAGGTCGTTGGGGTTGAGGGTGGCAGGTTGGAGGTTGAAATTGTTGTGGATGTTGGTGATCTTGCTGTGGAAGTAGTCTGAGAGGGAATCACAGAGTTCTTGGAAGGGGTGGACAGTGTTCTCTATGGCTGTCGGGTTGGAGAATTCTTTGACTATTTTAAAGAGCTCGTTTCTGTTGTTGGCTGCGGAGTCGATGAGGCTGGTGATGACTGCTGATGCTGTTTAGTGAGCTGCTCTTTCGACTGAATCCTTGGTGGTGCACCATTGTTTCTTGAGTTGGTGGCAGTTGTGCTTGGTGGTCCTTAGTTCTGTGGTGTACCAGTTGGCATGTTTGGAGGTCTTGCTGGATTTTGTAGCTTTCAGTGGGGCGACTCTGTCGGCGCTGTCGGTGATCCAGGTGGCCAAGTTCTGGATGGCCTGATCGAGGTCTGTTGAGGCCGAGGGTTGGGAGGTGGAGAGGGCCTGTGACCATTGAGTTTCTGTGACCTTGCTCCAGCTGCGGCGGGAGGAAATCTGAAGCCTGGTGATGGTGTGCTGGGCATTGATGATGGTAAAATTTACGATGGTCTTGTCAGTCCAGGTGAGTTCTGTGGTGTGGCTGAATTTGATTCTGTTGCTGAAGGTTAAAATGGGTTTGAGTGCACGTCCGGCTTTGTGCATGATATAAATTAACAGAACGCGGCCATCTGCAGCCATTTTAAGGCAACAATTAGACTGCACATTGTAATACTTAACTAAGGTGTTGTTCATTCAAGGCACCGATCATTCAATGGAATTGCATTGTTTCTTTGGCCATATCACTAGCCACAACTCAGGACAAAAACATGGTAGTATGGTGATTGGAACGGCTGAACAATATATCTATCAATTGAAAATAAGTATAATGATGAATAAAACAATGTCACTGTAAATGGCTACTACATGGACATTGGTAGCCATTTTAAGGCTGTAGTTCAACAACTAGATCGCACAATGAGAATTGGTGTATATATATTGTTCACTCATGGTGGTCATTGTTCCATTGGATAGTATTGTTTAGGCAGCCATTCCTCAATACTAAAACTTCAGGTTCAAAACAGAGAGTGTTTCAAATGTCCAAACCATATCTTTGACATTTAGAAAAGAGAATAAGAAAGAATGGAATGCCGACTTAATTGAGTATTAAGTAGTAGGCTATACTGGACATAAATCAAAAATCGGAAAGAGTTGTGATCAATTTTTTTATCTATATATGTAAAACATCACTGATCTTAACAATAGAGAAAAGTAACAAATATTCATACAAACAATATTTAACAAAGTAGCAATTATTGTAGATCAACATCGGAATGTGCGATTTGTGACTAAGATGAGACTGAAACAATTTATAATCCAATAAGAAAATATTCCAGATAATTTGTACAACTCAGCAATACGATTTTCAATGTTTGTCGTCTCAACCATGACATTGTCTGAAGTTGTTAATGAAACAGTATCAATACAACTTGAACAATAACAGACACATTTCAGATACAATGTTCTTATTGACCAAGCAAATATGTAACTAACCTGATCCTCCACTGGATATTAGTTCTGCAAAGCTGGGCTCTGACCCTCCACTGCCACATTTAGGCCAGAGTTAATACTGTCTATATGAAATAGCCATCTATTTTTTCCAGAGGAAAAGTAGGGGGTATATTCACAAGAACGTGTGATAACTACCGCAAGAGTAGCGTAACGCAACTTACAGCATCGCAGCCTATCGCGGGAAAATAACCCTGTGACAACGTGGAATTCACAACACGGCGGTAGCATGCGATAGTTGGCCGTCACCGCAGCCAATGCTCGCGATACAACCACCTCGACGGAGATAAAACCACAAACCACAATGCAAAAAAAGCTGCGATGGGCCAAAGCGCGATAAGAAAACAGTGACAACCAGTGCGAGGGCAGCAATACCCACGCGCAATGCTGGAAAAAGCACAAGAACAGCATACGGAAAATGCCACAGAACAAAATACACCAACAGCGGAGTACCGCAGATGCACCCTGGCCAACTGCAGAGGACAACATGCCCACCACAACATCCACGCACCGTGGAAGAACAGGACCTACAGGCACACCACATGAAAGAGACCAGTGGCAGACAAATCTGAGCCGCAGGAGCGACACACCCACCGTGCAGCATACGCACATAAGCAGAAGTGCACCCCGACAGTGACAACATCCCGGTACAAACAGCAACACCTCCACAACTGAACACAGGACACAACTGGTTCGGAAAATGTGCACAACATGGCAAATCACATCTGAAACCCCAGGGACATGTAACATGACAATGTACAATTCCAACCTGTGACCTGCAAATATGTTTTATTCACACATGCAGTGCAATTGGACATCTACTACTGTCCCATGAATGCCACGGACGGTCACAATGTGACGTGCTCATGAGAAGTAAGTGTCAATGATGGAGTCCCTACAGGCCATTCCTGCCGCAGCTGCAGTGGGATGTGGGCCACCTGCCCCATCACCACCATCATCGTCCGGTACCTCTGGAACTGGGATCCATGGGGCCCTGGTGCGAACACAGATGTTGTGCAACACACAACATGCAACAATCATCTTGCACACAACATCCGGGCTGTACAGGAGCTTCCCACCAGTGCCGTCCAGGCACCTGAAACGTGACTTCAACATGCCAAATGTGCGTTCAACAATGCCCCTGGTGCGTATGTGGGCCGCATTGTACTGCCTCTGGGTGGGTGTGTTCGGGTCTTGGAGGGGTGTCATCATCCAAGGGCAGAGTGCATATCCTTGATCACCTGTGACAGTGCAGGAAGAAAAGAGTCAATACTTGGTTCGGCAGGATGTGATGGCAGGCCCACCAATTCAGTGCCGCCTGTGCTGGCTGTGTGTGGGGTGAGTGTAAGCCAGCTCTCAGGGAGTAGCATGTGCTGGCAACTACACCAACAGTCATCAGGCACACAGACATGCAATGTCAGAACTACAAGGGGGGATGACTCGAGTCGCACAGGGCTAGTCGCCCCGGATGCACAGCAGCCGACACGGGCCCACCGCCATGGGACGCTGACCTGCGGGAGACTGGGGTAGGGTCATGAGGGCAGAGCAGTGCCTCACATGTGTCATGGCTGCATTCCGCATCTCCACACGTTCAGCTGTTGTGTGACTGTGGTGCCATGTGAAGTCTGTATTGGGTGCAGGGGTAGCCCAGGATGACCATGGAGTGGTGTAGTCGTGTCTGGTAGGTGGTCATGTAGTTTGACATGCCGGATGTGGTTAGGTCACGTGTGCATCCCCACAGTTGTGCTTTGTGCATTGGTGGCTGTGGGATGTGTGGTGTGTTGATTTGGTACTTACCAAAGAGCAGTCCCGTTCCATATGTGCCATCCTGGAAGCGCTGGTTGATGATGGACTGTCGGAAGATGAAGGAATCATGCACACTGCCTGGGTAGTTGGCGACGACATTGGTGAAGAGTCCCCGGTGGTCCACTATTGCCTGCACATTGATGGAATGCATGTGCTTCCTGTTGCGGTAGTGGTGTGCAGTATCCGAAGGGGCACAAGTGGGACATGTGTGCAGTCGATTGCCCCAACACGGCCGGGAATCCGGCTATGGCGTAGAAGCCTTGCTTAGTCTCCAACTGTTCCTGCGCAGTGTTGGGGAAGTGAAGGTACTGGGGTATGAAGCTGATGATGGCATCCAGGACGGGTGTGATGAACTTTGATAGGGCTGGCTGTGAGACCCCTCCGACTCTGGCAGTTGTTGGTTGGAGGGTCCCAGAGGCCAACAGATGCAGCACTGCCAGCAGCTTTGTCTGTGGAGGGATGTTTGTTCTCCGCTGTGTTGGGACCGTCAGCCTGTGGGCGATGTGGGTCAGGATGCGGAGGATGGTTGTCCTTTTGAGCCTGAAGTGGGCAATGACTTCCACAGGCGTTAGGTCTGTGAGAGTGGTGTGTTTTTGGTAGGTCCGCTGTCTTACTCTACGCTGCCTCTGTGGTGGTCCGGGGGGGCGGGTCCGGGTCCTGGGGGTGGTGGCGGTCAAGGGGGTGGTGGTGGTGGGTGTTGTGGCCCTGTTGGGGCTCCGAGCTGCATGGAGAGTAGCTCCATGGTGTCGTTTGTTCTTCGGGTATGGCTGTGTGCGGGACTCCGTTGCCTACTGCAGGTAGACGTCCGTCTTTACACCTGCTTGAGGCAGGTGTTAAATACCTGCGGCTACCGAGCCTTATCGCCTGTTTTGTGTTCTTATCGCCGATGTGGGTGGTCATTGTGAATGTTGAGGTGTGATGTTGTTTCGACTTTTGACACGGGAACGCCCACTCTGCATCTCATTTGCGATATTTGCGGGGGGCCTCTGTGTCGATGTTTTTTGCGGATGCTATCGCGGGTAAACTGGTGCTGTGGGCTGTTAACACCGGCTTGTGAATGGGGAGGTAAATTTATCACGACTTTGGCTGCAATGAAGTGCCGTTAATTCAGCGATAGCTCCTTGTGAATATGCCCTTAGGTTTTCTAGGTTGTGGTTTTGTAATGGCTTTTTTGTACCTGGATCACCCACCATTCCATATCTCTAGGTGAATATTTATAGGTTATGTAGTGATCGACTAGTGGAGCATGAGCAACTTGGCATTAAATTCTTGATTGATGTTGGAAGATTGGTTGTCATATCTCTTGTGTGGTTTTTGCTATGTAAGGCAAGCCACATGGGTACATAATGGGTACATATTTCTAGTCTGACAGTTTGAGAAATGCCATTGTTTTATGACACGTGTGGTCTTACAGGCCATACAATTACCACACCGAAAGTGACCTATAGTGGATTGTAGACCAAAACTCTAAGGGCCTTATTATGACTTTGGCAGTCTCAAAGCGGGGCCACCATGCAGCCAACCCACTCCGAGACCACCAAAGCTGTTAAAGGCCTCCCACCAGAGTACAACTTATTTTCACTCTCGCAGGTGTTTCTTTGGCGGTCCCACTGCGGTGCCTTTGAAGGCACCGTAATGGGAGCATCAAAGTCAGTTCCTGCAGGGTATGGACTGTCATGTCCATGCCTTGCAGGAACTGGGGGTGCATACACAGGGGGCACAATATGTGCCCCCTTGCATGCACCCCATTGCGCAGAGGCAACAGAGGGCCCAGTAGGGCCCCCTTTATTTCCTCACTGCCACACTTTTCATGGCGGTCGCACTACCATGAAAAGTGTGGCAGTGAGGAAACTCTTAATATGTGCACCACCAGCATATTTGGGGCCACAGACCGCTGCGCCACCACCAGAGATCATGGATCTCTGGCGGCAGCAGCGGTGTTGTGGCGGTCCAACCACCACAGTCCTATTGAGGCAGGCGGATTGCCAGTCTGCCAGTCCGTGGACCACCACCTCGGATTCAACAGTCCATTGGACCACCAAACTCATAATAAGGGCCTAAGCATTGTCCTGAGGATGGTCTCTCATATTAATTATACATGAGACCAAATAATCAATGTCTGTCCACTACTTGCTTTTTGAAAACCAGTTTGACTTTTGTCAACACACAAATAATGTTGTCAACGGATTCAGTCTCGGTCAAACTATCTTCTTAAGAGTGGACCTAGAGTACATTTGGCCCTAGCTATGGACTTAATGGGACAATTGTGGGTCATTAGTCTGTTGGATGCTGAAATTTGTGTAGCCCCTCATTTCTGTTTGTGTCTTTAGTTTGAACTTTTAAGTAAAAACATTTGTTTTCTTGTATGCACCAGAGTGTTGAATTATGTTCTTTGTTACTTTGATGCTCAGTACTAAAAGATATCTCTCTCTATATATTGTTGATGGAATCTACTTATATTTCATGAGTTAGGGTTTGAATGATTCCCTCATCAGCCTGTTGCTATTTGGTTTTCATATACCCAAGTAACTGGGTTGCCCTTGTTTACTGCATTATTGAAAATGCTCATAGAATGCAGGAGAAAATCCTGAAGTCTCTGGATGCACATAATGTGTCCAACATTTTAACCTGGGCATACATTACTTATCTGGGATTCAGTCTTTGATTTACTAAATTGTTACCAGATATCACTCTAACACCCAAGGCTACTACCATAGTTAATGGTGCTATCTACTCACCAATAGCATTTAAGAGGGGATGTCCCCGGTTGCCCACTTCTATTCACTTTAACCCTTGACCCATTTGCCAAATGCTTTTGGGTGTAGGAGCAGAGGAAAAGATAATAGATGGAAGGGATATATTTAAGCTAACTATGTCCACTAGTGATATCGTGGTGACCATCTCAGACATCCCCTTATTACCCTCAAAGCTGATTGAGGAACACAATTATCGGGTTGGTCAGTGTTGGACTTGGCCTTTTTTTGCAGGGTTATCCCCAAACGTTTTGCTTCTTCCTCCTACTTTCTACTGGCCTATGTTTGTTGGCTATAGGACCCTGGTCACTTTACCACTGCTAATCAGTGCTAAAGTGCATATGCTGTCTGTATAAATTGTGTTTATGGATTGGTGTGTCCATGATTGGCATATTTGATTTACTAGCAAGCCTGTAGTAAAGTGCACTGAGTGTGCCAGGGCCTGTAAATCAAATACTACTAGTGGGCCTGCAGCACTGATTGTGCCACCCACACAAGTAGTCCTGAAAAGGTATCAAAGACTTGCCACTGCAGTGTCTGTGCGCAGTTTGTTAACTGCCATGTCGACTTGGCAAGTGCACCCACTTGCCAGGCTCTAACCTTCCCTTTTCTTACATGTAAGGAACCCCTATGATACGTACAAGGTACCCCCGGGGCAGGGTGCAGTGTAAGTGAAAGGTAGGACATGTACTGGTGTGTGTGACATGTCCTGATAGTGAAATATTGCCAATTTCGTTTTTCACTATTGAAAGGCTATGTACCCAATAGGATAGAATGGGAAAGACTTTGTAACATCTTACAAGTATAACTTCCCATTGGTACAAGATAGAGAAATAAAGTTGAGGCTCTCTGAACTCAGAATTTAATAACATATCTTTTAGTAAAGATGTTTTTTAAATTGTGTGTTCGAAAATGCCACTTTTAGAAAGTAGGCATTTTCTTGTTTAACCATTCTGTGTGCCTCTGTCTGTTTGTGTATTGACTGTCTGATTCTGGAGTGACAGGGGCTGTGGATGTGCATTCACTATAGACAGCCACGGGGGGTTGAGGTGTGCCTGGCTCTTCCTGGATGACGCTGAGCTGAATAGGGCTTGGCTGCATTTAGAGTAGTGGGAGGAGATTTCCTTGAACCTGAATAGGGCCTATCTCCCTTGCACAATGCTGTCTCCATCCTCCTGTGGTCATACTGCACCAGTGAGGACAGAACTGGTTTGGACTGGGCTCAGAGACCGTTGCACAAAGAGAACAAAGACAAAATAGGGTATAAGTAGTAGACCTTAAACCCCAGACTTTAGATTACTTCTGGACTCAAGAGGAACCTCTGCCAAGGAGAAAAGCTGAAGAGCTGTGAGGAGGAGTACTGCCCCTTTGCTGTGTGCTGTGTGGGGTTGGCCTACAGTTGCTGTTTTTGCCAAGGAGAGGACAAAGACTAGAACTTTGCTTTGAACCTGCTTGAAGAAGATCTCTAAGGGCCTGTGTGTGCTGCCCTCCTGTTCAGAAGTCTCAAGACAACAATGACTTCACCCCCAGCTTACCCGAACTCTATTGCTGAGAGTTCTGACCTGCCAGGAGGTGCCTATTCCAGTTTTGGGCCTCTAGAGGTTGTTCCTGATGTTGGGAGCTAGAAGCAACTTGAAAGAAGTAAGAAAACCTGTCTCCGATGCCGTCAGTGACGCCACTGTGATGCTGCGACTTTCACCGAGGCCCGGGGCACCGCTCATGAAGTGACTGATGCACCGCCCGGCCTGCACCGCAGCTCCAACGCCCTTCGACGCCTGCTAACGCCTGAAGTTATCGGCCATGCCCGACGCCAGCGCTCGCACCGACTCCGTCATTGCCACTGCCTGCATCCTGTTATCGCAGCGCCGAATCCCGCTGAGGGTGACTCCACGAACTCGCCGACTTCGCATCGCCACCGGAACCGATGCCTCACCGCTCACACAACCGTCTTCCCCTGTCCTGGACATGACACGTCGCCTTCTCGCGGACATGACACCTTTGACTCCCCTGTGGCAGCCAGGGAGCCGGCCTCGACCTCGGAACCGACGCCTCAACTCCACGACGCCGTGCATCGTCATAGACTTCGTTTCCAAGGTACTTTTTGGAGGTTCGTGTGACTCCGTGCCCGGCACCGCGCTCCTAGCGGTCGGCGCCGTACTTTGGGTTTATTGCTGTCACGACATCGCAATAGCCCCAGGTGGAGCTATTTGTTTTCTACAACCTTTATTTTTGCAATAACTTTCTAAAGTCATATCCTATTACCTGTATGTTGGTCCACAAAGTAGTCATAGGACTGCTGTGCAACTATAGCTGATGTCTGAAGATCCTGTTGTGTCTGTTGAACCCTGATGTCCTCCCCACTGTTTCACCATCTATTTAATTCACTGTTTTTAAGACGTTCTCCCTGCTTGCCTTGTTCCGTATTTCATACCTACATCAACATCTGTCTGTCCTCCCCTTTGGGACCCCGTCTTGCTCAGTGATGTCCTTAACAATTCCATTAAATCTGGCTGATCATGTGTTTTAGTAAATTTGAGAAATGTGGTTGTTTGTTGAGGGGGCGTGAGCCCTTTTCAAGCAATTGCCACAGTCCTTGTCAGGGGAACCACAGAAGGTCACTAAATTGATTTGTGCTTAACCCTCTGTTAGCTTGGCAAAAAGGCATCAGGCTTAGCTTAGAGACAACGTGTAAAGTATTTGTCACTAAATTGATTTGTGTTTAACCCTCTGGTAGTTTGGCACAAAAGCATCAGGCTTAGCTTAGAGGCAATGTGTAAAGTATTTATGCAGCATTTGAACAGTAATAAAGTGAAAACACAGCACAAGAAAAATCTCACACTAATTTAGAAAAATAGATTAAAATATAATAACTTATTTGACACCAAATCAACAAAAATCCAATCAGTAAAACTGGCGTTATGAAATTTAAAACTTTAAAGTGAAAAAGAGCACCTTAAAGATCAAAACTCCAATAGCGGAAATCTAGTCACGAGCGACCGGGCAAAGTCGAAAGTTATGGCTGACTGCGACAAAGCACTGTTCGGATTCACGAAGTGGATTGAACCCAGGGGCATATTCTCAAGGACTTATCGCCGATTTATCGGTACTTTAGCGCCGCAAAAGTGGCGATAGATTTATCGCCCTATTCTCAAGCTGGTGCAAACTGCTGATATCGCCAGTTTTCCAGCGATAGCTGCCGCAAAAAACATCGCCACGGATGAGAGCGACAACTAACGCTAATGATATGCAGAGTAGGCGTTCCCGTGCAAAAACACACACAAACACCACTTCGTGATATTCTCAACGACCAGCCAGATCTGCGATGCGATCCAAAAACAGGCGATAAGGCGCGTTGGCAGCAGGGATTTAACACCTGCCTTTTACTGGTGTTAAGCAGGACGACGACCTGCAGTATGAAAGGGAGCCCAGCCCAGAGCCACATCTGAAGACCAACACATGTCATGGAGCTACTGATCATGCAGCTCGGAGACCCAAGAGGTCCACAACACCCACCGCCACCACCCCCAGGCCCACCCCCAGACTACCACTGAGGCAGCGCAGAACAAGACAGCTGACCTTCTGAAAACAGCATGGCCCCTCAGCTACACATTTGCAGAATGTGGGGAGAGGTGGGAACCAAGTATGTGTGAAGGAGGCAAGTCACCCATGAATAAGAATGTACACAATGCCAAGTGTGGCGGTGATGTGCTGGACAGACTTCAGTATGCAGAGCACAGACATGTCCATGTGGACATATACTGCTGGTGTTTGTAGTGTTCTGGACAGTGGGCGCAACCATGTCACCTCAGGCAGTGGGGAAGACCTCGGTCATGTAGCTGTGTCGCCCCCCCCTGTAAGCATAAGCGGAGTGGGCTTGTCCGGCGTACGCCAGTCCAGCGTAGGAGTGTGAATAAATAGGCCGGGGATCTGGGCGTGGTTCACTTCCGGGATGGCCAACACGTCTGCCAGGGCGGCGCCCCTCACCCTGCCATGAGTCCACCACCATGACCGCCAGCCTCCACGGCCGATCGCTGGCTTCCGCGACAGAGGCCCCTAGTGCACCCAGTGGCACAGCAACACGGAGTAATGTGTGTGTTGACTACTGCCTTCGGCCTACACTGCGGTCAGCAGGTCCCCCAATTCAAATTGAGTCTTGATTTATTGATGGCGCAGTCCAGTAGGCAACAGACATTGCTTCCAGTGCGGCCCGCCCGGACGACGCATCATCGCAGGCTGCGCACCCGCTGAGCACTTCAGGTGCCACTAACTCTGTGTAGCTCAAGTCAACGCCATGTGGCTGTGGGCCCTTGCAGGTCTATTTTATACCCCAGGCCCGCTCTGCCCACACCTGAGGTATGAGACCCCTACGTAGGCCCTGCCAGCCTAATCTGTAGGCCTTTTGTTAAATTGACCAGAGTTCTGCACCCATTTTTCTGAACAGCAGGCTCTACGCCTGTCTGACTAGAAATCACAGCCAGCTTCTCTCTGCGAGGCCTCCTGCTCCAAACTGGATAGCCCCCACCCTACCCGTGTGCCCAAAGTTCACTGTCTCAAAATTCACTGTCTCTCTCTCTATCCTGTCGACATATAGCACACTACATCCTGGGTCTGAACATGAGAACAGAGAAGTTCCCACCACAAGAGCGTCCTCCTAGACTATGTTCCGCATATAGTAAGATAGACACGACACTTCTGATAAATGTGCGAACCGTGGTGTAATTGACGTAGGTAGGACTGACGTTGCAATAAGTACGTGTTGGTTATTGTGCGCATGATCAGCAAATGGACTGAGGCATGCCAATACAAGAACAGCAATACACAAATTATTGCCAAATGCCTCCTGAAAGAGTTCATACCACGCTTTAAAGTACCTATGCTTTTGGGTTCTGACAATGGACCGGCGTTCATCTCACATGTGATTGAGGGGTTGTGCAAGGGGCAAGGAGCCACACAGAAAGTACATGTGTTCCACGGAAACTACCAAGTGGGAATGGTATCCCAAGCCCATCCTGAAGGGTTTCACGTGCTGCACAGCAGAGAAAGGAAGAGTGTGTAAGTGGACCCCAACGATACATCAACTAAAAACGTCTGGAACATCAATGCCCCAACCCCTCAGTCTACAAGTTGTGACAACGAGACATCTTTACCTTCGTCATCACTTTGTTTTCTTCATATTGAATGTGCCTAAGTAATAGAAGTGCTTGTAACCTCTCAAATTACTTGAAGACAGGCACCAACGGTTACTTTTTCTGTTTACAGGTATCATCACTAAGGCTCTACATTATTCCTCAGCAGACTTTTTTTAAAAGAGTAAAAGTACAGCAGAAGATAAGACATTCTTCCAACTAGTCACACTAGCCACACGTACCAACGATTGGAACAATGCCTCAAGACTTGCTCAAGACTTTCAGAACAATTAGAGAAAATGATCATAGGTGCTACTAGCAGCATTGACCGCCATTGCTATAATGACTACGCCCCTTATAGTGAATTGTGATCACAGTGTTATACCTGAGATACTGCTTAAATGAAACAGAGAAATTGTACCAAATTGAATAAATAGCCATTGATAAAGACGGGACAGGGGGACAGTTGACAGGGCAGGATATTATGTTTGCACACACCGGTCTACAGACACAGAAAACAGCATGTCAACTTTGACAGGCCTGAAGGAGTATATGTGACGTTAAGGAAGATACAAGACAGCCAATATTGCAATGAATGACTCCCCTGGGATACACCTACTAGGAGGAGGGCCTGAAAAGATTGCTGTAAGAATTTTGTTCAGTGAATGAACAAGAGGAGGGAATGAAGCAGGGTCTATTTTATACCCCAGGCCCGCTCTGCCCACACCTGAGGTATGAGACCCCTACGTAGGCCCTGCCAGCTTAATCTGGAGGCCTTTTGTTAAATTGACCAGAGTTCTGCACCCATTTTTCTGAACAGCAGGCTCTACGCCTGTCTGACTAGAAATCACAGCCAGCTTCTCTCTGCGAGGCCTCCTGCTCCAAACTGGATAGCCCCCACCCTACCCGTGTGCCCAAAGTTCACTGTCTCAAAATTCACTGTCTCTCTCTCTATCCTGTCGACATATAGCACACCACATCCTGGGTCTGAACATGAGAACAGAGAAGTTCCCACCACAAGAGCGTCCTCCTAGACTATGTTCCGCATATAGTAAGATAGACACGACACTTCTGATAAATGTGCGAACCGTGGTGTAATTGACGTGGGTAGGACTGACGTTGCAATAAGCACTTCTGCTTCAGATCCCAGCTTACAGGGTATAAAAGGAAAGTCCACGGGGTTCTCGTCGGACTACCCCACCCATCTGTTGGTAGATGGCAGGCGGGTGTGGGTGCTCCCCAAGAGCTCTTGTTTTTTTGTTTTATTAAGATACAATTTAACTTGCCAATATAATTGCTGTATGTGCTATTTTGTCTCTAAATTGGTGTTTTCTTATTGAGAATTTAATGCTTATATTACACTTGCAAGGCTGCTTTCTTTTAGGTTTAAACGTGAGTATTCTCTGCATTTTAGATCAAATATGTTTTGCATTCTGAGAACATTTTCCTTGATTTAAATTATGTTTTTCATAATGCATTTATAAATGTGTCTTTGAGGTTTTCTGAAGTGTCTCTCTTCAAACGATTTCAATGCCTTCTGAGTCCTATTGAGAATTATATAATAATGCCTTCTGTTTGGTAAGACTCTCTATGAATGCGAGGTCACTATATTTTGTATTCTGTATTTTAAATGTCTTTTTCTTGAAGTTGCACCTTCTAAATAAATCTGTTAAACCTTTTGGCTTAGTTTCCATGGATCACATATTTGTTTCCTTCATTTTTAGTAGGAGCGTTCCTGCGCACCCCGCCTCAAGTTAAGCTGCCCCTTTGCCCCTAAATCACTCCTTCCATCATTCCGTTTTAGGTGCCCTGTGCCCCCTAAAACGCTCCCCCCAACATGTTTGTAGTGTTCTGGACAGTGGACGCAACCATGTCACCTAAGGCAGTGGGGAAGACCTCGGTCATGTAGCTGTGTCCCCCCCCCCGTAAGCGTAAGCGGAGTGGGCTTGTCCAGCGTACGCCAGTCCAGCGTAGGAGTGTGAATAAATAGGCCGGGGATCTGGGCGTGGTTCACTTCCGGGATGGCCAACACGTCTGCCAGGGCGGCGCCCCTCACCCTGCCATGAGTCTGCCACCGTGACCGCCAGCCTCCTCGGCCGATCGCTGGCTTCCGCGACACAGGCCCCTAGTGCACCCAGTGGCACAGCAACGCGGAGTAATGTGTGTGCTGACCACTGCCTTCGGCCTACACTGCGATCAGCAGGTCCCCCAATTCAAATCGAGTCTTGATTTATTGATGGCGCAGTCCAGTAGGCAACAGACATTGCTTCCAGTGCGGCCCGCCCGGACGACGCAATATCGCAGGCTGCGCACCCGCTGAGCACTTCAGGTGCCACTAACTCTGTGCAGCTCAAGTCAACGCCACGTGGCTGTGGGCCCTTGCTGACCGCTGCCTCCGGCCTACACTGCGGTCAGCAGGGCTCACACATATCAAATCCAATCCTGACCTGCAAGGGCACGCCATCATCGCTGGCTGCACACCCACCACCACCGCCAGGACCACCTCCAACCAACAACTGCCAGAGTCGGAGGAGTCTTACAGCCAGCCTATCAAAGTTGCTCACACCTGTCTTGGATGCCATCATCAGCTTGATACCCTGCTCAGCTCTTCAGGTGCCACTAACTCAGTGCACCACAAGTCATGGACCCTTTATGATTCAATCTGTGTATGTGATCCGATGATCACTGTGCTAGTTGTTGCCAGCACCAACCACTCCCTGAGGGCTGGGTTACACTCACCCCACACCCATCCAGCACAGGTGTCACTGGACATGTGACCCTGGTAATAAAAAGGGGCCAGGCGCACGTGCCCGTAGCCAGTTCCACTATCTATCTAAGTGTGCCCGTGTGGTAATTATGTGTGCATGATGGCCCCGGGCCCTACCACATTACATTGTGCTGTGAACAGCGGATGCAACCATGTCACCTCAGGCAGTGGGTTAGACCTTGGACACGTAGCTTTGTCATCCCCCCTGTAAGCGTAAGCGGAGTGGGCTGGGCCGGCGTACGCCAGTCCAGCCTAGGGGTGTGAAGAATTTGCCCGGGGCCCTGGGCATGGTTCAGTTCTGGCCTGGGCAAGGAAGTAATTAATGAGTGTGTCTCTGTTGTAGTGTCGGCGCCACCTGGCCCGCAATTGACAATGTTGCAATGTAGCATGCACCCGGAGGGCGGGCTCGCACGAACGGAGAAATGAAGGAGTGCAAGACCACTCGGGGTCTTGGCTCAGACATGCCAAGTGTTGTGTGTATCTGTATTGCCGCAGCATGAGCCAAATGCCTAGCCTTAATCGCAGCGCGAGTTCAGCCAGGCATGAACCCTACATCTGTGTCCGCCCTATCCTTACCATAGGCCTACACTCACGTGGCCGCCCACCTTCAATGGCCAACATCACAGTGTCTTTGTCAGGCTTGTGGACATGCGCAGACAGGCATGACAATGGTGTGCCGTAGGAGTGCAAGTGATGCAACCGCGCAGCGCACACAAGTAAATAGGCTCGGGGGAGGGAGGAGCAGCTGTGAGGCAACGTAACACACACTAATGCCGCTCATTTGCCACATGCAAGACATGTCAAACATGAATCCCAAAGTCACACACATCCCACCCCACCCCCAACAAGCCACATCACATTTTCTGAATGCAAGCAGATGACAAATTAACATTAGGGATGAAAGCTCCTTTGTCTGAATTATCAGGCGGAAGCACATCTGCACCTGAGACCTCGGAATTGCATGTGCCCGGCACCCCCTGACAGATACTATAGCAGCTGATGACGACTCCCACACTACGCACAGCCCGACGAAAGACCAACGTATACACACCCCACACACAGAAGTCTTTGCTCGAAGTTATCTTGCATGGAATGGACTTCACACTTACTCCCACACCATCCCAGGCGTACACCCGTTGCACACTAAAACAACTCATTGATCCGAGCTGTGGCATTTCATCCACAGAACTGGCGCAGGTCAGAACAGTGCCGCTTCAACCAGAGCCACTAACGCAATGGCAGAACATCCCGGAGACATGCACAACCCCTGTCACGTGGAACTGTACCGTGCATGTATGCTGCATTTACTGGGGGCACTGCCATTGACAGTGCTGCGGATCAGTTACCGACTAAGCTTCCGCCTTGCCAACGTCACCTGCGTTCAGCCTGTGTTGCATTGTCGATCGTGCATATTCGAGTGGTCCATGGATGTCTGCCTATCCAACAGGACGGTAGCTGAACTGGATTTTGACATGTGTGTGCGCCCCCTGTTGGCCCACGACCAGGAGTGTCACTGTGATACCCGTTTATGGGATGCCTTGATACTTGGCATACATGCTGGCAGCTGGACCTGGGAGATTGCACAACTCCTCGTGTGCAGTGACCACATTGAACAGCTCCCCTATTGGGCTGTAGTGCTAATTGGTTAAAGGGGGTGGACGCAGCACATCTGTCCGGACCTGCTAATGGATTGCCTCGCCGTCCTGTTTGATGAAGTCGACAATGACCTCATGTTGGAAATGATAGCATACGAAGCTGCAATCGCTTTCATGGGCGAGTAACTACGTACCTGCCGCCACAACAGATTGGAACCCATTGCACATGTCCCAACACCTTTTTGCATCTTGGAGATCTGGTCACATATCCCACGACAACAGTGGACATGGCTGCATTCGCCTGGACTCCGAATACATGAGCGGACAACAACGCGGGTTAACACACACCTGTGAAAGGTGAGGCACTCCCCCGGAGTGGACAGCGGCGCTTGGCAACGTTCCTCATTCTGACATACTGCTGCATTGGTCTGCATGTTGTGGCACTTATCTTGCCCGTACTGACACGCATATGCTAATAAAGTCTATGCACCTTCACTTGTATTCAACTGTGATGAGTGTTGATTTGAATGACAATGTGTGTCTCACTGCCTATCTGGATCACGGCCATACATGCGCATTGATAGCATTACCCAGGGAGTACCTTTTGTGGAATCACTGTCCCTACATTCATCCATACTTTCATACTTGATTGATCATAGCCATGACACATCTGTGTGAATTAGAATGTTTTATTCGCATTCAGTGGAGTGTTGAAGCTGGACCAGTACAGGGCCATGCAAACCCCACTTTACATTGTTGCCCCGTGGAGGGCCAGCCAGAGTCCTTTAGGGATTGACAAGTTCATCGGAAGAGGAAGACTTCAGTCCGCAGTGTGATTGCTGTGTCATTGGTAACCAAACAAAATATGGCAGTCCATGTCGAGGTCCAAGGTGAGTGTCGCTGAGTGTATCGCGGGACAGTGGAAGGTGTTATTCCAGGGCATGATGCAGAGGGCAGAACCAAGCTGAAACAGGCCATATGGCGGAGATGAATGCTACCACTTCATTCTTACCACAAAGCCAGATTCATCATCATCTTCGTCCTCTGATGTGTCAGGTGCCTCACATGTGGGTGGTGGTGTTTAGTCTGCATCACTGTGGGGCACTGACACATCAGGGGCCGGAGGTGGAATGTCTGCCACACTGTGTGGCACTGACACTTCAGTGGGCGGAGATGTGGATGGAGTAGTAGCAGCAGCATTCATCCGTGCTAGGCCTTGTGGCGGCAATGCCATGACGAGGATCTGCAGGGCATGGAAGATCACAGCTACATCTCGCTGGTGTGCAGCCGTGACAAACATTATTTCCGCCTACATCCGCTCCAAGCTCTCCATCATTCTCCTTATGTGTCCCAACTCCCGGCTGACATCGCTGGAGCCACTCTGACTAGACAGTTGTTCTTGGCTCAGAGTCATGACTCCAGCGATGTCAGCCATGGATTGTTGGAGAGCATGGAGCGGACAGTGGGTGTCCGTTAGGGACTGTAAGTCGTCCCTGATGGGACTATGGCATCTAGTTTGGCTGCCATGAGGTAGAACCCCACCCGCAGCTGATCAGCCATCTTCTCCTGGCACCCTAACACACGGCATTGGAATGCCATGTGTTGGTCATGGGGGTCCTGGGAGACAGCCTTGATGGTGGGTGCTTCCTGCTGTGTGGTCTGTGCAGGGGGTGGGGTCTCCTCGATGCAGCTGGGCTGCCCTGCTCCTGGAGGTGGGGTGGCGAAGCTGTCCATGAGCTTTTGGAGGGCGTCGGTGTCGATGTTGGGGAGGTCCTCTTCATCATCAGTGCTGAGTTGTTGGGTCTGCTCTGCAGGAGGTGTTGATTCTTCCTCTGCAATGTGAAGGGGAGATGCAGATTGACATTGTGTTCACATGTATGTTCACGCATTGTACAAGTTTACTAACAGACTGCATGACAATGTACATTGTGACTGTTTGTGAGGAGATGCCTATTTGATGCGGGACAGTTGACATTTCTACACCATCAGGGATGTGAGGTTGTACTTGTACATTATCATCTCACAGTTTCCTGATATGCCAAATGCGAATGGCCATTTTCTACACACAAGCGGCAGCAGTTGTGTCCTCTGTTCTGTTGTGAAAGTGTTGCAGTTTGTACCACATTGTTGTCAATGTTGAGGTGCTCTGATTCTTATGTGTGTGTGCTGCATTGTGGGTGAGTTGCCCCTTCAGCTCTGATTTGGCTGGCCCTTATCCCTTTCAGGCGGTGTGCCTTTCACTTCTGTGCTTATACAGTGCAGAGATGTTGTAGACTTGGGTAAATTGGGCTCTTGGCAGGAGTTGTGACTCTTGGGCATGGTTTGTCCGCAGATGTGCTATACTTAATTGTGCATGTGTGCCATTGTGCCCATCTCCCCCCGTCCCCCCAGTCCCTGGTCGCTACTCACCCTGTTGCTGTTGGCTCAGGTCATGTTGTGCAGTGTCCGGTCCCCCAACTCCTGCCACCGTCTCCCCAATGATGACTCGGGTCACCATTTCCTCCATCTCATCCAGCTCCTGGTGTGTCGCTGGACTCCCACCTCCAGCCTGCATTGCTGCTTTCAGGTTGGCTGCGAGTTTCAGCTTGGTTTTGCGCTTCACATCAGTCCAGCGCTTCTTGCAGTCGTCCACTTCCCTTCTCTTCACTCCGACTGCATTCACCTTGGCCAAGATGGACTGCCATATTGTATTTTTAGTTGCCAATGACACAGTGGAGGTGATGAACAGTTGGTGGTGGTGTTCTATCACCTCCGTAATGAGGATCTGGTTTTCCTGCATACTGAAACGCTGGTTCCTCTTCTTCTTCTCCTTGCCCTTCCCTGACCCCGAGGTCCCAGGCTGGTCCTCCGTGGGCCTTGTGGGGTTCTGGTTGTCCTCTGTACTTGCTCCGGCTACCTCCATGGTGCTTCGCAGTTGTTTGTGTTTTGTTTGTGTTTTTTATTGCCGCTTTTATAGTGGTTTTTCCCGCCTGACTTGTGGGACTTGCAGACCTGGCGCTGCTTATTGCTGAATTTTTTATCGCAGTTGGGCCCATCGCAACTTTTTTCACGTTCGGGTTTAGATTTTTATCGCCGTCCCGGTAATTTTATCGCGGACATTTGACGCGTTATCGGGAAACTATCGCATGTTACCGCCGTGTTGAGAATACGACGTTAACACGGAGTTATTTTCCCGCGATAGACGGCGATATGAAAAATTGCGTTAACCTATTTTGGCGATGATTATCGCACGTTCTTGAGAATATCCCCCCCAGTCTCCTCTTGCCTTCGAACTTATAAGAATTTTTGAGAAAAAAAGTGTCAGAGATGGTAAAGTTCAGAGGGGCAAGGCAGACGGCGGTATTCAAAGAGGAGGTGTTTGTCTTTGGGGAGTCCCTGGATGAAATTGCAGTAAAGATTTATATGTTTGAACTAAGTCTCTCTTTTGGAAGTCAAAAATCTCCAGTGGGACGTAGCTGCAGGCTGTAGCCGATGAGGGATCGCCGAGGCTAGATACTCCTTCTGCGAGGAGCCGCAGAATGTGATTTGCTGCTGAGGACAAAAATGTAGCGGAAGCAACCATGAGACACAAATGAGAAATATACAGTAGCACTGTTACTACAGCATGGCAAAGACATTGCATAAACTGTGACTTTAACGGGTGAGCTACAGACTTCTGAAAACTATTGTCAAACTAAAGAGACTTTAAAAAGACTTTCCTCTCAAAACATTTTGAGCTTTTATGTTTTAAGAAGAAATAAAGTACATCAAAGAGATGCAAAAGATAATTTCTAGAGAGTGCAATTTGAGACAGTAGATAAGCTGAGCTTATGAGAAAGGAAATTACATTATTGATGTCAATTGGTGTTAACAACAGTCAGTAATTACAGTTTATAATCTTCATGTTGAAAAGTGTTGAATCAGTGTTGTATCTGTTGAAAGTACATCCTCATCTGAGAGGGTGGGTCAAACTCAAAGGATCCCAAATATCAGAACTGTAAGCCATGACCCTAAAAGCAACTAGAAGACTGGCCAGTGTTCTCGATCTTCCCCAAAAAACCTTCCCCTCCGAACGGCTGCTGCCAACACGCATGCTTAAAGGTGTGTTGAGAACAGTCCTTGGAGGGAGTTGCTGGAATCACATCACTCCCATTTTCAGGTGAGTTGACCTTGACAGTGTCTGGCTGACTCAGCTTCCCAGAGTTGAGGGGCATCATCTGGACTGTGGCTCTGCTGGAAGAAGCTTAATCTCTGACCTGATGTGCCTTGAAGCCAACTTGCTGCTAAGAGAATGTAGGAGCCTGTGAACTTTGCAGAGGGGTGATTGCACTGAAGCGCAAGAGTAGCTTGAATCCCTGTGCTGTGTGGATCTGCTGGCCAAGAGAAGACTGAGGAAAGCGATCTGCTTGCCCTGGGGTACGCTGGCTGCAGACTCTGTGTGGACGGTTCCTGGAGGAATCGTGCACAGCAGTGGTTGCTGCTTCCCCCTAGAAGCTCGTACCCAAGGTAGAGCATGGCGCAATCAAAATGTTTTTTGCCGAGGCAGAAGACGAAGTTTGTGCCGCAGCAGACTGTGCTGCAGTTGTTCAAAGACTGTGCCTGATGAGTGCTGTGCAGCTGCACTTGTGACCCCCAATGGTGGCTGCTCTTGCGCTACTGTAATCTTGGTGGTTTATCCACTGCAAATTACCGGTGACCCAGAAGAGGGTCCCCCGCTCACCGGAGTCAACACCTGTCTGTAAGGACATCAACACATACTGGTGTCCTGCTGTGGTCCTCCAGGGATAGCAGAAAAAGCCCCATGACAAAATACGACTCTCAGAAGTATGAATGATCTAAGAAGTGTACTGCAGACTGCTATCACTGCCTGAAGTGAACTTTGAGGCCTGGACTGTGGTGAAACTATAAAACTTGGGACTTATGAAAGGCGCTGAATGCTAAGAACCTTGGAGCAAAGTTATCTTTCAGTTGCGTCTCCCTTGCACCTCGCAATAGGGCGCACGGGCGCTGCAACTACTAAGTCAGGTGTATCAAGTCACGCAAGACTACCTTGTATCGCACTACGTTGCTTGATAAATCAAGAGTAACGCAACGCAGCATTGCATTACTCTGCCACAAAGAGTAATCCCATGGGTGGAGCCTGGGTGTTCCCACGCATCCACCCATGGATTTTGGCGCATTCCCAAATTTACCATTACTGGTACACCTGGGAATGTGTCAAAATGCTAACAGGAAGACATTTCTTTATTTCTCCTTGTTTATTTCACTTTCAGTGTGTGCTGCAGAATAGACAGCGGAAAATGACACAGAGGATTGTTTTTGTGCAGGAAGGTGCTCCTTCCTGCACAAAAACAATCCTGTCTGCAACTCAGGCACCATGGCACTAGGGTGCCTGCATTGGTGCTAGGCAGCAGTTTGCACGCCAGTACAAGGAAAGGACAGGAATGCAATGTATAATGTTAAATGCGGCACATTTCTGACCTTTCCCTTTCATGCAGCAGAGCAAGGTGGCTTGCTGCGCCGTGTGAAATTTTGATAAATCTGCCCCTGAATGTAAGAGTGATTTGTACTCAAGCCTTTTTATTTGCCCAAGAGACATTCAACCTCAGGGGGTGAACTGCCTAGACTTGCCAGTGGAGGGGGGCACCTGAGAGAGGGGATAAGCGGATGAGGGCAGTAGCCCAAGTGCCTATTGTGGTGTTCACCACATGAAGAAAGTACAGACTCTCATCAAGTTAGGATCTGGTCCGATTTATTCACCTCATCCATCAGTAGTTGGCGAGCAACTGACAACAGCAGAACCACAATACATCGTCAGATTCTACTTGGAACACATAGTGGGATTCCACACGGAACCAGGTAAGATGTCACACATCTTCCCTCTTTACAGCAAAAGAAAGGTAAGAGAACATAAATGTGAGAGAGAAATTACAATAAACGCAAAGTTAAAACATCATAAAAAGGAAAGGGAGGATGTAGAAAGGAAAAACGTAATAAACATAATCCTTCATGTACAAAGGTAGTTTATGCACCCTCTGACTCCTCTCTCTAACATTAGAAGGCAAGGAATGTACTCTTGAAGGTGATGAATCATCAACACTTGTTGAGGAGTAAGAGCGAGTGCAACCTCTTTGACTGACGTCAGTAATTGGCTTATTATCGACCAACACAACTCTGCTCTTATTCCAAATCCTACCATCATAAGTCTTAACCGCATTCTTTGAAAATCTTAACAACTTTTCTTACACCAATATACTTTGACCATCCCTCCCTCCCCACTCACCTTCGGCTAACCCAGGACCATTTCTCCTTCAGGAAGCAGCTCAAGACCTGGCTGTTCGAGCAGTAACTCCCCCCTCCCCCAGCGCCTTGAGACCCTCCCGGGTGAGTAGCGCGCTCTATAAATGCATTGATTGATTGATTGACCATGGTTGACAACCAACAGGAGCCCTAATTTTCACATAGTCACCCACCTTCACATCATTGGTTTGAACACACTTTTTGTTCATCAAAATACAGTTTCCTTGTCAACTGTTTATCCAACTCTCTGCATCTCCAATCACCTATCTGATTGTCTTTTAGTCCCTTGCTCAAACACATCCATCCTGGACACAACATAGAGTTTGAGGCCCTACCTTTGAACAACTCAAAGGGAGTTCTTCCTGTTGTCGTGTGAGGCGACATGCGATAAGCAGTGATCCTGTCTTGTAGGACAGCTTTCCAGTTTAAATTACTCGCCCTGGCCAATTGAATGCTTTCTTTGAGAGTCTTGTTTACCCTCTCCACAGCCCCATTGGTTTCTGGATGGTAAACAGAACTTCTCTTATGAATAATCCCACAATCTTTAAAAAAGGACTGTAATTCAGAAGAACAAAACAGTGGCCCAGTATCAGACAGAATACAATTGGGATAACTTTCCCTCTTGAATATTTCTTCTAAGAATTTTATGACACTAGCCGATGAAATATCCCTGACTGAACTTACTTCCATCCATCTTGAATAAAGATCCAAGACGACAATCAAATAAGAGGTATCACTCACACAATGCAAGGGTCCAACAATATCGATAGCAATCTCATCCCAGGGATGTTCAGGTAACTTCATGCAGACCATGGGCATCTGCTTGGTTTTCAAAATGTTATCACTAGAGCAACACTCCAAGCAATCCTGAACCATCCTCTCAACCTCCTTATCCATTCCCGGCCACCAATATTGCATCCTCAAGTACTCCTTAGTTTTTACAATGCCTAGATGTCCAACGTGAGCAAGATTGAGAAGCTTACTCCGAACACCCAACGGAGGAATAAGTTTTGTACCACGAACAAGCACACCATCCACAACTGATAACTCCCCACAAACCAAAGACCAGGGTTTTTCAAGATGTTTGTTCTTTCCTGATGACAGCAACTCAATAACCTTAGAAATTTCAAGATCCTTGCCAACCTCAGATCTCCACTCAGTCTCATCAACCGCACCCAACGTAACCTCACAGACATTTAGCACATCATCAACTTGACTCTCCTCATCCAAATCAACTTCCCTAACATCTATTAAACGGGACAA
Organism: Calotriton arnoldi; assembly: GCA_963921515.1. Classification (NCBI taxonomy): domain Eukaryota; kingdom Metazoa; phylum Chordata; class Amphibia; order Caudata; family Salamandridae; genus Calotriton; species Calotriton arnoldi. The sequence continues at coordinate 305,823 of CAWUFW010012014.1, forward strand.
GCAATCAGCAGCATTGTTGATTACACCTGGAATATAATCAACAACAAAGTCAAACTCTTGGAGTGAAATGATCCACTTCCTTATCCTACATGAGATAGAATCCAATCCTTTTTTTGAAAACACTTCTTTTAAGGGCTTATGGTCCGAGAGCACTTTCACCTTAGTACCCCAAACCAAATTCTTGAACTTCCTCAAAGCCCAAAAGTTGGCTAATGACTCTTTCTCGATTACCGAGTAGTTCAGTTCTGAGCCCCTCAAACATCTCGAAGCACAAGCAATCAATCGTTCAACTCCACAGCTCCTTTGAAGCAACACTGCTCCTACCCCCTTGGCACTAGCATCGGTCAAGATGAGGGTCTCATCACCTGGCACAAAAGCTTGTAAGGAAGGAGCTTTCATCAAATCATCTTTGATGGAGACGAATTCCCTTGCACACTCCATACTCCAATCAAAAAACACATTTTTACCCGTCAATCTTCTAAGAGAATGGGTTTTGTCTGCATACCCTGGAATGAACTTACAACAGAATTTGACCATGCCTAAAAAGGACAGTAACTCCTCCTTGTTACAAGGCTCCTTCAAGTTCACAATGGTGCTAACCAGTTTCTTCTTAGAAAAACCATCCTGCCCAGAGATGGAATGACCCAGGTAGTTTACTTCTTCCACAGCAAACTTACATTTCTCCCTCTTAAGCATCAAACCAGCTTTCCTCAGACGTTCCAAAACTGCACAGACCCTTGAGAAATGCTCAGCCTTAGTGCTACCATAAATCAACAAGTCATCTTGATAGCACTTCACCACTGAAAGACCTTTAAGAACGTTGGACATAATTCGTTGAAAGACAGATGCAGCTGAGACAAGCCTAAATGGCATCCTTAGGAATTTAAAAGTTCCCATGGGTGTCACGAAGACTGTCAAATCCTGCGATGACTCATCCAACTCCACCCATCCTCTTCGCCAAATTAATGTGATGTTCACCACATGAAGAAAGTACAGACTCTCATCTAGTTAGGATCTGGTCCGATTTATTCACCTCATCCATCAGTAGTTGGCGAGCAACTGACAACAGCAGAACCACAATACATCGTCAGATTCTACTTGGAACACATAGTGGGATTCCACACGGAACCAGGTAAGATGTCACACCTATACAATAATTGTACCTGATTTATGTTATGTGAAGTATTACATTTTAAATGTGTAGATTTCAGTACTTTTCTATTATCAAAGTAAAGCACTGGGCTGGAAAATCAGTTATTGCACTGCTGGGTGATTGAGTGCTGAGTAGTTTTGCACGCACACACACTACCTGCCTGAGAAATTTGTGACCACTGAGAGTCAAATGCTGATGGGGTTGTACCTTGCTCAGTTTCTAAAGTTATAGTGGGATGGGCCCCAGGACCTCAGAGGCTATTGACCTCAGACCACAGGGCGGAGGCCCATTAGCCCTTGCTTACCACATGGTCCTCAAAAAGGGCACCTGAGAGAGGGGATAAGAGGATAAGGGCAGTAGCCCAAGTGCCTATACAAGAATTGTACCTGATTTATGTGATGTGAAGTATTATATTTTAAGTGTGTATATTTCAATACTTTTCTATTATCAAAGTAACGCACTGGGCTGGAAATTCAGTTATTGCACTGCTGGGTGATTGAGTGCTGAGTTTTGCACGTCCACACACTACCTGCCTGAGAAATTTGTGACCACTGGGAGTCAAATGCTGATGGGGTTGTACCTTGCTCAGTTCCTAAAGTTATAGTGGGATGGGCCCCAGGACCTCAGAGGCTATTGACCTCAGACCCCACGGTGGAGGCCCATTAGCCCTTGCTTACCACATGGTCATCAAAAAGGGATCTGACACTTGCCAATCTCCAATGATGGATTGGATCTATGTAATTAGACACATTAATTCCAAGCATCACAGTGTATTTTATTATTGCATGGGGAAAGGTGCATATAAAGAAATAGTGCTGCTTCATTCACCACCTGATAGCAAGAGTAAACCTTTGGTCAGTACAATGAGGTATACAGTGTTTGCTTCTCCGTTTACTGTCACATGTAATGACTCATGCTTCTCTGCTGGATCAGACAGGTCTGCATTTAAAACATGTAGGAAGGGGCTTGAAGATAGGCTTCATGTTTAGCAGAGGTGGAATTAGATTGCTCCCCAAAACTGAAAAGTATATTTATCTCCAAATTTGATATTGGATGTTACAACCCTCAATGAGATCTCGGGCAATAGGGACCTAACTGTCTTTGAATAATATATGAAGGATGGCAAACATGGAAAAACAGTCCTATCCACTCTGTATATACTGATACTAGCCCCACACAGAACATGGAAATCTCCAGACACACAGGAAAAAAGAGCTGAAATAAAAATAGAATGGACCAAGAGTGGGCTTAAGTATTTAATAAATGCAAACTGTGAAACTGAACTGCATGCAATGTTAAGGGAACAAAGACCATGCATAAACAGCGAAGGCGCTATTTATGAGCTTGTTTGCATCACTCTTGCACTATGCAATGTGGTACATGAGCGACGCAAAACTTAAGTCAGATTTATGAAGCCATGCAAGGCCACTTTGCGTGGCAGTGAGTGGCTCCATTAATCATGAGTAAAGCAACACAGCACAAGTCTCTGCGTTACCTTACTCGGCCCAGGAAAAGTATTCCATCGGCATTGCCTGGGTGTTCCCATGCAACTGCCATGGCTTTTGACACCTTCCCAGATTTGCCAGAACTGGTAAACCTGGGAATGCACCAAAAAGGTATGCCTTGCCAGGAGAGGCATAACGAGGAGAAATATCTTTATTTCTCCTCATTACTTCCTCTTTCTATGTGTGTTACGTTTTGCAGCACATATAGATAGAGGAATATGCCTCGGAGGATTGTTTTTGTGCATGAAGATGTCCCTTCCTGCACAAAAACAATCCTGCATTCAACACAGGCACACTTGCACCATGGTGCAAGGGTGTTTGTGTTGGCACTAGGCTGCCAAAATGATGCCAACGCAGATGAAAAGGCAGGAATGTGCTGTGTTGCCTTAAATACTATGTTATATACTTTTTTCTTTAAAAGAATTAGATCCAGCCAAAAATAACCTAAAGAGCGTAATTTATACTGCATTCTTATAAGTGTCATAATTAAACGCTGAAAAATATATGCAGAAATGTTATCAGCATGTTTATACTTAGCGACGCTTTTCTATGTATATTATTAAACGTGTTCTACAAAGCTATTTTTGAATGTTTGCAAAGATAGATGCAACATAAAATGTGAAAAAGTCACAATTTTCACATCATAGGTTTTGTACTGGAAAGGTACCCTTCCATTACAAAATACTGTGTTTAGACTAACTTTAAAACTTTTCAGATTAGATGTGTGCTCTACGGTGCAGTGCACATGCTTTGTGAGAAAGATTAGGAAAAATATTTCTCCTTGTTAGAGCCTGCTCAAGAAGGCGTTACTTTTTTGCCTGTCTTGTCTAGCACTTTAGCAGAGAAGGCTTTGCTTCAAAAACCACAGGTGATAACGGGGGAATACATATCTACCATCTACGGGACACCCTATTGATGCAAAGTATTGCAAAGCATTATTATTGTTCCTTTTAGGGATACAGTCCGCTGCAAAAAAAAGTTTGCGCTTGAAAATAAATACTCTGGGGCAGATTTACAAGAAGGTGCCGCAGCATGGCACCACAAGCCCTTTGGCTGCGCCACGCTGCAGCACTTTCAGAGCACAGTTTTTACAATGATATGTCGCATTCCTGTGCTCTCCCCTGCGCTGGCGCACAAACAGCTGCCATGCGCCGGCGCAGGCACCCTTGCACCATGGTGCAAGGATGCCTGTGTCATGGGGAGATTGTTTTTGTGCAGGAAGGGGCACCTTCCTACACAAAAACAATCACTACAGGAATTTTCCTCGTTCAATGCTTGCTGTAGAATGCAGCACGCATTGAAAGAGGAAAAAAACGAGGAGAAATGAAAACATTTCTCCTCGTTGCGCCACGCTACGCAACCCCTAGCGTGGCGTAGCATACTGACACATTTCCAGGTTTACGAATCCTCGTAAATCTGCAAATGTGTCAGTTTCCATGGGTGTTGCGTGGGAACACCCACAGCAACACCCATGGAATGCCCCTTTCACGCAAAGTGCTGCGTGTAAAGGGGCTGTATTTACAAGGACAGGAAAAGCCACCTCCTGAAAAGCCACGCAGGGTGGCTTTTCCTGTCCTTGTAAATATGGGGCAGAAAAATGTGCTGCCAGTGCGTCACAAAAAGTGACGTACTGGCAGCGCACGGGGCTTGTAAATCTGCCCCCTACACTCTGTGTCCTTAGGTCTCCACATTGCCTTGACCCAAGAACTGGTAATGACTACTGACAAGCCTGGGATAGCCTACTGCATCTGATCTCATTACTGAGGAGGAGTCCATTTTAGCAGAGGTACAATGAACAGAGATGTTTAGTCGACTTGAATGTATACTTGTTCTGTAGTTTGCGCATTGTAGAAAGCCCTTACGCAGGCAAAATCTATCAGGTAGGATTTGACTGCCAAAAGAATTTACTCAGCCATATTTTCCAAAGGTCAAGACAGACCCTTTCTCACAAATCGCATGCTGTTTTAAGTAAGCGCCTCTATTTTGATTATAATTGTAAGAGTTAAAGGTTGTTCTACACTAAAGTCACCCAAAAGACACATTTCATTACTAACTGAAAAGGCTAGGTTGTCAGAGCACATTCCAGTAACGGGTGCCCAGAGGTAACAGGAGAGTCAAGTTTGGTTAAAATATCGTGAACAGTCAAAAGTCATCAAGCCTCCAACTTGGAGGTCATGGAGGAAGAGAGAAATATTCATGACAACTCGGAATGCAAACGACAGGTTAGATCAAATCACCCCAATCCAAAGGTAATTTAATGTTTCACAAAAAAGGTTAGAGGTGAAGAACTGATTGGAGCAGATCATATCCACAGGGGCTTCTAGGGTTGAAAGTGCCACACCGATGGTTTTTGAGTTCTCAATGAAAATGGTCCGTGGCGACTTGCTGCTTTGTCAAACATGCATTGCTTTCTATCGTTTTATGAAATATGGAATATTCAATGATGTTCCCAGGAAAAAATATAGTTATTCACCTCCAGATTTTAGCCCAACCTGCTTCAGTCTGCCACTCCTTCAGTGGGTATTCATTTTGAATCAACCAGGTTGATGGATCTTTAGATTAACAAGCACCTTCAATTCAGTATTCCTTGTACTTGGACACTTCTTAAAAGAGTCTATCTATCATTTCAAGAACATGCACTTTTGTTATTCTTAAACAGTATTTAAAAAATCAGGTATGAGCAAACCAAGAAATGGGAAAGAGCATGCAAAAACCTATGCTTGCAATAAATAATTGACTTTAGACATTTTGCTAGCAAGAAAGAAGTTGATTTGGAAATGTGTAGATTTTCAAAAAGTGCTGTGGTGTAAAATACAACTTGATGTAGTCCTAGTTGCATGCAGAATTGATTTTTGTCTTTGTTCTGATCGGGAGTGGCAAGTTTTTTCGCATCAGGAAATCCGCGTAAAAGGTTTGACTTTTTTACGTTTTATGTTGTATATTTCTTTTTTAAAAGCTTAAAAATAGCTTTACATAACATATGATTAATATTGTGCATAGAAATGCTCCTCAAATTAAAACCTGAAGGGCACTTTTCTAAATATATTTTCAAGCATGGATTTATGACGCAAGTAAGGATGTAGGGGCAGATTTACAAGAAAGTGACGCATCTGCATAGATGCGTCACTTTCCCTGCGCCACCCTCAGAAACCCTTGCGCCACCATAGATGCGCCGTATTTACAATACGGCGAACTATGGCGCAAGGATTGACAGATGCGTCAGAAATTCTGACGCATCTGTTGGCGGAAAAGTCACGCATTGCTGGAGTCGTGTCGCAAGCACGACGCAACTCCAGCAATGCGTGTTGAGGCCTATTCCCATTACACTGCATCACTACTTACGCCTGCTTCAAGCAGGCGTAAGGTTTTGACGCAGTGGCATTCTAAAAGTGGCGCGGAGAAATCTTGTAGATTTCACTGCGTCACTTTTACGAGGCCTTCCTGCGTGGGAACGCCCACCCTGCATACTATGGGTCAGATTTACAAGAAACTGACGCATCTGTAGAGATGCGTCAGTTTCCCTGCGCCAGCCTGCGATACACTTGCGCCACCATGGATGCGCCGTATTTACAATACGGCGCACCATGGCGCAAGGATTGACAGATGCGTCAGAAATTCTGACGCATTTGTTGGCCACAAAAGTCACGCATTGCTGGAGTCGTGTCGCAAGCACGACGCAACTCCAGCAATGTATTTTGAGGCCTATACTTACTGTACTGCGTCAGTCCTTATGCCTGCTTGAAGCAGGCGTAAGGTTTTGACGCAGTGGCATCCCAAAAGTGGTGCAGTGAAATCTTGTAGATTTCACTGCGTCACTTTTACGAGGCCTTCCTGCGTGGGAATGCCCACCCTGCATACATTATACCTGACGCAGGTATAATGTGACGCAGGGCTTTACAACGTGATGCATCTCCCGAGATGCGTCACGTTGTAAATTGGCTGCATTGTTTGCGCTGCCATTGCGTCAAAAAAAGTGACGCAACTGCAGCGCAAGGAGGCGCAAGGGGCTTGTAAATCTGCCCCATTATACCTGACGCAGGTATAATGTGACGCAGGGATTTACAACGTGACGCATCTCCATAGATGCGTCACGTTGTAAATAGGCCGCATTTTTTACGCTGCCGATGCGCCACACAAGTGACGCAACGGCAGCGTAAAAGTGACGCAAGGGGCTTGTAAATCTGCCCCTCAGTATAAATTACACTCTGCAGGTTATTTTAGCTTAATTATGTACTCCTAAAGAAACAATCATCATACTAAAGGGCATATTTTTATTTTTGGCACAGGGAAGCAAGCAGAGTTGTGCTGTGTTGTGTTAGAGCTAGAAAGCAGCACAAAGACATTTTTAATAATAAAAATTGCTTGTTCCTCTGTAGTGTTGTGACTTTTCCTCTTTCTGTACTCTCTGTCCTTCCCCTTGCTGTTCAGCCTGAGCATGTGTGGAATCTTGATGATGCCTTGGAATGTTGGGTGCCTGATCTGAGTCAGTTGGTGATTGCAGGCTGAGCAGCTAGGAGGCTGCTCCTGGTGGGGCGTACATATAGACCTACTTACCATCTTGGCTATACTTTAAGCTTCTGTAACTTGTACCTGAATAAAGCTACTTCTTGGAACCACAACCTGGCCTCCTGTGGACTTCCTATCTTCAACATCCTCCTCATTACCTGTACGAATAGGTTGCCTTGTGCCTCACACAGCCTTTGCATGTGGAGCAGAGGTGAGCGCAAACCATTTGTACTGGAAGCATTCCCTTTCAGTATAAAATATTATGCCTAGACAAATTGTTAAACATTTCAAACATGTATGTGTTGTATAGAGCCAGGTAGGTCGCTCCCCCACCACACAGCTCCGCCTGTGCTGTCTGCCCGCTGCTCCTGTAGGTAAGATCGCCCTCCGCTTGTGGCCCCGGTGCCAGTTTTGTCTGCTTGTCTCCCCTTTCCTTTCTGTGCCCCTCGCTGCCCCACTGTTGTTGTGCCCGTGATTTGCCTGCTTTCCCCCCGTTTTTCCTTCTGTGCCCCTCGCTGCCCCACTGTTGTTGTGCCCGTGATTTGCCTGCTTTCCCCCCGTTTTCCTTCTGTGCCCCTCGCTGCCCCACTGTTGTTGTGCCCGTGATTTGCCTGCTTTCCCCCCGTTTTTCCTTCTGTGCCCCTCGCTGCCCCACTGTTGTTGTGCCCGTGATTTGCCTGCTTTCCCCCCGTTTTCCTTCTGTGCCCCTCGCTGCCCCACTGTTGTTGTGCCCGTGATTTGCCTGCTTTCCCCCCGTTTTTCCTTCTGTGCCCCTCGCTGCCCCACTGTTGTTGTGCCCGTGATTTGCCTGCTTTCCCCCCGTTTTCCTTCTGTGCCCCCGCTGCCCCACTGTTGTTGTGCCCGTGATTTGCCTGCTTTCCCCCCGTTTTCCTTCTGTGCCCCTCGCTGCCCCACTGTTGTTGTGCCCGTGATTTGCCTGCTTTCCCCCCGTTTTTCCTTCTGTGCCCCTCGCTGCCCCACTGTTGTTGTGCCCGTGATTTGCCTGCTTTCCCCCCGTTTTTCCTTCTGTGCCCCTCGCTGCCCCACTGTTGTTGTGCCCGTGATTTGCCTGCTTTCCCCCCGTTTTTCCTTCTGTGCCCCTCGCTGCCCCACTGTTGTTGTGCCCGTGATTTGCCTGCTTTCCCCCCCGTTTTCCTTCTGTGCCCCTCGCTGCCCCACTGTTGTTGTGCCCGTGATTTACCTGCTCTCCCCCCCGTTTTCCTTCTGTGCCCCTCGCTGCCTATCGCCATTCCCGCCGCTGCGTCCCTGCGGCCCCGCCCCCTGACTGCCCATTCGCTGCCCCTGCCTCCCGCCTCCCAGCTGCTCCTCCCTCCCACCTCCCCATAAATGGCGGCCGCTGCACGTGGGGAGAGCGACCCTTGACCTTGCCAGGTAGGTCGCTCCCCCACCACACAGCTCCGCCTGTGCTGTCTGCCCGCTGCTCCTGTAGGTAAGATCGCCCTCCGCTTGTGGCCCCGGTGCCAGTTTTGTCTGCTTGTCTCCCCTTTCCTTTCTGTGCCCCTCGCTGCCCCACTGTTGTTGTGCCCGTGATTTGCCTGCTTTCCCCCCGTTTTTCCTTCTGTGCCCCTCGCTGCCCCACTGTTGTTGTGCCCGTGATTTGCCTGCTTTCCCCCCGTTTTTCCTTCTGTGCCCCTCGCTGCCCCACTGTTGTTGTGCCCGTGATTTGCCTGCTTTCCCCCCGTTTTTCCTTCTGTGCCCCTCGCTGCCCCACTGTTGTTGTGCCCGTGATTTGCCTGCTTTCCCCCCGTTTTCCTTCTGTGCCCCTCGCTGCCCCACTGTTGTTGTGCCCGTGATTTGCCTGCTTTCCCCCCGTTTTTCCTTCTGTGCCCCTCGCTGCCCCACTGTTGTTGTGCCCGTGATTTGCCTGCTTTCCCCCCGTTTTTCCTTCTGTGCCCCTCGCTGCCCCACTGTTGTTGTGCCCGTGATTTGCCTGCTTTCCCCCCGTTTTCCTTCTGTGCCCCTCGCTGCCCCACTGTTGTTGTGCCCGTGATTTGCCTGCTTTCCCCCCCGTTTTTCCTTCTGTGCCCCTCGCTGCCCCACTGTTGTTGTGCCCGTGATTTGCCTGCTTTCCCCCCGTTTTCCTTCTGTGCCCCTCGCTGCCCCACTGTTGTTGTGCCCGTGATTTACCTGCTCTCCCCCCGTTTTTCCTTCTGTGCCCCTCGCTGCCTATCGCCATTCCCGCCGCTGCGTCCTGCGGCCCCGCCCCCTGACTGCCCATTCGCTGCCCCTGCCTCCCGCCTCCCAGCTGCTCCTCCCTCCCACCTCCCCATAAATGGCGGCCGCTGCACGCCGCGCAGCGGGCGTGCGCAGCGGGCGCGCCGCTGGCGCGCCGAAGGCGCGCCTAAGGCAAGCCCGTCTGCGCCCGTCCGCGACTGGACCGCGCCCAGCGCCAGAACCCCTGGATCCCACCGATGCAACACCACTCGACGGACCTACGACGCCGCCACACTCACCGCACTCAATGCCGGCCGGAACCCTGCCTGCTACCGAGCCTCACCGAGACGCACCCACGGACCCTTCACCTGCCAAACCTGCCGGTTCACCTGCCCCCTGACGTGCACCACCTCCGCCAAGTCGAGCAACAGCAGCAACCACCTGAAATGCATCCTGCTGAACACCCGCTCCGTCCACAGGCACGCCGTGGAACTCTGGGACCTGCTCGACGCAACAGCACCGGACATCGCCTTCCTCACCGAAACCTGGATGAACGCCTCCTCAGCGCCTGACATCGCCATAGCCATCCCGGATGGATACAAGATCACCCGGAAGGACCGCGTCAACCAGACGGGAGGAGGCATCGCCATCGTACACAAGAACACCATCCGCATCTCGACTAACTCCGACGAGACCTTCACCGCCGCCGAACACCTACACTTCCAGATACACACGGACCCCAAGACCACCCTCCGAGGCACCCTCATCTACAGACCCCCGGGACCACGCACACTATTCAGCGAAGACATCGCAGACTTCATCAGCCCGCACGCCATGCCCTCCGCCGACTACATCCTCCTAGGGGACCTCAACTTCCACCTGGAGAACAACAACGACAGAAACACCACCGCCCTGCTGGACAACCTCGCCAACCTCGGACTCAAGCAACTGGTGAACACGCCCACCCACTACGCCGGCCACACGCTTGACCCCGTCTTCTCGTCCAGCAAGCACATCTCCTTCAGCCACGCCACCGGACTCCACTGGACCGACCACAGCTGCGTCCACTTCAGCTTCAGAAAGACTGCGACCCACCACCACCCGCAACAGGCTCCCCGCCGGAGCTGGAGCAAGATCACCGCCGAGCAGCTCACCGCCTCCCTCAGCCAGAACACACCCACCGACACAACGGACCCAAACGAAGCAGCCAGCAACCTCGCCAAGTGGCTGACCGCCTGCGCCGACGACCTCGCACCACTAAAAACCCTCCCAGCAGACCCGGAAGCAAGAAAACCCCTTGGTTCACCAACGAACTCAAGGAATCCAAGAAGAACTGCCGCACTCTCGAGAAAACCTGGCGACTCGACCAGACCACAGACAACAGGACCGCCCTCAAGCACGCCACCCGCAAACACCACCAGCTGATCCGTGCCACCAAGAAGTCGGCACTCAAAGAACGACTGGACAACAACGCCCATGACAGCAAGGAACTTTTCAGCATCGTCAAAGAGTTCTCCAACCCCAGCGCCGGAAACAACGACATCACCCCCTCGCAAGACCTCTGCAACTCACTCTCCGCGTTCTTCCACCGCAAGATCACCGACATACACAACAGCTTCAACGCACAAACAACGCACCCTACCGCCGAACCAATGCCCGCCACCACCACCCTCTGCAACTGGACCCCGATCAACACCGAAGACACCACCCGCACGATGAACTCCATCCACTCCGGATCACCAACCGACCCCTGCCCACACCACGTCTTCAACAAAGCCGACGCCACCATCGCACCCCATCTCCGGGACATCATCAACTCCTCCTTCCGCACCGCCACCTTCCCGGAGAGCTGGAAGCACGCCGAGCTTACCGCCCTCCTGAAGAAACCAACGGCGGACCCCACCGACCTCAAGAACTACCGCCCCATCTCGCTCCTTCCGTTTCCGGCCAAAGTCATCGAGAAGACCGTCAACAGACAGCTTGCCGCCTTCCTCGAGACGAATGGATCCCTCGACCCCTCGCAGTCCGGGTTTCGGGCCAACCACAGCACCGAGACCGCCCTTATCGCAGCCACCGACGACATCAGAACCCTAACCGACAACGGGGAAACAGCTGCCCTCATCCTCCTGGACCTCTCCGCGGCGTTCAACACCGTCTGCCACCGCACCCTAGTGAAGCGCCTCAGCAACATCGGAATCCGAGAGAAAGCACTGGAATGGATCATCTCGTTCCTCGCCGGAAGAACCCAGAGAGTCCGCCTCTCCCCGTTCAGATCCGAAGCCACCGAAGTCATCTGCGGCGTTCCACAAGGATCCTCACTCAGCCCGACCCTCTTCAACGTCTACATGAGCCCCCTCGCAGCCATCGCACGCCGACACAACCTCAACATCATCTCCTACGCCGACGACACCCAGCTGATCCTCTCCCTCACCAACGACCCCACTACCGCCAGAGCCAACCTGCACGACGGGATGAGAGACGTCGCCGACTGGATGAGGAACAGCCGCCTTAAACTGAACTCAGACAAGACGGAAGTCCTCATCCTGGGCTCATCACCCTCCGCCTGGGACGACTCCTGGTGGCCCCCGGCCCTGGGCACCGCACCCAAGCCAACGGACCACGCACGCAACCTGGGCTTCATCCTGGACTCCTCCCTATCAATGACCAAACAAGTCAACGCCGTCTCATCTTCATGCTTCAACACCCTGCGCATGCTCCGCAAGATCTTCAGATGGATCCCCACTGAAACCAGGAAGACCGTCACCCAGGCACTCGTCACCAGCCGACTGGACTATGGGAACACCCTCTACGCCGGAACCACAGCCAAACTTCAAAAGAGACTCCAGCGCATCCAGAACGCCTCCGCACGACTCATCCTGGACATCCCCCGACACAGCCACATCACCGTACACCTGAAAGACCTGCACTGGCTCCCCGTCAGCAAGAGAATCACGTTCAGACTCCTCACCCACGCACACAAGGCCCTCCACGACCTGGGCCCAAAGTACCTCAACGACCGCATGTCCTTCTACACGCCCACACGCCAGCTACGATCAACCAGCCACGCCCTCGCCACCGTACCACGCATCCGCAGAACCACCGCCGGAGGAAGATCCTTCTCCTACCTGGCGGCCAAGACCTGGAACTCCTCCCCACTCACCTTCGGCGAACCCAGGACCATCTCGCCTTCAGGAAGCAGCTCAAGACCTGGCTGTTCGAGCAGTAACTTACCCCCTCCCCCAGCGCCTTGAGACCCTCCCGGGTGAGTAGCGCGCTCTATAAATGCCGTGATTGATTGATTGATAGTGCAGCACACGTGCAATGTGTAGAATGTTTGGAGAAATTAAAACATGTATCCTTGTTATTTTCTGCTTTAAGGAGATGTTAGTTTTTTTATGTCAATACAAGTCTGGCTGTCTTGGTAGATCGAGTTTTACGTCAATGGGCGCATGTGCTGATCTCCCTAAATTACACCCACGTAACATCCCTTGATACAAACAGGTGAAAATCAGTGCAAAGTGCTATTAGTGCTCAGAAAAGGAAACCTTTCCAGTGCAAAATAACTTTTACGGGGAAGTAAATATCCTTGAAAGAGTCTAGGCTACTTTTAGTGACTTTGCCCCTGTGCAAACCCTTGGCAAGTGAAGCCTGAAGTGCCTAATTACTTTTCTGCAAAAACGGTGAGTGTAAATTGCACACTTGCTAATTACTGACATGGAGGTTGCGGTAATATGCAACTCAATTTTGGATCTCTAAATTGGGATATTTCCAGCAATGAATATTTGATTTCATCTCGTTTGAGGTGAGCAAACCAGGATTAAGTGCAGTTTGCACCTGCAATGGGTGGCAGTTTTTGGCACCTTATTTATAATTAGGGCTCCCTGTTTTCCGTTTTTACTGATTTTTACAGATAAATACAGACAGAAAACATTGTGTTCCTGTCTGTATTTATTTTTAAAGTGGAAATATACAGATAATTTGGCTTCTTTTGAGTTACTCTCCAAGCAGAGGTTAATGACTTTCAGGCCAATAGCTGTACATATTGGCCACATTGGGAGGTACAAAGCTCAATGAGATTCGTTAAATTACTGCATACATGTATTTGTGCTAAAATGAATTTTTTTTATGTGGGTTAATTATATTATTATTTTTGGCTGTGTGATGTGCTAAATCCTGACATGCATCAAAGTAATAGTGCACGTTTATCCATTAAATAAATGCAGAAATATACAAGTTATCACCTCATCTGTTCACAAAACACAAAATAAATATGGATAAATAACAATAACTTGGCCAAAAATATAAATATGGATAAATACAGATGGAAATGTTAAAAAAATAAATACCATAAAACCCGGGAGCCCTATTTATAATCTTGCTTCGGGCAGAAACAGAAGCTTGTGCTTGAAACTGGATTAGGTGCCCAAATGTGATCAGAGAGTTAACAGATGCAGTTGGGAGTAGCTTCCGACATGTTTTACGACTGAGCGCATCCAGGTGATGACGTTCGGACTGGCAGCTTCAAGGTGACGGGCTTGCACGATCCAGGAACAACGTCAGCAGCTTCCAGGGGAGCAAGCTCGTAAACCCGTGAATAACCCATGGCGGCTGCAGTTTTTGGAGAGATGTGAGTGACCTCAACAGTAAGACAAGCTGGAGACGTGGGTGTTTGCTAGTTATTGTTTTCTCCACTGAGAGGTGGCAGCCAGCGCTGAGAGGCAGGTAACGTTGACGATTTTGGTCAGCGATTGCAAGGGTGTGCTGCTGCTAATGCTGCTAATGCTGCTAAAGCTGTTGCTGCTAATTGCTATTACTGTGTCTGACTGTGCCTGACTGTGTCCTGAGCCTCGCATCACCAGTGAAGGGGGCTTCTCTTTCTTTATAAGCCCAAAGACCACTACAAGGTCAAAGACCATGAACAGGCCACTTAAAGACCGCCTAAAAGCTAAGTAGCGACTCAGGACAATATTTGAGGGAAACTGGCACCTACAGCGGGAAGTTGAGGTTGAGCTCCTGGGAGAGGTGAATTAGGCACCTCTCCTTAGGGCAGTGGTTTCTTTGGGGGTTGCAGAAGCTGGCCATCTAGAGGTGGGTGCAGCTTGCAGCTCTCAGTGGGTTCTTGTGTGCTCACTCACACTCCTCAATAGATCTAATAAACAGTATTTAATGAAGTGGCAAACAAGGCGAGTCAAAGTGACAGTGGCAGCGTTAGGAGTAAGTTGCCCTAATGAAGCACTATTCCTTTTGTGATTCACAAGCTCCAAGCTATGCTCTTCAAAAATCTAACACGGACTCAAAGTACCAACTGGCAACTGCAAGAGCATGTAAAACCATTTTAAAATCAGAGCTAACAACCATTCTTGTGGGGTCATCTCAGGCAGTGCCTAACTCCAATGCACCTGAGCCCAGTGTCTATGCACAAACCTCAGTAAACGACAGCAGCGTGGATGAAATGGGGGAATTTACCTCGCAGCAGACAATACGACAGATCCTTCAGGATACTGGGGAGTGCAATGATTCGCTCAACAGTGAAATAGTAGATCTTCTGCTGCAAGCCATGGCCACAATAGCCCCAGAACAGCAGCAGTCACCACAGAAAGGGCCACTGCTTGACCTGGCATTCAGGACATTGTCTCCCATTCTTCGCATCCTCTCAGGCCACCCTTGGCCATCTTGTAATGAGGCTTTGTCATCAACAGGCGCTGAGCATCCACTAGAAGTTTCCAATCAGGATCCTAGTTTTCTGCGGATCAATGAGCTTTCTATTAAGGACCCTCATCTCCAACAGCTTTTTGACTGGTGGGCAAAGAAAGGTCAATCAGCTTCAAAAGGGTCTTCGCAACAGGATCGACAGACAGTGCCACATTTGGCATTATCTTATCCCCTGCCCACCCTGCCAGTAACTTCACTTCTTCAGCAGGTAGTAGTCAAAATCCATGAGATGCGAGTGACACAAACTCAAGCCAATAAGGAAATTAATGGGTGATTGCATTTCTTAAACGAGAATCTGATTCAATGCAGTGCTCATCTGGGGTAAGCGGAGCAAAGAATTCCAGACCTGGAAGACAACTTCAATCAGTTGGACTGTGCAACAGCGTATTCTAGGGAATAGATTGATGGTCTGAAGGCTAATCTTGCAGACATGGAAGATAGAGCTCGCCGATCAAATCTTCATTTTGTTGGCAGACCAGAAACCCAGGAGAAGGATCAGAATGATTGCAAGTTAATCTCAGACTTGGTCACTTCATATGTAATTCCAGAATCTCCGGCTTCAACTAAAGATCTTACAATTGTGCATGCCCATAGCCTTCCTGCCTACCGTCCCTCCAATCCAAATTACCCCAGAATGACTATAGTGAATTTTGAAAATTACTGTATCAAAGAGCAAATTTTCACTAAAGCATTGCAGAGCAAGAGTTTTTGAACTGCAGACAACTATTCATTTTGTATCTTCGCCGATATGTCACTATCCACTGTGTATCAGTGCAAGGAATTCAAGTCTATGATTGACTCATTCAAGCAAACTGGAGTACAGGCAGGATAGATACAAGCTAAACCTAAGCAGACCCCCAGGGTATTGCAACATTCATTAAAAGAATTTGCACCATAAAAATGGAAATTTTGCAGCACACAATTGTATTTAGTATGGAATTTTGCATCAAATACAGTGAATAAAATGTAACTGCTTTTCATCTTTTTATTCTTTTTGCACACCTGGAGGCTGCCTACTGGGCCGCTTCATGCAACACAAGGCTAAAAAACAGGCGCCAGATTTGTAAACCTTGCACTTCCACTTTGCAAATGATAGTTAACTTTGGCCTGGAAACCTTCCACAGCCCCACCTCTCAACCAATGAAAGCATAAAAAAATGGCCCAAAGCTAAAAGAGTGACACTGCATTGGGAAGAACCTTGAGCCTTAAAGAAAAACAACGTGCATGTCAGTGGTATGAAGTACTATTGGCCTCCTTCTCATAGCAGGATAGCTTTTCAGCACAAGCTGCTGCTGGCTAAGCTGTATCTGGCTGTAGATGTACAATATGTGGGTGAAACAGTGGGGCAATTAAAGCAATTCTCTCCATAATGCACACAGTGTGACCCAAAGGAATGAATAATGAAGGTAAAAGACTGAAGTTTGCACTCCTCAATTTTGCACCCTGGGGAGCCCACACATGGTGTACGAATCAAGCTCCCACTGTAGCACTCTCCTACCATAACTATTCACTAACTACAGGTGACAGTAAATTTAAGCAGATAAAGTGCATATCCCAGTCGCCCTGTACACCATAGAAGACATTCCTAATGCCAATGCAGAATTACCCAAAATCTTTAATTTGAAAAATTGCAACAGCTAAATGGCTGAAGTTCCAACCTCATTCCTACCAAAGAAAGGTAGAACTCTTTTTTCCCAAATTTAAAGAAAGACAAAGGTGAGATAGCAACTATAAATGCAGAGGGCCAAAACACTTTGCATCGGTTTGTGTCCCTTTTGAAATGCAAGTCCAGCATAAAGTGCTGATTTTGGAATTTGCTTTCAAGTACAAAACATGTTTTGCATTGAAACGTAGCTTCAAAGTGGCACAAAGTAGTGCTCTGCACTACTTAGCGCTACTTTGCGTCAATGGGACATACAGTGGGTAGTACCTGCGCATTCCCATGCCAACACCCATGTGTGTCTGACGAAAATCCGCATCTGCTAACATTCACAAGAGATTTGCAACAAAACTATACTCCTCCTTGAGGCAAGAGTTGCTTTAGAGAAATGTTTTCCTTTGTCAAAATGTTTCTAAATTTGCATGTGTTCTGTACTTCACATCACACATACAAAATAATAAAAGTGTTAAAATATGTAAAAGTACAAGAAGGGTCCTATTCCAATACAAAACCTATGCTTAACATCACAAACACTCTTGCACTATGGTGTAAGGGTATGTGATTTAACTCAAGGCAGCTTACAGTGCATCAGCACAGGGAGAGAGAAAAGTAGTGCAATATTTTTTTAGACATGGTGCTGTCCTGCTCTCTCCCATTCACACAATACAGCACAGCAAGTTTTATTGCTGCACAGTGTTGCCGGAATACTGTGTTAATTTGGTGCTGAACGTATGGTAATTACACAGCAAGGATGAGAAAGTTGTTGTAAGGAATATGGGTTTTTTATAAACAGTAATACCAATAACAATTTTCATAAATTACTTGAAATGTGATATGTCTGTCATAAAAACAAACTATTAATAAAGTGGAGTTTAAAAAAGATATTTCTATTTTTTGCAACATTTTATGTTTGTTATATATACGATAGAAAGTTTTCATACAGGAAGATACCAGCAATTTACAAATATTTAAAACCATTGCACTCCTTTAGGTAACAAGTGAAGTTTCATGATTTCTTTAAAGCCTTTTTTTAACAAGAATCATAAGATTGCACAAAATGGACAATGTGCTGACAGTTTAATAGCACATTTCTGCAACCTTTGCCACTGTTTTCAGCAGACTGCAAGGATTCTCTACTTTTATTGTGGCAGATATCAGGAAAATCGCATGGATCACTCTTCACAGTTAATTTTGAGTTTGTTTTGCAAAATGTGAAATTGCGAAAAGTTGGAGGGTCTGCTTAAGGTTATTCATGATGGTCAGTTCCACATTTTCTTTAAGGTTCTGTCTGCTGCTCAATTCTTGAAAAGTCTTAAAGCCCCTAAGCACTAATGACTAAGCAGTACTCAGCAGATACTCTACAAGTGCTGCATCTCCTGGTGAATCTGATAGTAAAAACATACGATAGAAGGAGGGTCTAAGGGAATTTTTTTAAAGATCGGCGCAGATATATTCCCCAAATATGAACTACAACAAGACAAAATATCCACGGGTTTGTCTCATCTATTGATGAATTACAAGCATGGCATGCAAATGAAGACCTCTATTTTAGCTGAAAAAATCCTTTTTTAAAAGGACGGAATCCCATCACTCACCGAAGTGACATGCTTCATCATCTGGGATCTCCTCTTGGTTGCAAAACCTAGTGCAACCAAGGGCTACAACCCCCTCATTGTGAGGGAGGAGCTCTAGGATGTTTTGAAAGGTAAGGTTGGATTACCTAAAATCCATCAGATGTGGAGAATTAAGTTTGTAAAGGTGATGGGCGCAGAGCAAAATGTGTGAACGGTGATGTGAAAGTTAAAATGGACTATCAGGAGAATATTTTTTTTATTCAATATCTACTGGTGTCCAAATTAAAAACAGTGCAAATGCAGTTTTAAAACAATAACTGCATACGTCCAAAAGCATGGTCTCCATGTTTCGCCCATTGTGATTCGGATAGAATCGTGGCCTCCCTCAGGACCTTTATAGTTGTTAATGCTACTGCGTAGTGGTGAAAAGGTGCACAAAACTGACAATCAATTGGTTGAAACGAATACAACCTTGTAACCTGGTATCTAGGTTCTCAGTGAATTGCAGAATACTGGTAGCAGCTAGAGAAAACAAAAGTGACATCAGGAAAACAGAGAATCATATGCTGCATGCTTGTAAAATATGTGGATCCCTAGTGACCCATCGTTATTAACACAAAAGTGATGTACCTGAAACAATATATACTAGTTATTGATTACCCGTAATTCACGAGAAAGCAGCATCACCTAACCTGGCTACGGCTCAGGACGTGAGGCCCCGCTCTATGAAAGAAAAAGCATACATGGTAATCAGACATGAAACATTTCATAAAGTCTGTGATACCTTTGCTCTTAATATCATTTATGAGACAAAATAACATAAAGTCAGTGCAATCTAAGAATAACTAAGAGGATATGATCATAGTCCTCTATGCTCCTGGGTTATATACAGAGCAAACAGTACTGGCCATGAAGCAAGAAAATTGTCTCATGGAACCTTATTGCGTGGTAGATACGTATGTATGTAACACAGACACGCATCTGTGGCCATCTACAGGCTAAAAACTGTTATGACAACCTACATCTGTCTTACTGGGAAGGCAATGGAGTCAATTAGAGAGAGGTAGAGGTAGAGTAATTTCTGTGCGTCTGGCCTGAGTAATCGGTAACACCGGTGTGGTTTTTTCAGGATTTAAGCGAGAGTAGATCCTGCCGTCAGTTACCTCTCGATGCGGCTCGACGAAGGCTGGAGGTACCGACGGACAGGTGAGTCATAGACCAGCGCTCCCTCACCACTATGGACTCTGTAGATATTTAGCTAGTCGTTAGTAATTATTCATCACGGCTGTTTTCTCTCTCCCGTTACCGCACAACAACTATGTGCTTGTATCGTGAGTGAGATACATAGTTGCTTCAAATTTATTCAGCATCGAGTACACTGAGATCTCTTTAGTCCTTTATCGATAGCTGTCTTTGATATGCCACACGTTACTCCATAGGTGAAAGAGTCACAGTAAGGTGGGTTTTTAACCTTTACAGCGAGTTATTGACGTCTGCCCTTGATATTCTACACGCTATCTTTTCAAAAGATTCTCTATGTGATTAAGCCAAATAGAGTTGGCTGAACAGCCTCTACCTCTCTCTAATTTACTCCAAAACCTTCCCAGTAAGACAGATGTAGGTTTGTCATAACAGTTTTTAGCCTGTAGATGGCCACAGATGCGTGTCTGTGTTACATACATACGTATCTACCACGCAATAAGGTTCCATGAGACAATTTTCTTGCTTCATGGCCAGTACTGTTTGCTCTGTATATAACCCAGGAGCATAGAGGACTATGATCATATCCTCTTAGTTATTCTTAGATTGCACTGACTTTATGTTATTTTGTCTCATAGAGTGATATTAAGAACAAGGTATCACAGACTTTATGACATGTTTCATGTCTGATTACCATGTATGCTTTTTCTTTCATAGAGCGGAGCCTCACGTCCTGAACCGTAGCCAGGTGAGGTGAGGCTGCTTTCTCGTGAATTACGGGTAAGCAATAACGAGTATACATTGTTTCAGGTACATCACTTTTGTGTTAATAACCATGGGTCACTAGGGATCCACGTATTTTACAAGCATGCAGCATATGATTCTCTGTTTTCCTGATGTCACTTTTGTTTTCTCTAGGTGCTACCAGTATTCTGCAATTCACTGAGAACCTAGATACCAGGTTACGGAGGTTGTATTCGTTTCAACCAATTGATTGTCAGTTTTGTGCACCTTTTCACCACTAAGCAGTAGCATTAACAACTATAAAGGTCTGAGGAGGCCGCGATTCTATCCGAATCACAGTGGCGAAACATGTAGATCATGCTTGGACATATGCAGTTATTGTTTTAAAACTGCATTTGCACTGTTTTAATTTGGACACCAGTAGATGATTGAATAAAAAAATGTTCTCCTGATAGTCCATTTTAACTTTCACATCACCGTTCACACATTTTGCACTGCGCCCATCACCTGTACAAACTTAATTCTCCACATCTGATGGATTTTAAGTAATCCAACCCTACCTTTCAAAACATCCTAGAGCTCCTCCCTCACAATGAGGGGTTGTAGCCCTTGGTTGCACTAGGTTTTGCAACCAAGAGGAGATCCCCAGATGATGAAGCATGTCACTCGGTGAGTGATGGGATTCCGTCCTTTTAAAAAAGGATTTTTCAGCTAAAATAGAGGTCTTCATTTGCATGCATGCTTGTAATTCATCAATAGATGAGACAGACCCGTGGATATTTTGTCTTGTTGTAACATCATCCATAACAGATTTCATTTATGATTTGCAGTACATTTCTTCATAATCAAAGACCAATAGCAGCGGCTACCGGCAGCTGCTAGGCATCATAAGAGGCTTTTCTGCAGTATGCAGTGTTTGCATTCTCGATTCAGAAAATGTTACGTTGATCGTATGAAACTTGTATCCATAAACAGTTGAGACTCTGCCATTGTGTCGTATATGTATGTTTGGAAGATCCGGTATTGGAAAAGTCTTTCTGAGCCGGGACTAATAGCAGCAGTTGCTAGGCACCATGGGAGGCACTGCCTTAGTATGAAGTAGTAGGGGGCAGATTTACCAGCCCCTTGCGCTGCCAGTACGTCACTTTTTGTGACGCACTGGCAGCGCATTTCACTGCCCCATATTTACAAGGACAGGAAAAGCCACGCAGGGTGGCTTTTCCTGTCCTTGTAAATACGGCCCCTTTATACGCATCACTTTGTGTGAAAGGGGCGTTCCATGGGTTTTGCTGTGGGTGTTCCCACGCAACACCCATGGAACAAGACACATTTCTAGATTTACGAGGATTCGTAAACCTGGAAATGCGTCAGAATGGTACGCCACCCTAGGGGTGGCATAGCGAGGCGCAACGAGGAGAAATGTTTTCATTTCTGCTCCTTTTTTCCTCTTTCAATGCGTGCTGCATTCTACAGCACTCATTGAAAGAGGAAAATGCCTGAAGGGATTGTCTTTGTGCAGGAAGGTGCCCCTTCCTGCACAAAAACAATCTCCCCATGACGCAGGCATCCTTGCACCATGGCGCAAGGGTGCCTGCGCCAGTGCATGGCAGCTGTTTGTGCGCCAGCACAGGGGAGAGCACAGGAATGCGACATATCATTGTAAATATTTCGCATTCCTGTGCTCTGAAGGTGCCGCAGCGCGGCGCAGCCAAAGGGCTTGCGGTGCCGCACTGCGGCACCTTCTTGTAAATCTGCCCCTAGATATTCTGGATTTAGAAGGACCTTTGTATTATCTATGAATTTGTATGTATGTAGATGCTGCGATCTTGCTATCCTCTGGTATATGTCAAAGGTCTGGATAATTGTAAAGTTGCAACTGGAGTGTGCGTTGTCTAATTGTTCTTATGAGGTCTCTAACAATATTAGAAGCTAGCACGGTCTTTGAAAGTTGAAGTTACCTTCCACAGGGCTAGCAGAATAAGGCTGCCAACCATCTGATTAGAAGTGTTACCAGTAGCTCGGGCAGCAGCGGCCAGTGCAGGTAAGCGTGGTGGGGTGGGTTGGGACAGGGGGGGATGTTGACAGACAATGGAATAGGATTTATATTATTTATTTATTTATTGAATTTTCCCTATTCGATCGTCTGTCGATATCCCCCTCTGCCCCACTCCGCTTGCCTGCACCAGCCGCTGCTGACCACTCGGGCCAAACGTCCGATCGACTGTGAAATCAGGGTGCTCTACTGAGGAATACCATTCGGGGGAGAGAGGTGGGGACACGGTGGGGTAGGTTTTGTGGGAGAGGGGGGTGTAGGCGGATTCCCAGGGACCATGACGGTGGTGCTCGGGATATTTGGGGGGGTTTGGGGTAGTGCGGGTTGTACTCAAGCAAAAATGTTAAGAGAAGTAGAAACAGCATTTTGAAGCATTCTCTGGGTAATCTGGCAAGAAATTTCAACAGCAGGGGTTTTTGTTCATACGACCGGATAGTGGTGCAAGAGGGCAGTGATAAGGGAAGGAGCAAAACAAAAAGTGAAAAGAGCAAAAAGCAAGTATGGTTGCTAAATTTGTAAAAGATGTCTCTTCTAATGTCACTGGCATTAATAATGAGACCAAATTTAGGTCTGTACTGGCCTGGCTCAGAGTGTCTAATGCCGGTGTTATTCTTCTTCAGGAAACTCATTTTAAATCTTCATTACCTAAGCTCAATATTCCAAATTTCATTTCTCATGCTTTTTTCACCTCGGCGAATGCTGCATAAAGAGGAGTGGTAGTGTTTATTGCAAAGGAGTTTCAGTTTCAAATGGGGGCAAGGTGGATTAGGGTTCAAAGATTTATTCAGCAGCAAATTGTCAATTTTATAATCTATTATGGTTTTATAGAAGACAATGTCACTGCTATAGAAGCCATATTTGACCTGGCTATTGTACCTAGGGGGTCGATTGTATGGGGGGCTTTAATGTCGTTCAGAATGTAAAATTGGATTGTGCTTGCATTGATAAACTACAAGATAACCACATATCCGCTGGCGTTTTTACTAGACTGAGACTTGACCTGGCCCTATTCGATCCTTGGCAGGCTAAGCATCCGTCAACTTCATTTTATACTTGCTTCTCTAAAAATGCTTTAGGTCTGCTTCCCGTATTGATTATTTCTTGAAATCACACTGCCTATGCCAAGGTAAAGCAGAGATCTTAGCCTTAGTCTTTTCCAAATATTCGGTGCCTGCAGTCGAGTTTTTAATAGAAGACTTTAGCAATGTTAAGCCCAGGTGGTCTTTTGATAAATCCCTATTAACAAACCTGACTTGGGTTGCCTATATGAGCAATGCATTAGGGGACTTCTTGAAAAGGAATTTGGGAACTGCTTCTTCTTTTTCAGCGTGGGGCTCTTCAGACGCCTTTATTTATGGTGAATCTATTTCTTAAAAAGTGCAGCTCATGAAGATACGTAAAGCCAAAGCTGTTTTGTTGCAGCATGCTTTAGATGTTGCATCTGCAGCTGTTATCTCAACTAATATGCAAAAAGCTAGAGATGAGCTTAATAAAGCCCAATTAAATCTAAGAGATAATTTTATAGTGGCGAAGATAGCGAACCAATTTACCTGCTTTAAAAAAAACTACGAAAAAAGCGAGCACCTCATTCGATACTTAGTTTGGTCAGAGAGAGAAAAAAACAATAATAGCATCATCAAATCAATCTTCAATGAGGACTCGAATGAACTTGTTACTCAGTCAGAACAAACTGGGAATGTTTTTCTCAAACACCATTCCAAACTGTACTTAGTAACTAACGAACCTGCACCTGAAAGTGTTAACAAATTCCTGCAATCAATACGGATACCTGTTTTATCTGGGGTACAATGACAAGCACTTATCCTCCCTATAACTGAGGCAGAGTTGAATCCGGAATCAAAGCGTCCCCGAGTGTTAATCCATCCGGGAGCTATGGGCTGCCTGCAGAAGTCTATAAATTATTTGTTCACTAACTATGCAGTATACTGGTCATTATATATAATGAAATGTTGGAAGGAAAACCAACTCTGAGTACATTTACTGAGGCAGTGATTACTAGTTCCCTGAAGAAAGGAAAGCCCCCAATAAATCCAGGCTCATATCAGCCTATCAGTCTGCTCCACTGCGACTACAAGATCTTTTTGAAAATTATGACACATAGACTGGCCCCGCTAGCGCAAAGCTTGGTTCACTCAGATGAGAACAGCTTTCTGCCCACAAGATTTATGTCAGCCAATACTGACTATCTGATTCAGGCTATTGGCTATTTTCCTGCAAATCAAAATAAGGCTGCTATTCGTATCTTAGACGCAGAAAAAGCATTTGACCTGGTGCAATGAGATGTTTTATTTGTAGTTTTGCTCAAGTTTCGGTTTCCATTACATTTTGGTAATCTTCTGGATTCTCTTTATAGCACAGCTAACACCAAAATTGTAATCAACCATAGAATAGCAGGTCATGTTACTGTCAAGCGTGGCACGGGCCGGTTTGACCCATGATTCAGGTGCTTTTTTCATTGTTCATTGATCCTCTCGCTTGGGCTTTAAGGCAAGACCCCATAATTTGGCCTCCAATTGAGGATATGGAGAAACTGAAATTGCTCGCCAATTATATGATATTATATTTGGCAGCTGATGAAGGTAATATTGAAAATGCATTTGCCAAAATGGAGGAATTTACTCGCGTTGGTGGCTATAAATTCAACCACTCAACCTTGGAAATGAGGGGTCATTACGCGCTAGGTCATCCAATTAGATATTTGGGGGGGTTACCTTACTTCCAATTCTTCTGACCTATTTCAATGGAACTATACATCTACTATGAGCAAAGTCCGCAGGCTGCTAAACCAGTGGCAATCTCTAGCCTTAACCATTGCCAGTTGAGTCGCTCTAGTTAAAATGTCCATACTGCCCTTATTCATTTTTTTCTTTTCTAATGTCCAAATCAAGGTTCCACAATGCTATTTTGATGAATTCGATCAATTGTTGAGATTTTTCGTATGGCTGTGCAAAAAACCTCGAACAAACCCAAAGGTATTACCACTAGATATAGAAGATGGTGGGTTGGCATTACTAATGATTAATCTGTATTATCAAGCTGCCTTGCTTGATTGGTTAATTTGCATGACTGCTGCACTAAATCACAGTAGTTGCGTTTATCTTAGCAAGATACTGAGAGAGTTTGGGGCTGAGGTGATGATGTTTTTGAAAATACCTAGTCTTCTGACTAATGTATCGTTTAGCTATTTTGAAATTGGGAAATTCATCGGTGAGAGCCTCCAGGACTCATCCCAAAAAACACAATATATAAGTAATGCATGCTTCATATCTCATCTGATGGTTGTAGATAATTGGTATTGCTTATTTAATTCAAAAGGCAGAAGAGGCTTTACCACCCTTGCTAAGTGCCATTGCTATTGTAACTAACAGGTAGATGAATCTATACTTTGGGGGTTTTTACCATAAGATCTGCAGTAGAGCCAATTGTGCTGCAAATTTGAGAGGAATGGCCTTTTTTAGCAACTGGATGCTCTATTATATGTCGGAGCATATTCTTAAGAGGTACCCTGCGATCTCCGCTAGTTGCTTCAGGTGTGCTAATGCTAAAGGTGACTGGATTCATACATGCTTCACTTGTCCGTGCCTTCATCATTTCTGGGGGCAGGTGTTTGTGTTTTTAAGCCAAAAGCTGCAAATTAACTTACGTCCAGATTCTTACGGGGCTTTATTTTGATTCATTCTGCGAATTCTTGACATCACTTGAAGGCAGTAACAGTTTGTACTTATTGCCCTGTTGATCGCTAGATCACTAGTTTTGCAAAAATGGAAATCCAGGCTTGTACCTTCTTTCGCTCAGTGGTTCTCCAAGTTACAACCGGCAAAGCTATTTGAGAGCTTATATGCCGCTAAGATTGGCTCTACGCAAAGGTTTTTAGAGATCTGGAAATATGTGCCTGATTCAATAGACTAGCTGTGGTATTTGAAGCTCTGGGTATATGCCTGTACTTTTGATTTGTGTTATGACTTTAGAGTGAATTTGTATCTATAATGTGGACGGGGGAAGGGTCTGTATATACTGTCCAGCTTTTGGTATTTTTTATCTTAAATTGAATTTATAATGAATTTCAATTAGCCTTTTGTATGTATAAATGGGCAATCAGGTGTATTTATCTGTAACGACTCTTCTACTTAATAAAAAGAACTAAGAAAATCAGGGTGTTATCAGAGAACAAAAAGTCTCAAGGGCAAAGTGAAATGAAAACCAAAAAACTTGGGAAACTATGAGTTAGTTAAACATCAGGACATTCGCAAGACTTACAGGATGAAAAAATGCACCCACCTGTGTTGAAACAGATTTATTCATCAAGGTCAAAGATTCAATACATTTCCCCCCTGCTGTGTCCGAAATCATCGACACAAAAAATTAGAGGTGAGCTTTCGATGCCTAATTCCCAACGGGTATTAAATACCTCCAGGTCCTCCCCGTCATGGGTCTCTTCATAATATTAAACCCATCTCTCTGGGGTGATGGTACAATGCAAACTGGAGTTTGCAGAGTCAGAGAAAAATGGGCTATTTACTATCTCCCAGAATATTGAGCTGTCAGCCAGCATGCTGGCCTGACATAGTCCCTCCTAGGCCTGTTCTCTAATATACTTTTTCCTCTGCTGAATCGACCTTCTGTATGTTTGCCTGTAACACCTTATCTTATCCTCGGGCCCAATTCACAGAACTAACTTAAGACAAAATCCTAAACTTACTACCATTTTGGTATTCACAGAAGGCACTTACTCATTTTGGTATTCACAGAAGCACTTACTCATCAATGAGTAAGTGCCTTCTGAGCGTACTTCTCATTTTGGTATTCACAGAGGCACTTACTCATCAATGAGTAAGTGCCTTCTGTGAATACCAAAATGAGTAAGTGCCTTCTGTGAATACCAAAATGGTAGTAAGTTTAGGATTTTGTCTTAAGTTAGTTCTGTGAATCGGGCCCCTCATCCCTGGGATGCTGCTTAAGTGCAGCCATTAAGATCTTATGGGATTTTGAACAATTCCCATCAAACCACATTTCCACAGTCCTAACTTTGGTCTTTCCTCGGCAGTTAGATTTACATCAATCTGATTAGCTATTTTATTAAAAGCAACTAAGACATAAGTATCCTGTGTCCCACTGCCCAAGCAAAGAACAAAGTCAACGGTCGTGCAGTGAATTCATTTCCTAAAAAGACCACAGGTATCACCTTAGTCCATTTCAGCCTGCGGGCTTGATCCCCTGTGCTGATGCAGGTATTCGAAACAGACTTGCCTACCTGCTTCTTTATGTGTAGGTTCCAGGCCAAACTTAACATGATGGGGTTATGATCACTGAAATTGTTCCAGGAAATTTGTACAGCATTAGCAACGGGGACCAATGGGGAGCAAAGGAGAAGATATCGTAATAAAGTCTAGGGTAGAAGGTTGTCCCCTACCTGAGAAAGAGGGAACAGAATCACACTCCCCTGTCTGTTCTAAACCGTACAAGTTGTTATACAGCTCCTCCAGGCGGTGACTTTGAACAGTATGCTCAAAATGGGGAGCCAAATAGGTTCCACTCAAAGACCCTGATGCAAGGGTACAGTCCAAATGACAGATGTACATTGAAGTAACCCAAGATTAAAACTTGATAGTAAAAGTCCCTCTTCTCGCCATAGAGTGCCATAAAGCGTTCTAGGGCAGCAATGTGTTTGGTGTCTGATCTTCTGCAGAAAGAATTATAAAAATGTTCTATCAACAAAGGGGGATAGGGCCGATTCACAGAACTAACTTAAGACAAAATCCTAAACTCTACCATTTTGAGTATTCACAGAAGGCACTTACTCATTTGGTATTCACAGAAGGCACTTACTTACTCATTTTGAGTAACTTACTCATTTGTGTAACTTACTCATTTTGGTATTCACAGAAGGCACTTACTCATCAATGAGTAAGTGCCTTCTGTGAATACCAAATAGTAAGTTACACAAATGAGTAAGTTACTACAAAATGAGTAACTTACTCATTTTAGTATTCACAGAAGGCTCTTACTCATCAATGAGTAAGTGCCTTCTGTGAATACTAAAATGAGTAAGTTACACAAAATGAGTAAGTTACTAAAAATGAGTAAGTTACTCATTTTGGTATTCACAGAAGGCACTTACTCATTGATGAGTAAGTGCCTTCTGTGAATACCAAAATGAGTAAGTTACACAAAATGAGTAAGTTACTCAAAATGAGTAAGTAAGTGCCTTCTGTGAATACCAAAATGAGCAAGTGCCTTCTGTGAATACCAAAATGGTAATAAGTTTAGGATTTTGTCTTAAGTTAGTTCTGTGAATCGGGCCCGTTGTTTTTAAACACAAGCTCTATTGTCAGGAGGTTGGCGCAATAAGTTTCCACCTCACAGGGTGTGCCGGGAAATTTGAGCGAAACCAGGGCAAGGAGTCCACGCTTGGCACGACCAGCCGGTGAGAGGGATGCAGTTTTGAAAAGGAGGAGAAACCATCCATAAAGAAGGATTTCTCTATATCCTAAGTTTCCTGCAACAGCTATGTGATAGTCCCCAAGCATGCCCAACCATCTAGCATCGCCTCTTTTAGTCCTCAGGCCCACTATATTCCAAGTCATAACCTTCATAGAAGGAGTGCTGGGTGAAGTGCCAGCTGCACAATTAGGACCGGGGGCTTCTAAGTTGGAATGACCCATTGGCCTAGGGCTTGGTGGCCTAGCCTGTGGTGCCAATTGTCAATCAATGTCATCAAGCTCTAGTAATGGTGCAAACCTGTTGTTAGATAGGGGAATACTCTTGCCAAGCTCACCCTGTGACGTCCCCAAAGACCTAGAGGCAGGCTGCCCACTGACTCTCAAGAAAGAGGGGGGTTGTAATGATGACATGTAAGGTACAGTAAAGTACGTTTATTGTAAAGAGCCCCAACATGTCCGATACCAAAGCAGGCTGCCTGGAAACTGCCAGCCACACACAAATAACCGACAGTTGAGAATGTTGGGAATGGGGTGACATAGTGTGCCAATGGAAGGGGAGGAAGGGGGTTACATCATAATGGGCATTTGCTCTGACCATAATACATAATCACAACAGGGGTGTAGGATATAAATAGTTGAGAGGAAGGATCTTTACTGTGGAACTTTCATCCAAGGAACGTTTACTCTTTACCAAGGCTTTGGTATACATAAAGTGCCTTAAGTTAACTATGACACAATCTCCTGACAAATTTTTGCTAACCCTAGTGCCCACCCAGCCCACTGTTCTAGCTATTATGATATGTGGGGACAGAAAATATCCATCTACTATGGAACTGTCACACCAGTATTTAACCTTGTGCATAAGATCTACTCTAGACTCGATCGCTCCTTGTTTAAGAGGTGGAACCTCCATTAAAACAGCGACCAAAGGGACTGACTGGGCGTAGATGTACTTGTACCACATTTGCCGTGGAGGAACTACTGTGTGGAGGATTAACACTGCCCCCAAAGAGTGCAACGAACTCCTGTTGGAATTTGTTTGACTAGGATCTGAAGCAACCTGTGTGGAACAATGCAGTCTCAACCCCTGATCAACCCCTTTGGAAGGTGGCATAGAGGTACTGGGCACAGTGCTACTGTGCTCTCTGGCCACATCACCGTGTATTTAGGCGGTCCTAGGTGTGGATACACAACGGGGTAGGAGGGTCCAAGGGAAATTTTAAAGACCAGCACAGATACTTTCCCCATACAGCTCAGAAACAAACTGTATTATCTGTGGGTCTAACCCGTTACAAAGCGCCCTTTGGCGTCTATAACACAAGTAAATAGTACCTCGTCAAACCCAGGGAAATCCTAATTAAAGGACGGAATCCCATCACTCACCGAATTGACATGCTTCATCATCTGGGATCTCCTCCCCGCTGTAACTCCTAGTACAGCCGAGGGCTACAACCCCCTCACTGTGAGGGGGGAGCTCAGGGATGTTTTACGTGTTTGCTAGGATATACTAAAATCCATCAGATGAGGAGCTGAAGTTTTGACTGAGTGATGGGCGCAGTGCAAAAAAGAAGAAAAAGGGGATGTGATAAGAAGTGTAGTAAAACTAATTACCAGGAGAAGAAAACTTTATTACGTATCTCCTGGTGTCAAGATTAAAAACAGAGCTAAAGCAGTTTTGAAAAAATAACTGCAGCTATCTAGTTCAAGGGTCGGTCTACATGTTTCAGCTTTCTTGACCTAAAGAGTGTCTAGCCTTCCTCAGGACCTAAAAGTACAAGCTACTGCGTGATGAGTGATAAAAAGTGAAACAACAAAGTGTAACTGAAAATATTGAAACAGATACAACCAATCGCACCAGTCGTCTCGTCTCGAGGAACATGGTGTAGTGATCAAACCTGTGTGAGAAAAAAGATACACAAAATCAAATACTTGTGTCTGTATTGTAACCAAGTATGAGTCAGAAATACTCATTAACTCAACTATTATAAATATAGAATTCAGGGCCAATTTAGAAAGAATTAGACTTACCCGTAGTGTACGAGTAAGAGACCTCACCTCACCTGGCAGCAGCTCAGGACATGAGGCACCGCTCTAGAAAAAAATACATTGTTGACAGAAATCAGCCTCACACACATATTCTAGTCTGTCTGTAACAGATTAACTGACTTCTAAAAACCTGTCTTCACTGGAAATCATTATAATGGGGAATATGGATGCAATTTACTGATGTTTCTAGAAATAGCATCGATGTGTCTGAAAATAACGTAAAGATAGACTACACGTTCACCTCAAATCTGAAAATAAGCCTGGGAGGAGGAGTACGGCCTTGAGAGAAAATACTGTCACCAGGCTGTAAGTAGAAAAATGTAAATCTCTCTCTGTCTCGCACTGTCAGAGACCATGCAGAGCTCAGCTCACCAGCTATCATAAATGACTGAAAGAGGTATTTTTGTGGAGCCTAAAGAGTAAAGCTCACTCAAGAGACATGGTGCAACATTCTTTGCAAAACGAGTATATTAATACATATGGTAGTTCTGGATTCTGTGCCAGAAAAAATCATAAGTGGCACAAATGCTCGATATATAGAAATCTTATCTAAATATTATCATGAGCTATTTAATGTGTCCTACACTAGAGGCGTTAAACGTCTGTCAATTGACCTACGTGTAACAGTGCTCCTCATGTAAAATAACTTAGGAAACCCATTCCTGCCTTCAAAGCATTGACCAGCGTCTAATGCTGATCTCTTTGTGAAATCACTCAGGAATACAATTTTTGTGCTGCAAACATTCAGAAGCGGAACTAGCGAATGACAGTACTCCCCATATGTAGTTGCTTCAGAAACATTCTTGCCTTAAAAGCATTGATAAGCATCTGATGCTGATCTCTATGTGAAATCTCTCAGGGGCACAACTTTGCGCTGCAATCATTCAAAGGCGGGACTCGAGACAACCAAGTCCTGTAGCTAATAAAACAGCTTACAAAAGTGCGTGCTGAAAGATGCAGAGCGCTGTGATCCTATAATTTCTCTTACTTCTCCGTCGGTACCCCTGGCTTCACAGAGCCATAGTCGGAGGTGCTGACAATCGGGCAGAGACATGTATTAATGTCAATGACCTAATTTGCATGTCGCCCAGTGGTGACGAATCGGAACTACTAAGCGCGCCTGAGTGTTCATGGGAAATGTGGTTTATTGGCCGAGCTGCACTTACGACCAAATTAGAACTACCGAAAGAAGGGGTAGTCATAGGAAATGTAGTCGCAAGGTAGACGCGAGTTCTCGGTTCGTTGCAATAGTAAGGAGCAAGTGAAAGTCAGGAGATTTATAGTATATTTCTTGTACTTGCACAAAAATACACACTAAACTTCCTGTGTCGCTACAAGTATTTATTAAGGAGAGATGCATGCAAACAGAAACCAAAGTGTTTAAGCGATCAAATAATAACTCAGCAGGTCAACCATGGCACATAGAAAGGTGAATCCTCTGCGATGGTTCATATATCACTATTAGAAAAGTCCAAAGAGCTAATTCTACTCGATTAACAGGTTCAAAGCTCGGAACTGAGCAAGGGACCGAACAATAAAAGCAAACTCTATCATAGTGAGATTAGGAGCTTATCTATTGAAGAAGATAGTCCATTACACCTGAACTGAATAGTGTCATGAATCAAGTTGTATATAATATGGCGCCCATACAAGTAGGGATATGAAAGTTTCTTCTTCTTATAGACACAACAGATCATCTAATAGACACACCAGGTCCAAAAAAGTCAAAAGCTGTCAAGATGACCTAAAGTAAGGTCCAGAGTATCTCATCATTAAGACCTTTAGTGTCACTTTGCAGCTTAAAAACCCAACGCTGTTCTTTGTGGAACAGGAATTTAGTCACATCAGTTATGTGTGCGGGAATTAATGGTTGCTCCAGCACTGTCCAGCGAAGTTCATCTGCTGTATGTTTGTGAGCTAAAAAATGGTTTGTAAGCTTAGTGGCCTGTTTGTTACACCTTATGGTGCTCTTGTGTTCTGAGATCCGGAGTTTGACCTTGCGAGTGCTCATACCCACATACCGAAGCTGGCATGGACATGTGACTAGATAGATGAGCTTATCACTATTGCAATTTGTGTGTCTGACTTGGGACCAGGGTCTTGTTGTCCCTATGTCAATCGAGGTAGTATGTCTGGTTTGTGGGCAAGCTGCACACGAGCCACATGGAAAATGCCCTTGTACTGGTGGTAGATTCCATAGTGTCTCTTGAGTGGAAAGGGCAGTGGTTTGTTTCCTTGGTCGCGTGTGGACCAGACTGTCTCTAAGATTAGAGCTCCTCTTAAACGCAAACAGAGGTGGAGGAATTCTTTGGTTGTCAAAATTTAGAATCCGCCAATGTTTGCGTATAGTTTTCTGGATCCCATTAGACAAGGCACTGAATGTGCTCACGCACGTAAGTTTAGGTGGAATGGGCTTAGGTGCTCGGATTTCCAGAAGTGCCTCTCGGTTATTATTGGAAGCATGTTTCAAGGACTGACGTACAAGTTTTTTTAGGGTATTTACGTTCCTTGAGCTGTCGAGAGAGTGATTCTGCGTGTTCGGCGAACTTTTCTGTAGTGGAGCAATTCCGTCTGACACGGAGGAATTGTCCATATGGCAGGTTATCACAAAGTGACTTAGGATGATGACCACTATAAAGCAGTAGTGAATTGCGTGCCATAGGTTTTCTGTACAGTTCACTCTCTAGGCCAGTTGCGGTGGAGAAGATGCGTAAATCTAGGAAGGGCAGACTGTTCTTGCTGAACTCTACCGTAAAGCGGAGAAAGGCGTTTCTGGAATTGAGCCATGCGTGAAATTCAAGGATAGTATCTACTTCACCTCTCCACACCACAAGGACATCATCTATGTACCTTTTCCATGTAATGATTTGTTCATGGAAATGATTGATAGTGTTTAGTTCATGTTCTTGCTCAAACAGATGGACATAGAGGTTAGCCAAGCTGGGTGCAAAAACGCTGCCCATCGAGGTCCCTGATGTTTGTAGGTAAATGGTGTCCTCAAATTTGAAAAAGTTCTCTTTCATTGCCAACCTGGCACATTCCATAATGAAATTAACAGGTGTGATGGAGTCTAAATCCCGATTGTCAAGCAAGAGCCTGATGGCATCAAGACTCTCATCTTGCGGGATGCATGTATAAAGAGACTCTACATCAAAGGAGACTAGGTAGTCATTGTTGGCATTGAACTCAATCTCTGGTATCAGCCTGAGAACATCCGTAGTATCTTTGAGATAGGTAGGCATCTCACTCACCATCGGACGCAAAAAATGATCAACGTAGGTGGATAGAGGTTCAAGAAGGGAACCAATCCCCGATATAATGGGGAGTCCCGGTGGTGGTCTTTGGGATTTATGTATCTTAGGCAATACATAAAAGTACGGCATCACAGGATGCATCGTAATTAAAAAACTGGCCTCATTAGTCGTGATCAATCCTTCAGTCTTTGCCTCATTCACAAGGTTTGATATCGCACGTGCGATTCTCTGAGTGGGGTCAGATCTCAAAGATTGGTAAATCGAGTGTCGCTGAGTTGGTGCATGCAGACATTCGGCGCGGTATGACGAGGTGTGCATTATGACGATGGCACCGCCTTTATCAGCCGGCTTGATGGTAATTGACAAATCAGTTGCCAGCAATTGTAAGGCCTTCTTTTCATTATCCGGGTAGATTGTGAAAAAAATGGTTTTTAGAGGTGCTTAAACCGATGACATCATTTTATAACCGCTTTCTCAAATGTGAGAACTTGAACTGGGACAAGGTGAGTCTGGGGATTGAAAGTTGAACGATCTTTCAAACCAGTATTAATAGACTCCATTTCCACACTGTTGGTGTCTTTATCTTTAAAGAAAAATTGGAGTCTGATCTTTCTGAAAAAATGTGCGAGCTCACATTGGGTCTGGAAGGAGTCCCCTCCAAAAGAAGGAACAAAGCCTAGCCCCCTGTTCAGG
This sequence comes from Calotriton arnoldi, assembly GCA_963921515.1. NCBI lineage: Eukaryota > Metazoa > Chordata > Amphibia > Caudata > Salamandridae > Calotriton > Calotriton arnoldi. Next base: position 340,559 of record CAWUFW010012014.1, read on the forward strand.
GCTGAGTGTTCTTCCGGTGTCAAAGCACGGTCACTGAGGTTGACCACTAGACTGCCTCTGTGCTCGTCCCTGGTTGCGTCACTTTCGTCTTGCTGCGCGTGCTTGGCGGTGATGGCGGAGGGCTCCAATGCACCTGGGCCTGTTGACCTCTCCGTCTTCCTCTGGCGCGTCCCCGGCCATGCCCTAAAAAAGGCTGGTTAGTGTAAACCTGAGGATAAGGCTGGAAGGGCATTCCCTGTGGAGGAAAAGGCGGGTTTGGATAACCCCATGGTCCAAGGGGCCACCATTGTGTTTGTGGGGGGCCGGATAGTCCGCCTCTCTGATTGAATCTCTTGTTGCGCCTGCGGCCTCTATTGGATTGTCTTAGTTGATTTGAGGAATCTGAGTCGCTGGACCAATCGTCTTTTTTGCACTGCGCCCATCACTCAGTCAAAACTTCAGCTCCTCATCTGATGGATTTTAGTATATCCTAGCAAACACTTAAAACATCCCTGAGCTCCCCCTTCACAGTGAGGGGGTTGTAGCCCTCGGCTGTACTAGGAGTTACAGCCGGGAGGAGATTCCAGATGATGAAGCATGTCACTTCGGTGAGTGATGGGATTCCGTCCTTTAATTAGGATTTCCCTGGGTTTGACGAGGTACTATTTACTTGTGTTATAGACGCCAAAGGGCGCTTTGTAACAGGTTAGACCCACAGATAATACAGTTTGTTTCTGAGCCGTATGGGGAAAGTATCTGTGCTGGTCTTTAAAATTTCCCTTGGACCCTCCTACCCCGTTGTGCATCCTTGTTCTTGTGTAGCTCCAGCTGCGGGTCCTGTTTTATTTCATTGCATCCAGAGCTTGGAGTGCAACTAGACTGCTCTAGATCCTTCATTCGCCTTTGCTATATAATTGTGTGGCATACATGATGGCAGAATTCATGGGCTTAGCCTACGATGATGATATTGTCCAGTCTATTTTAACTACCCCCAGTATAGTTGACACAATTCAAGGTGTCAGTGGTATTCAAGGGGATGACTGGGCTTCACTATTGGTGCTTAGGAAATCACATTCTCGCACCTTAATACACGGTGCAATCATAACTGAATATTTAAGAGCAAACTGTTCTCCGATGGGTTTAATAGTCACGAATACCCCGAGACTCTTTCTCAAAGATAAAAACTTCCTGAAGGATTGGTCCCTCATCGCGTGGCGATGCACGCGTGATTGGCTAGTATTTATAATTAGTACGGCCAAACGCGTTGCTGATACCATCCTTCTTGAAATACAGACATTAGAAGCACAGATTAAATCTGTCATTTCAGTCACTCTTTTCAAGAAGCACAACGAGGAATCCAATAAAAACAACAAAGAGTTCAAGGATTCCATTTTGACAACTAAAATTGCAAAATTCAAGAAGCATTTGGCACGTTTCTCAATGGAGAAGGTGTATCCGTATACTTGTGATAATTATGTACCACCTGAGTTTAACAAGAAAGGCAAGCGCTACGGATCAAATTATTCGTCTTCGGGCATGGACGATTGGTCCAGCGACTCCGATTCCTCAAATCAACCAGGACAATCCAATGAAGGCCGCGGGCGCAACAAGAGATTCAATCAGAGAGGCGGACTATCCGGCCCCCTACAAACCCAATGGTGGCCCCCTGGACCATGGGGTTATCCGAACCCGCCTTTTCCTCCACAGGGAATGCCCTTCCAGCCTTATCCCCAGTTTTACACGAACCAGCCTTTTTTAGGGCATGGCCGGGGACGCGCCAGAGGAAGACGGAGAGGTCAACAGGCCCAGGTGCATTGGAGCCCTCCGCCATCACCGCCAAGCATGCGCAGCAAGACAAAAGTGACGCAACCAGGGATGAGCACAGAGGCAGTCTAGTGGTCAACCTCAGTGACCGTGCTTTGACACCGGACGAACACTCAGTCCTGAACAGGGGGCTAGGCTTTGTTCCTTCTTTTGGAGGGGACTCCTTCCAGACCCAATGTGAGCTCGCACATTTTTTCAGAAAGAACAAACTCCAATTTTTCTTTAAAGATAAAGACACCAACAGTGCGGAAACGGAGTCTATTAATTCTGGTTTGAAAGATCGTTCAACTTTCAATCCCCCGTCTCACCTTGTCCCAGTTCAAGTTCTCACATTTGAGAAAGCGGTTATAAATGATGTCATCGCTTATGCACCTCTAAAAACCGTTTTTTTCACAATCTACCTGGTAATGAAAAGAAGGCCTTACAAATGCTGGAAACTGATTTGTCAATTACCATCAAGCCGGCTGATAAAGGCGGTGCCATCGTCATAATGGACACCTCGTAATACCATGCCGAATGTCTGCGCCAACTCAGCGACACTCGTTTTTACCAATCTTTGAGATCTGACCCTACTCAGAGAATCGCACGTGAGATATCAAACCTTGTGGACAAGGCAAAGACTGAAGGATGGATCACGACTAATGAGGCCAGTTTTTTATTTACGACGCATCCTGTGATGCCGTACTTTTATGTAGTGCCTAAGATACATAAATCCCAAAGACCACCACCGGGACGCCCCATTATATCGGGGATTGGTTCCCTTCTTGAACCTCTATCCACCTTCGTTGATCATTTATTGCGTCCGATGGTGAATGAGATGCCCACCTATCTCAAAGATACTACGGATGTTCTCAGGCTGATACAAGAGATTGAGTTCAATGCCAACACTGACTACCTAGTCTCCTTTGATGTAGAGTCTCTTTATACATGCATCCCGCAAGATGAGACTCTTGATGCCATCAGGCTCTTGCTTGACAATCTGGATTTAGACTCCATCACACCTGTTAATTTCATTATGGAATGTGCCAGGTTGGCAATGAAAGAGAACTTTTTCAAATTTGAGGACACCATTTACCTACAAACATTAGGGACCTCGATGGGCAGCGTTTTTGCACTCAGCTTGGCTAACCTCTACGTCCATCTGTTTGAGCAAGAACATGTACTAAACACTATCAATTCTTTCCATGAACAAATCATTACATGGAAAAGGTACATAGATGATGTCCTTGTGGTGTGGAGAGGTGAAGTAGATACTATCCTTGAATTTCACGCATGGCTCAATTCCAGAAACGCCTTTCTCCGCTTTACGGTAGAGTTCAGCAAGAACAGTCTGCCCAATTCACTACTGCTTTATAGTGGTCATCATCCTAAATCACTTTGTGATAACCTGCCATATGGACAATTCCTCCGTGTCAGACGGAATTGCTCCACTACAGAAAAGTTCGCCGAACACGCAGAATCACTCTCTCGACAGCTCAAGGAACGTAAATACCCTAAAAAAACTTGTACGTCAGTCCTTGAAACATGCTTCCAATAATAACCGAGAGGCACTTCTGGAAATCCGAGCACCTAAGCCCATTCCACCTAAACTTACGTGCGTGAGCACATTCAGTGCCTTGTCTAATGAGATCCAGAAAACTATACGCAAACATTGGCGGATTCTAAATTTTGACAACCAAAGAATTCCTCCACCTCTGTTTGCGTTTAAGAGGAGCTCTAATCTTAGAGACAGTCTGGTCCACACACGACCAAGGAAACAAACCACGGCCCTTTCCACTCAAGAGACACTATGGAATCTACCACCAGTACAAGGGCATTTTCCATGTGGCTCGTGTGCAGCTTGCCCACAAACCAGACATACTACCTCGATTGACATAGGGACAACAAGACCCTGGTCCCAAGTCAGACACACAAATTGCAATAGTGATAAGCTCATCTATCTAGTCACATGTCTGTGCCAGCTTCGGTATGTGGGTATGAGCACTCGCAAGGTCAAACTCCGGATCTCAGAACACAAGAGCACCATAAGGTGTAACAAACAGGCCACTAAGCTTACAAATCATTTTTTTAGCTCACAAACATACAGCAGATGAACTTCGCTGGACAGTGCTGGAGGAACCATTTATTCCCGCACACATAACTGATGTGACTAAATTCCTGTTCCACAAAGAACAGCGTTGGGTTTTTAAGCTGCAAAGTAACACTAAAGGTCTTAATGATGAGATACTCTGGACCTTACTTTAGGTCATCTTGACAGCTTTTGACTTTTCTGGACCTGGGGTGTCTATTAGATGATCTGTTGTGTCTATAGGAAGAAGAAACTTTCATATCCCTACTTGTATGGGCGCCATATTATATACACCTTGATTCATGACACTAATCAGTTCAGGTGTAATGGACTATCTTCTTCTATAGATAAGCTCCTAATCTCACTATGATAGTGTTTGCTTTTATTCTTCGGTCCTTTTCTCAGTTCCGAGCTTTGAACCTGTTAATCGAGTATAATTAGCTCTTTGGACTTTACTAATAGTGATATATGAACCATCGCAGAGGATTCACCTTTCTATGTGCCATGGTTGACCTGCCGAGTTATTATTTGATCGCTTAAACACTTCGGTTTCTGTTTGCATGCATCTCTCCTTAATAAATACTTGTAGCGACACAGGAAGTTCAGTGTGTATTTTTGTGCAAGTACAAGAAATATACTATAAATCTCCTGACTTTCACTTGCTCATTACTATTGCAACGAACCGAGAACTCGCGTCTACCTTGAGACTACATTTCCTATGACTACCCCTTCTTTTGGTAGTTCTAATTTGGTCGTGAGTGCACCTCGACCAATAAACCACATTTCCCATGAACACTCAGGCGCGCTGAGTAGTTCCGATTCGTCACCACTGAGCGACACGCAAATTAGGTAATTGACATAAATACATCTCTCTGCCCAACCATCGGCACCTCCGACTATGGCTCTGTGAAGCCTGGGGTACCAACGGAGAGGTAAGAGAAATTATAGGATCACAGCGCTCTGCATCTTTCAGCACGCACTTTTGTAAGCTGTTTTATTAGCTACGGGACTCGGTTGTCTCGAGTCCCGCCTTTGAATGATTGCAGCGCAAAGTTATGCCCCTGAGAGCTTTCACATAGAGATCAGCATCAGATGCTTATCAATGCTTTTAAGGCAAGAATGTTTCCGAAGCAACTGCATATGGGGAGAACTGTCATACGCTAGTCCCGCTTCTGAATGTTTGCAGCACAAAAGTTGTATTTCCAGTGATTTCACAAAGAGATCAGCATTAGACGCTGGTCAATGCTTTGAAGGCAGGAATGGGTTTCCTAAGTTATTTTACATGAGGAGCACTGTTACACGTAGGTCAATTGACAGACGTTTAACACCTCTAGTGTAGGACACTTTAAATAGCTCATGATAAGATTGAGATAAGATTTCTATATATCGAGCATTTGTGCCACTTATGATTTTTTTCTGGCACAGAATCCAGAACTACCATATGTATTAATATACTCATTTTGCAAAGAATGTTGCACCATGTATCTTCAGTGAGCTTTACTCTTTAGGCTCCACAAAAATACCTCTTTCAGTCATTTATGATAGCTGGTGAGCTGAGCTCTGCATGGTCTCTGACAGTGCGAGACAGAGAGAGATTTATATTTTTCTACTTACAGCCTGGTGACAATATTTTCTCTCAAGGCCGTACCCCTCCTCCCAGGCTAAGTTTCAGATTTGAGGTGAATGTGTAGTCTATCTTTACGTTATTTTCAGACACATCGATGCTATTTCTAGATACCATCAGTACATTGCATCCATATTCCCGATTATAGTGATTTCAAGTGAAGACAGTTTTTTAGAAGTCAGTTAATCTGTTACAGACATACTAGAATATGTGTATGAGTCTGATTTCTGTCAACAATGTCTTTTTTTCTAGAGCGGTTCCTCACGTCCTGAGCTGTTGCCAGGTGAGGTGAGGTGAGGTCTCTTACTCGTACACTACGGGTAAGTCTAATCCTTCTAAATTGGCCCTGATTTCTACATTTATAATAGTTGAGTTAATGAGTATTTCTGACTCATACTTGGTTACAATACAGACACAACTATTTGATTTTGTGTATCTCTTTCTCACACAGGTTTGATCACTACACCATGTTCCTCGAGACGAGACGACTGGTGTGATTGGTTGGATCGGTTTCAATATTTTCAGTTACACTTTGTTTTTTCACTTTTTATCACTCATCACGCAGTAGCTTGTACTTTTAGATCCTGAGGAAGGCTAGACACTCTTTAGGTCAAGAAAGCTGAAACATGTAGACCGACCCTTGAACTAGATAGTTGCAGTTATTTTTTCAAAACTGCTTTAGCTCTGTTTTTAACCCTGACACCAGGAGATACGTAATAAAGTGTTCTTCTTCTGGTAGTTAGTTTTACTACACTTCTTATCACATCCCCTTTTTCTTCTTTTTTGCACTGCGCCCATCACTCAGTCAAAACTTCAGCTCCTCATCTGATAGATTTTAGTATATCCTAGCAAACACTTAAAACATCCCTGATCTCCCCCCTCACAGTGAGGGGGTTGTAGCCCTCGGCTGTACTAGGTTTTACAGCCGGGAGGAGATACCAGATGATGAAGCATGTCAATTTGGTGAGTGATGGGATTCCGTCCTTTAATTAGGATTTCCCTGGGTTTGACGAGGTACTATTTACTTGTGTTATAGATGCCAAAGGGCGCTTTGTAACGGGTTAGACCCACAGATAATACAGTTTGTTTCTGGTCCTAGGTGTGGCCCAGCCTGACGAGTGGGTCCCTCAGCCATGGGGCCCCTTACCATTGGGGGCTGCAGAGCCTGAGAATGACATCAAACAGAGCTTAGCCTCTATCCCTTCAAGTCGCATCTGGATGGCGGCAAACAAACTTTTTAACAGGACTCAAACCCGGGAAAAAACATGTCCATGACAAGGTCTATGTCAGAGTCCAAAACACGTGTCACTGGTAAAATTGACTTCTTTTGCAGCAGAGGCACTCTCTTCCCATCAGCCCTCTTCTTTTTGACTGGGGGTTCGTCAAGCGTAGTATTGTCGTCCGTTTGAGGATGCATGGCTGTGAGAGATAAAGAGACTGCCAGTGTTGTGCTTGCTGTGCCCACAGGATCATTGGGTGAATATAACTGCTGATTGCCTCTTTCCGACTACAGAGAGAGTCTTCTCTCAGTTAGTGCAATCTCATTAGAGATAACGCTCACTGCTCTGGTCAGAAAAGCATCTATAGAGGTAGCGATGTCTCCCCCAGATGTTGCTGTAATCATCTTAATTTTCGCCATGATGTCTAAACCTTTGGAGAAACTACAACTATAAAATACTCCTAATTTTGGATCCTTTGGAAGCAATAGTCACAGACTGGGAAGCCCATTGAAGAAATTACGGGGATATGCAAAGTCATTCAAGTGGGAAGAATAGAAAACAGTCAATAAAACTAATACTAAGATGTTAACAGTCCCTTGACAATGGTGAGCGAGGGGATGAAGTCAAAGGGGGTGGCCCAGCCCAGCCTCGTCCGGCTGTGGATGAGCGCAGGCGGGCCCGCTCTTGGCCTGGTCTTCGCTCGGGCGCATCCCACACAGCGGGAGCACCAGGCAGCAGAAGTAGGTACCTTCGGCATGAGAGATGTGGAGATGTGGTGTGGGCAGCAGCCTGCCACAAGTGGACTCAGGGGCTGTAGTCCTCCTGCCCCCTCCTGCCTGCAGAAACAAGCAACGGGCGTCAAGTGCAGGGAGAGCCCCAGGCAGCAGAAGTAGGCACTTCTGGGTGCAAGAGATGCGGCATGGGCGGTGTCCTGCCGCAAGTGCACTCGGGGGCTGTAGTCCTCCTGCCCCCACCTGCAGAAACAAGCAACGGGTGACTTGGTGACGAGTCAAAAAGGCGAAGGAGAGACACAAAAAAGAGTTTGGCCATTCACATGAAAATGGGTGGAGTAGGAGCAAGTGTTAATTGCAGTGCCTAGGACATCAATGTAAGCCTATGAAAAAAAGCAAAAGCTGTGCAGACGCTTAGGCAAGGCTAATAGGTCTTTCCTTTGAGACCTGTTGTAATAGCTAATGCTTTTTGACAGTACTGTACAGCATTGACAAAAATAATTTGTTTGCCAATGCTGTGCAACTTCAGCCTAAAGGGTAAAAAAATAAAAATAAAAGGCGTGATTACTTAGACACTGTTGAAGAGTCATTTAAAAAAATGCACCCATGAGGGAAAAATTGTTCAAAAGGTCAGTTCAAGTGGGGGACTTCTGGAATATGCTCCCCAGAATGTGCTCAATCACGTTCTACCACTTCCGCAATAACCAACTGTGGTGGAACCAGATTACTTTGCCAAATACAGATACCTACCTTTCATTAGATAGTAGATAATTGCGAAAACTGTCCCTAGCCTGCTGAATTAAGAAACCAATGAGCATCACTTTCTGCATGAATATTTGTTCTCGCTGGAGATCGCTTACAACAAAGAAAACCTATGCCTGCTGGTTCTGCTTGACTTTTCCACAGCCCTTATTACCAATGAGCGACATTCAGTGAACACACCTTAGAGACTTACTTGTGATTCTCAAGCCCAGTACTCTTTGTTGGTTCACCTCATGACTTTCAAACCATCAACAAATTTCTTCTGGTAAGCTCCTTTGACATATGAAGTATTGCAAGGTTTATCCCCTCTCAATTCTTTAAATTCTATACGAAGCCCCAAGGAACAATGTCAGAAGGACACATTTGGTGACTGTTAGACCTGACATCCTTGGTGCAGTATTTCCCCATAGTTTTTGCCTTCTCTCCTCCAGGTTTACTGAATTCGTTTACATTAGCTCTAGCACTCTGCTCATTATACCACTGCTAACCAGTGCTAAAGTGCATGTGCGCTCTCCTACAAACATGGTCAAATTGGGCTCTACCTAATTGACACATTTAATTTACTTGTAAGTCCCTAGTATATGGTACTACATGTACCCAGGGCCTGTAAATGTAATGCTACTGGTGGGCCTACAGCACTCATTTTGCCACCCACTAACGTAGCCCTTTAAAATATGCCTCAGGCCTGCCAATGCAGCCTGGAGTGCAGTTTTAAATTGTAATTTCGACCTAGTAAAATAAACCTTTTGCCTGGCCTGAACCTTTCTTTTTAATATAAGGCTCAAAGGGCAGGGTCCATTGAACATAAAACGTAGGACGTGTGTGTTTAAGTTTTACATGTCCTAGCGTGGAAAAACCCATACTGTCATTTTTCACTGCTGCAATAGCCTATTTCTTCCACTGTCTAACACTGGGTAACCTTATTACCTTTAATACGTGATAACTTTGGATTGGGAGCAGGTAAGCATGGGATCATTTGTTTAGACTCTAATGAATTGCAATTTAAAATCCTCTTTAATGGGAAAGTCGGATTTTATGAGGTGGCCTATGATGAAGCATGTCACACTACGTGAGTGCTATGCAAAAAAAAGGAGAGAGGGACCTCTTAGTCTCACCAAAGAAAATGGGGTACTCTTAACAAGTAAAAACTGGGTTTTTCCTTGGTTTTCTAAACACACAATTTCACATCCCTCAATCTCATTTCATATCATTCAAACAACAGATATAGAAAATAAGCAAACAATAAAGCCCAAACAGTAAGCTCAAAGAAGCTGTCCAAAGTAGAAGTCAATACAAAATTTATTAAAAAATGTACAGTTAAGATTTAAAATAGTCTGTCATAAAATCAAAAACATTAGTGCATATTACATTTAATCAATGTTATTTGACGAATAAAACAAAGAAAACAATTTCATACACTGGTATTCCCCTTCTTTTGGTAGGGGACAATCAAAGATCTATTAACAAAACTAAATCAAACCCCCCCAAGAGAAAACAACAGACAGTTAAATTGGTCATAAGCTACAACACATTCATAAGAAGGACAGAATGTTGACTGGAGCCCGATACACACTCTTCTGAAAGTATCTGTAGAGTAGGGGTGGACGTAGTGAGCGTAGCGGGGCTACGCGGAGTGCCACGGAGACGGAACCAATCTCCGCACATCGGAACCAATCTCCGCACACTCCGCGTAGCTCCGCCATGCACCGCCCGCCTGCACTATTAAAACGTTAAAAAAGAACAATTTAAAACACCTTACCTTATCGGCGGCGTCCCCGGGCTTCCCTCTTCCTTCATTGCACCTTCTTCTTGAAAACTGCGCATGCGCGGGCGCATTCCTCGCGAGAAATGCGCATGCGCGGACGCTCGCGCATGCGTAGTTTTCAAGAAGAAGTCGCGATGGAGGAAGAGGGAAGCCCGGGGACACCGCCGATAAGGTAAGATGTTTTAAATTGTTCTTTTTTAACGTTTTAATAGTGCGGGCGGGAGGCGGGTGGGAGGCCAACTCCGCTCCGTTGCGAGTGTGCAGAGATTTGCCTGCTCCGCCTACTTCGCGGAACGCGGAACAGGCAAAATTCCGCACATTCCGTGGGCGGAACAGAGTTGTCCGCCCACCCCTACTGTAGAGCCAGTCAACCATCGAATTGTGTAAAAAGTTTGCGTCAACGCTTTTCGATGGAATTCATAAATTTAAACCATCTTTATCAAGACACTCTTTAGTTCTCTCGATGATATGTCAAAATGTGTTACATGGAGCAGATCCTGTTTGTCAATGGGAGAACGCTAGTTTTAATCCAAGACTAGAACTTTTTATATGGCTGTCCTCACAAAGGGGCTTGTCAACACCACTTTGTAATGGGTATTGCGGCGTCTTTAAAAATCATAGTTCATGTCACACTTTTGATTGTGTATCCCAAAAGTAATAGCAAGATGTTTCGTCTTTTTGACAAGAATAAAATTCAAAGTCGCCTGCTCATGCCCTTCGTTAAATGGGCCTCTTATGGTGCTTAGCGGAACAAGTCATCTTCTCAGACGCTATGGTTGGATGACGTAAGTTCTTTCCTAGCCCTTCATAAATTGGGCCTCTAACGTAGTACGAAGACTTCCGTAGTTCTCCCAGCACACAGCAATTAACACACAACGTGGGTGAGCCTACCTCTTTCAATTTCTGGAACTGTCAGTGCTTTGAGTAGGAAGTATAGTAGCAGGGTGACAGGATCCCAAGAGAAGCACCTGTGGAATACTCTAGTCTGGATGCTCTCAAACAGGTTAGCACACCATGTTTGTTTTCCGAGTTTACACAGGAGGCAGGCTTCTGTCATCCTCTTTTTCTCCTCTTGTGTATGTGAAAATTGTATTTTTAGCCACAATTCTGAAAATGCCACATTTAGAAAGTTGACATTTTCTTGTCCTAACCATTTGTGCCTTTTGCCAGTATCCTGGGTCACATGATTCTGCATGGCTCAGCTGTTGTGTTTGTGTATTTCTGTCAGACGATGACACACAAGGTGCTTATGTGTGGACAAGATGGGCCAGCTTGCCAGGATGACTGTGGGGCAGAAAGAGTGGAGAGCATGGGCGGTAACCCGTCAGTCGGCCCAGTGCAGTGAGGATCTGACCACGTTGCTGAGAATGGCCAGCGCAGGGCGCTCACCCGAAGGGCTCCCAGCGTGGAAGTTGTGTTCTGCCCCTCCCACTCTTGGAGATCCCACCGGGGCCATTGTTTGCGGTGGGGAGCCGCATGCAGCATTCATCAAGAGCGGCCGGGGGGCCCGATAGTGGTCTCCGCTCAGTGCTCAGAGGCGGGGGAGGGATCGGAACCACAAACCTGATAAACAGCGTGGGAATCAGCAAAGTTGGATGTCCCCGGAGTCTCGGAAGAAAAGAGAAAAGGCAAGCAAGCGGGCTGGTGTCAAGGGATCCCAGTGACAGGGCGTCTTGGCCAGAAACAGGATATACGAGCAATGCTATGAGAAAAAATATACTTAACTACTTTAGGTGGACTGCAAACATTTATTAAAAGAATGCTTGTGTGACCCTTGAGGAATCTTTGAAAAGACTCTGCTGGAGCACGCTGCTCGAGGATCACTCAATCAGGTATTCTGTTGTGTACTTTCTTTGATCTGACTTACCATACACGCATACGAGAGGAGGATGGGGGCTGAGGACTTCAAGCCCCAGCACCACTAGTGGCAGTTTGCATGTCACGGCATTTCCGTGCCAGGAGGTGCTTAAATTCATCCCTGTTCTTCCACTGTGCGGGACCCACATACGGAGGAGGGGGGCTGAGGACCTCAACCCCTAGCAACACCAGCGGCGTTTACCCGTCACGGCATTTCCGCTCCAGGTGGAGCTTAAATTCATCCCTGTTCTTCCGCTGCACGGGACATGCATATGAGAGGAGGATGGGGGCTGAGGACTTTCATCCCCAGTAACACCAGCTGCAGTTTGCCGGTAACGGCATTTCTGCGCCAGGAGGCTCTTAAATCCATCCCTTTTCTTCCACTGCGTGGGACACTCCTTGGCAAAACCCAGGCCAAGGGCGGGCCCATCCATGCCTGTTGGAGTCCGTAAGAGGCTGGGCTGGACCACCCCTCTAAGATCTGCCCCTTGGACATTAAGGTACTGTGCGCCCCCGGTGGCTAATTAGCAGGTTTTTTTTCTAGATAGATCCAGTGGGCCAAGGGTGTTTGTTCATCACAGGACACGGACTAGAAATGGGGAAAAGGAAAAATGTTGATGGTGGGGGTGGGGAAGCACAGGCGAAATCCAACAAAGCTAAGCAGGTCCATAAGCATGCTGGGAGCAATTGTGTGCTTGATCATATAGATGACCTACTGGCTGAATGTAGGGAAAGTTTAGACCTGACTGGGACTGAGATTGCTCCCATCTGTAGTCCGGATGGATCCCTCCTCGTCAAAATTCGAGATTTCAAAGACATATTCCCTTAATGATTATGAAACCTAATACGCGAAGCAGTAAGTCTACCCAACCTGTGTCGATTGTTACTGAGACAATAAATCTAGCTTCTCATGCAGCTCATATAGCCCAAGACCCACTTGATAGTGCTTTTACCCATAGCAATAGGTTTACACCCCTCCAAAATTTGACTGCAGACAAGGATGGTACTGAGGACATGGAGGGGGGCACAGAGGGAGCGGAATCAGTTGCAGGCCGGGGGATGAAGGAGGATATTTTTTAAACAAGGGGTAATCCCTGCTTGATCCTAGTATTTTTAGGATGATATTCATTCTGAGGGCCGAAGTTAATACGCTGAGATCTGTAATTGAAGAACTCTCAGGGCAGGTCTAGCTTATCCTAGCTAGAGGTGAGAGTGATATTCGACATGCCATTCAGACTACCACCCAAAACGTTAACGCAACTTGCCCTGCGCATGTAGAGCCCCTACACCCTCCCCCACAAGCTGCCGCTGCAAACCCCAAGTGTAGCTTTCCTGAAGTAGCCTCACACAAGGATCCCCGGGGGGCTATAATTGGGGAACCGCAAGCAGTTAGGGGCCCATTGGTACAACAGGGCTTTTCCCTCGCTAACGACCATCCACCTAGGAACAACCGTGACCTTAACTCACCATCCTGGGAAGACCAAGGGCCATCGGGCCCTAAAAGTATCTATATGATCAACGTGCCCAAAGTTGCCTTCCATTTGAGGCACGAAGGAGAGGATTCCCCTATAAATAAAACCATACACTGGATTCGCCTTGTGAGAGGTTGTCGCTCAGTGATAAGGGATGACATTCTGCGAGTTAGAAGGCTTACTCACCCTAACAGTCCTAAGGACTGTATTGAACTGTGCCTGACTGAGGGGAAGCTGGCTCACAATTTGATAGCCCTGGTAGCTAGATTCTGTCCTCCTACATCCTCGAGCATCCAATTCAAATATATAAATTGCCCCTATGCCCCGCCATCAATTGCCTATCCTCCTGTTCCCCATCTAGGTCTAGACTCCAACTTAGCAATTAATGATTGACTCCAGAACTTAGGCACTTGTTTACGTCCAAATCTCCCATTGGTTCATTCTTTAAATGCTCTGACTACCATTACAACTAGCAGTCACTCCATCAAGGGCTATATATTAGAACCCCCCCTGTCCCATGGGGCTTCGCATAAAGGGATTCATCAGACATCACAAGAAAGTTGCCTAGAGGAACACCACCAGCTAGCCAAGTACAGCCTTATGTTAAGGTAGAAACTCTTCCAGATGGGCCACTACCTATTTCTATAAATATGCAGGAAGCTTTTAATATGCTCCAATTGGTCTAGTGGAATGTGGTGGGGGTAATGTCGAAAATGGCCCTCCTACATTGCATTCTGTACATTGAATCCTTTGACATCTGTATACTCCAGGAGAGCTGGAGAACCTCCTCTGTTAAAGTCCAAGGTTATGTAATTTTCCACCGCCCCGCATGTTCCAGTAATTCTGATCGCCCTGCGGGGGGTTGTTAATATGGGTTAGAAGTGCGCTCCATTGTATAATCCGTGAGCTCCCGTCTAGCAGCCCCGGCATTTTAGGTATCCAACTTAAAGGCCAGAATGATGCCTCCCTTGTCATTTATAATGTTTACGCCAGATGAACTAAGGGGGGGAAGGAGATCTGCTACAATACATGACCTCGAAGAGCTCTTGGACGATAGGGCCTCACCATGCCCCTTAACCATAGCTGGAGATTTTAACGTCACCTTTGAACCACTGGAGAAGGAGAATGTTTGTGGATTGAGGGAGGAGGATGAACTGTGTCATGTCCCCCACCTTGACCTACCACCAATTAAAAAATGGTCCCAAGTGGCACTCCAACTTAATGCCTTTTCCCTGGAGTTTGGATTAAGGGTTGCTAATAGCCAGACTAGCTCAGATAAATTGGGAGCAAGTACATTCAATAGGACAAACAACTTAAGCTCCATAGACAGGGTGATTGATACGGCTGTCGGTTCTACTACAGACAGTGATCATAATCCCCTGAGTCTTTCTTTGGTGTCACCTTCGGGGGACCTACCTAGTTGCCCTAGATCCAATCTAACCTCAAGGGAGCTACTTCCAACAAATGACAACCGGTGCCTTAAGTGGCCCCAGATGATTCTGGATGAAGGCAAGCTTAAATTAATCGAACAAGATTTACTGGCTTGTATAGCAGAGATATATAGAAAAAGAGAGGAACCCCTTATAACCAAAGGAATAGTGTTTAATACAATTATGTCACACAAGCGAGTTTCCTTTGGACTGATCAAAACAACCTGCAAATAATATCAACACCCACTATTGCTAATGCATCACAATCCTATGCACTCAAACACCATTTATTCACCATGCATACAAGGGAAGAGTAATGGTCTATGTGAGATTGTATAAACAAAACAGAAGTAAAATATAAACTTTTTAATTTAAAAAAAATACAGAAAGATCAATTTGTAGTTTTAAAAGTCATGGAAAACCATAGTTTTCACAAATGTTAAAAAGTTTATACTGATCACACCACAATGCATGGAAAGGGCAACACTAATATAAAACAGAACAGAGAGTACAAATAAAGACAACACAATTTGTCATGAGAAACATACACATCTGTGTTCTTATAGTAGTTGATCTGGAACACAATATGAATTTTAATACATGATCTATAGTTCCTGACTCTTCACGGATTATGTTACAGACTAGAGCATCGACGCGTTTCGATGGATAAACTTATATCACCATGTTTTTCAAGACCGTATATAATAACTCTCTGGGACATCTACACATGCCTGTGTGATGAAACATAAATGTCAATATTCATGACTAAGATTACATATATTCTCTCAAGATTACTCAAACATGTTGTCTGATCCAACCATGCATAAAAATTCCTAAAGGCATAATGACACCTTGTAATCTATATGCATTAGGGGATTGTTCCCTCTAGGAGGATCAGAGAATGTTCTGCTTTTAGAATGTTCTGCTTTTAGAGTGTTCTATTTGTAAAAAATGTCTCTATGAGATGTAATAGCGAACTGTGATTATAAACAATGATATGTATTACAAGGTGTCTTTCTGTTCTTAATTTTAATTGGGTGAGATATATCATGTTTGTTAGTATTTCTAGGCTGTCATTATGCCTTTAGGAATGTTTATGCATGGTTGGATCAGACAACATGTTTGAGTAATCTTGAGAGAATATATGTAATCTTAGTCATGAATATTGACATTTATGTTTTATCACACAGGCATGTGTAGATGTCCCAGAGAGTTATTATAGAGAGAACTGAGAAGGTCCTACAAGTCAGCCCAGGTGAGAGCCAAAAGGGAGTGGGATGACAACAGGTGAAGGTTAATTGGGGAGGCATACGCTAGCAAAGATTCACAGAAGTTCTGACTTTTAGTCACCAGGGGAGATGTCAGTAGGCCACCATCACTGGCCCATAACATTCCCATTTCCGCATGGTATAACCACTTTTCCCTTTTATATTCAGGGTCTTGGGCGCCAGATACACAACTATCGCCCCCAGATTTTGCGTATGCTACTGTTAAGGATTCTTTCTCTAATAGCGAAATCAGGACTTGTATTGCCTCAATTGCTAAGGCAAAAGCCCCTGGACCTGACAATATTTATTTCTATATGATAAAGAGAATTTGACAAGTTACATTCTGTCTTTAGCCAATGCGATAGCGGAGGGGGCCCAAATACCTAATTCTTGGAAGGGAGCGGAGGTGATTCCTGTATATAATAAAGGCGCTAGATCTTCAATCTGAAATTATAGACCCATCAGTCTTACGGACTGTGTCCAAAAGGTGTGCGCTTGAGCACTCCTTGCAAAGATACAGGACTGGATTAGTGAACATAACATCTTGATCCCCTTCCAAGCTGGCTTCAGACAAAAGGCGAGCACCATAGACCAGGTGTTTTGTTTCTTTCTCCTGACTTGGAAGACCGTGCTCATTGGCCAGGGGAGCCTTTATGTAGTTTTTATCAACTTACAGACCGTTTTCAATCTTGTCCCAAGGAATAAGCTATGGCAAGTCTCACAAGATTTGGGACTTCCCCTGGAGATTTTATCTCTTCTTATCCGCCTTAATGAGGCAAGCTTTGCCAGGGTTCGCTGGGGTTGCCAAGGCCAGCTTACTGACCCAATTAATCTTAGTAGGGGAGAACATCAGGGCTGCATACTGGCACCCACACTCTTCTCCCTTTTTGTGAATTGTGTTGTCCAGTACCTCTCTCATACCCCAACAGATGCCCCTACTCTGAGGGGGGGGGAGTTGCTCATGATACACTGTTAGTATCCAAAACACCAAGAGGGCTCCAGCTGCTCTTAAATTGCTGTAAGGACTTCTGCAACTCCTGCGGATTAGAGGTTAATACAAGAAAGATGAAGCTTAAATCCTATATAGGTAAACTATCCCTGGGACGTGATCCTTTGGAAAGGGTTAGCACTTTTGACTATTTAGGTATCACTCTTTCAGAAGATATGTCTTGGAAGCATCACATGGCCAAGTTGGCCCTGAAGCATAGGCAAATAGTAGGGGCCCTGATCAATGAACGTAGCACCTCATTCAGCAAACCTGTGGCAGCCCCCCTCCAGGTCTACGATTCCAAAGCAGTAAGCTCAGCTCTTTGTGGAGCTGAACTGTGGGGCTTTGAAGGGATGGATACCCTTTCTAAATCACAACAAGTTCTTGAGGTGCCTGGACTCGCTACCACAGAGTACACCACTCCACCCACTAAGGTTGTATTTGAGTAGGATTTCTATTACAGATAAGGCTAAATTATGCCCTCTACTGTTTTAGCTGGGTATACAGTCCACTCCTGAGCTTCTCCTATATGCCAATGCCCTTATGGAAGTTAGTGCACTTGACTATTTTATTAAGATAGGCTGGATACGAATTGTGAAACCCTTACTAGCTGAAATTAGACTAGAGGGCTATTGGGATGTTAAGAACCCGGCACGGCTCCCTAACAAAGAGTCTGTCAAGAAGCATTACTGGGACTGGGTAGCACAGGCTTCACTTATTAATCCATTGTGGGGAAGTTTAACTATGGAGTTCATGGACTACGAACTGATTAGTTCATTTGAACATTATCTAGATATTATCGAGTCACCTCTAGATAGGAAACTTTATATGCAATTTCGGTTTGGTTCCCTCCCCTTGAACTCCTTCGCAAGTTCCTGGTTCCACTTTTTCACCATTTCTCAGAACTGCCCCAGTTGCACCTCTTCAGTAGAGAAAACTGCCCATGTATTTTTTGCCTGCCCGGTGTACTCTCGCCCAAGAACAAAATGGCTTAAACCAATTTGCAAGCAGCTGGGAACAAGCATTTATGGTGAAGCTCTCCGTATCCTTAGATCGGACCCCAGACCGGTGATTACTTGTTCAGTAGCAAAATTCCTGGGTTATATGTGGGCAACTAGGAGGAAATTCCTGAAAAAGTGAGGTAGTTCCATATCCTCCCATCTGTTTTACTAGTTTTAATCCGATTTTAATCTGATTGTTTGCTCATATTTTATTGATAGCACTTAACGGTTTTGAGTGTAGCGCACCCTTAGACCACAGGCATCATAGCGGACCATGTTGTTCATTTTGAATAGGCAGAGGTTTTTGTTGTCTTGGTCTTGTATTGTGGACTATGTGACTAATCTACATATTTATTGTACTACAGAGTATCGCGCAACTGACATTTTTAGTATGCTACCAATGTCCATTTTTAGATTTTATTCTATTTATATAAGCTGTTTTGCACTTGCACTTTTACGGTTGTACAACCAAAATAACGTTTTCTATGATGATGACTGTGGGGCAAAGCAGTGCCTTGCCACACTTACACTTCAAAGGGCTTGCCTCCAGCACATACAAAGGCCTCTGACACCAGCCTTTTTCACCCCACACTTGTTGGAGCCTTGCCAGGGGAAGAGAAGACATCTCCAGAACTAGATGTGGGGGTAGGACAGGGTGTTCCCGCAACCATAAAGTCTGGCACCAGGTATAATATTGTACCTCCTAAGCCACTTTTCAGTACACTACTGTACCTGTGGATATTACAGATGACCGTGAGTGGCGCTTTGTACTTTTGGGTGCTACACTTATCTAAAACTTTGAAATTGCATATCTCCGGTTCTACTGATTGAAGGTTTGTCGTTCTGGTATCATTTTATGTATTAGTATTTTCTCTATTCTTCTAAATTGGTTTGGGATTTGTTTGTGTTGAGTTTTGCTTTATTACTGTTTGTGTGCTGGATAAATGCTTTACACAGTGCCTTTAAGCTAGGCCTGACTGCCTTGTGCCAAACTACCAGAATGTAAGGCACAGCTTAATATAGTGACTGTTGTGGTTCACCCTGACTGGGATTATGGTTGTTGCATGAGTGGGACTTCCACCCTCCTCAGTCAATGACCCAATTTCTTATATTGATAAGCAGGGGTACATCACCACAACTGTGGTGATTGAGGCCTTTTACCACTGAAGTTCTTGGGCCTGTTCTACTCCGGCACTGCAAACTGAACACCAAGAAAACCCTTTTAGCTTGCATACTTCAGGGTAGGGTGGTGCACAGCCCAAGACTTCTCAGGAAGATAGTAGTGGGTAAAGACTTAGATGTCAAAAGCTACCAAATTGCATACAATAATGTTAGTCCAATCCTGTGCTCAACATTTATAAAGAGACATACTTTATTACACCAAAACAAAACCCAACATAATGAAATATGACCCTTGGCACGAGCTTCAATATCAGGCAATACAGGGCAAAATAGGCAAAAATACAGCTGCTGGCTCATTGTGATTAGCGTAAGCAGACCTCTTTGTCAGTGATTTATAAATCAGACCTTCAACAAGCCACCATCACCATAGCTTTTCTGAAAGCCCAAAAAGCCCCAATGTCTGGTGTGCACAAGTTCAAAGGTTTGGGAGTTACCTAAGCAGTGTAGCAGCAAAGACACTAGTGGAGGGAGGGACGCAGGAAAGGAAAGAGAAAGAGAGAGAGACAGAGACAGAGACAGAGAGAGAGAGAGAGAGAGATGGCCTAATTCTGATATTGCTCAGTAGCTCTATGCAGACCTTGGCTGATCACCAGGTGCGGCTGCAGGCTCCAATGGAGGAACATGCCCAAAGCAAAAGACGATCCCACCCCACAGTTTGCATGATTATTTAGTATTTGGGTATCTGCCGCTTGCCTGCAAACTCAGAAGAAGAAGTTGGTTGTCAGGCACAGGTTTTGGTCATGCTGTCTCACTCTTTCCTTTTTCTTGGCGTAGCATTTCTGTTGTGGGTTAAGTAGTGACAGGGATGCTGTGACACCCACTCCAGCACTTTAGTTGGCTCCTGCATCATTCCCTCTCCTTCTCCTCCTTCTTGGGAGCAGCATGCCAACAGTGATTTAACAATGATCAGAGAGGCAAGGGAGTCCTTCACCAGCACCGTCTCTTGGTCACTCCCATGCTAGTCCACAGTTCTGGACTGTCACCTCAACACGGGCATAGAATCTGGGCTGCTCTGTACAGTCTCATCTTTCAAGAGTATTTTCTGCTCGTGTCTCTCAGCAGACAGGCTCCGGTACCGATGCAGCTACATTGTTTCCTTGCATAATTTCCAGGCGATGTCCCTGCAGCTCTGGTAGGCTTCTGTCAGTGACACTAGCCCTGGATTGTAGGAATTTCTGTGTTATTCTGTAGAGAACCACCTTTTCAGGCAATAAGAATTCTGGAATCCACAGGGAAGTTATGGCCCCACTTTTATATTCATGTTGCAGACTGGAAATGCTGATTTCACTGTCTGGGTAATGGAAGCAATCTAAAGCGATTCTCTCTTTGCATAGTAGCCACATTCTTATATTCAGTTGATGGTTTCGACAGTATTTAGTGATGAGTGGTGTCTCAAATTGAAGCACCCATAGCATGAGCAAATTCAAGCATGAAGAGACATTGCTCCTAATGTCCCTTAGCCTTTGGGATTAGCACCTCTGGGAGAGACAAATGGGAAGGCCCTGAGAGACAAATGTGTTGCATAAATTATGACTTTGGTGTGCTTTCCCACCCAGGGATGACATGGGTGAACTTGGTTCAAATGCAGCAGTGATGAACATAAAAGACAGGTTATTGTAGCCCTGCAAAGTGCTATTCAATGTGAAATTGACAAAGAAGTATTGCTTTTGGGTTACTAACAGTGCAATAAAGGGATCAGGGGCACCGTGGTAAAGGCAACAAACCTTATTGCGTTGTTCACAGTATCACTGTGACATTGCACGAAGAAGAATGAACATTTCTAGGCAAAAAAATATTTATTTCAACAGGAATAATCTGTTTCTCAGCATGTCTAAAGCAACTACACAGAATATTATGAAAACAGGTAGAAGGCACTTCATAAATAGTGAGAATTAAATAAATATTTATAGCATGTTTTAAAATGTCATCCAAAACCCAACACTCTAACGTCTACTTCTAGACGCTACACTAAGCGAGCATGGAAGGCTTAGCAACTTGTAGTCTAGAATATCTTAGGGTAAAGAGGCACACTGCATACCTTGTTGACAACAAATGGTGTCTTAATCAGTGGAGACTTGAAGGGAGTATTCCTTGCGAAGGGCAAACACATGCAGCAGTAGCAGTCAGTTGGCCTTCCTCCGGTACTCAGCTTTATCAGCTTCAGGCTTCAGGTGAGATGTAACATCTGCGGAATTTGCAGTGTTGTGGCATCAGGTGAGTCCGTTTCTGGCAAAATCTCAGACGATAATCTGGGTGAAGGACCTCTCCTTACAAGTGGTCAAGTGGTAGTCCTTATATACTGAATCTTATCAGAAACTGGGATTTCTGACTTAAGTTTAGGAATGTCTGACATAGATTATGTGTATCAATGTATGCATCCCAGACTACGCCTTATGAACATATAAGGTAAAAGGGCATCAATTCAGACTACATTATTTTGGTTATATGTCTGTATGTATGCTTATTTAACATTGAGATGGTGAAATGTAGACATGTGACCCAGACGAATGTTGCATTAAGTGTTGTATCTACGTCATCAGTCGAATGGCTTGACCCTTTCACAGTTCTTAGAAATATAGTGTCAGGTAACTTCTGCATCTAATGCCAGGCATGATAATGATTCTGCAAAAATCAAGAAAGATGGCGACTTCCATTGCTGAAACTGGGATGACGGTGACCTCCAAAAATCAAGAAGGAATCGGGTCCCACTGAAGATGTAGTCGGACTTTGTGGCTTCTCTTCACATGAAGCAACACTACCAGTCACCATACAAATTTTAATTGAACACACCATGACAGGAATCTCACTTTTCAATGGCAGCAAAATAACTTGTTCTGTATTAAAGATAAAAAAATGTAATGCTTCCACCACTGCTCTATGACTTTGTCCCCAGACACAGACAGTCCTGTGTCCTAGGAAGGCATGCTCGGTGTGTCCTTTCAGACCAAAAAGCCACCTTTTAGAACAAAACCTTTCACACAGCTTAGGCCCTAGAGTACACACATGATTGTCAAAGGAACTTAGCACAAAATAAATCAGGATGCTGGTGAAAAGTATAGATTAGTTAAACAGGGCAGGTTTGCATGTCAGTAAAACCATGCAGGGGATGTTCCAAACCCAACAATGACTGCACTTCCAAAACAATATTGGCATATAAATATACAAGACGTTCCTACCAATAGCATTAGGAAACCTAATTTAGGTGCCTAATTGAGACTCAACCCTAAAAAAATGAGTTTCTTCTCTACACGAGCAACAGCGGAATAATGCAAATCAAAAACAAGAAAGCCAAAGTCAGACATGACACACTCACACATCAGCTCCCATGAATGCCAAATCACTGGAGTTCAACCTCAAATCTTAAATTGAAAAACATCCAAGTGGTCAATGGACACATTGCGTGACGAAAGTAAGGCCCACCCCTTTCCACTGGATGTAATAGAGTGACAAAGTAATGTGATTATCACCACAAGGATGAAAGTTTCCTAAACCCTAGGCAGCTAATGTTCCTGTCATTTTCTTTTGGTTCTCTTAAGTTCCTTTGTGCATTTTGCTTTTGCTGATTGCTTGAGGGCCTCTGAACTGACATTTAGATTACTGTGCTGCCCTGTATCTAGACTCTTCCACACACACCCTATCTTGAGTTAAGCCTTTGACTGTTTGCCCACATCTATCCTACCCAGAGAGTCAAGGATGTTTATGTGACACATCACCAGTTGTGTGGACCTTGAATATCAATTGCCAGCTAACATGTTTTTTATGTCATGTAGAGAGTTCTGTGGTGCTTCTAGTTACCCTCTCCTGGGCCTGTCTTTGTTGGTCGCTAGCAGTGTGATCTTAGTCTGGTGATAAGGTAACACAGTACCCTTGTTCCATAAAGTTCTGCTTTTAATGTCAGAAAGACTTGTGGACTAGGTAGATTGGTCAAACTCTTGACCAGTGTAGACACAAATTCAAGGAAACTGAAAATAAGGCACCTGAAATGCCTTGTTTCATTGGATGCATTAAAAACTTGAAATGATGGGCAAATGGAAAGAAATTGGGAACAGTTGATATTTTATTTAATGTTTTGCTTGTTGAGAACCTATTGGAGGTATGCCTTCCAAATCTTGCATCACTATATTTGTGACTACGAGGATACCAAACCAGTCATTGTGAGCGGCAGAAGATAGATCACCAACCGGGCAACCCAAAAATGCAAGAGTAGTGACCAGTCACAGAAATCAGGAGATACTTCTAAATCAGCTACCCAAAAAGCCTCTTACAGTCTAGCAGCATCCCAGAAATTAATTGGCAGAGAAAAACACCATAGTGTCCCAAGCCTAGTGTTGGGCCAGCCAAGCATTTCCTATCCAAGCTAGGCAAGAGAGATGCCAACAAGCAGAGATACTTCAGGTCACAAAAAAGTCCCAGGTGGTTCACATTGGCAACCTAGTCTTTGACATGAGAAATGCCCCAGAATATGTGCCCAATGATGTAGAAATGGTATCCTTTGATCTCTGGGCAGAAAGTACTGCTGCCCTCTCCTCAGTTCCCCAGAATTCTCACCAATTCCTGCATAATGTGCTGATTAGTGACAAGAAGGTGACAGCTTAACATGAGTTTGGGGCTAGTCTCATTGATGTACATGTTGCACTTACAAGCAGAGCAATGTGGCACTTAACAGAGCCATATGGACACTGATAAGCTGCCATGGCAAGCACCACAGGCTCCAGAAGATCATGGTAGTAGATATTACCAGTGGTGGACAGGAGGATAGCTAGGGTGGATTTCAGAGTAAGAGATGATCTCACTTTAGATTCTCTTTTAAAGAAAGACCCCACTGCATCTGGGTTGGTATAGACTGAATTTCTGCATGCATGAGTAGCTATGTTGCATGGTTCTGTTGAGGCTAGACCTGAAACAGAGACTAAAAAAATCCAGGATGAACTGTTATTGCACTATCCCACTATAACTCCTACTCAGAATAGTCCTCATACCACTTACTCTCACCATGGCCTAACACAGAGGAAGCCCTTGCATGCTCAGCATTTTTTTAAAAGACCTCCCTGAAACAGAAGAGTTGATGCAGGCAGGATGCTCAATATGGCA
This sequence comes from Calotriton arnoldi, assembly GCA_963921515.1. Taxonomy (NCBI): domain Eukaryota; kingdom Metazoa; phylum Chordata; class Amphibia; order Caudata; family Salamandridae; genus Calotriton; species Calotriton arnoldi. The sequence goes on from CAWUFW010012014.1 coordinate 364,821, forward strand.
GTGTTTGTGAATGCACATCATGAGTGCTTACCATTGTCACCTGCACACTATAGCGTAGACGCAGGCTAAAGGCAAAGGGTGTGGATGCTTCAGTGTCTTCAGGAAAGGTGGATAATAATTTAGTAAGCAAGTATCAAAGGGAACTAGCTACTGGGTAGGAGCTCCTGATATGTGTATGTAAAGCAACACATATGTGTTTTTGAAGACCCTCACTCACCAACCTAGTTGGTGACATGCTTCATCATCGGGTCCCACCCAAGGTACCGAATGTACCTTGGGTGTGCTTCAACGCCTGGATGCAGCGGAGCTGGTTCTGTGCAGTGAGTGTGCAGTGAAGGTGAAATGAGTGTGGTTTAAAAACTGTCCGGAGGGTCCCGTTGAACAACAAAAGACTATTTTAATGTGTGGGCCCTCGGCAGTGATTAAAAAGGAGAGGTGGATATCTCTGGAGATAGTTAGGCACCGATATCCTGTGTGGTCAACATGTTTCAGCCAGACTCTCACTACTGGGCTGGCTTTCTTCAGGACCTTATGTGCGTGGGATTAAAATGGTGGTCTAAAACTATATGTGTCAGAGACCATCTATGTGGCGCACTCGCTAAGGTGCGTTATGTGATAGAGGATGGTTTCCTCTCGCGACGCATACTCAGAAATTGTCTGAGAAGTGCACCATGAGTTCCGTGGGGGGCCCGACCTATTGTCACACTTTCTTCAAGATCAGAGGCCCGTCTCTGTACCTAGTCTGGCCGCATCGGAACTCCTATCAATAATAATTTAGTAAGCCATCTATCCTGAAACTGAGGCCATCCTTTGGCTGGTGGTGCCAGAGTGTCAATAGAATTTCTTCATGACAATCACACATGTGGTCCCTCTAGCAGGGCACCTTAGAGTCAAGAAAATCAATGAGAGCCTTTTCCACATTTCTATTGGCCTGGTATGTGTGTGAATGCATAGATGTTCTACTGCTCCTTTCCCAGTAACATTTAGTAAGTTTGGTGGGCAGACTACAGCTTCCTTAGTACCATTGCCAGTGACTGGGGTTCCATTTGATAGACTAGCAATCCCCATTGTTGGTTCTTTGGATTCTTGAACTACCTCAGTTGTCAAATACACTCTATGTGTGGTGGTCAATGGCACCAGTTTTCCTTAAGCTGAGTCACTCAGATGAAGAGCCATCCCTGTGTTGGCCTGCACTCTGATGGGGATCTTTACCTGGGTCGGATTCTCAAAAGATATTCTTTTGTGCAGGTATTAAGCTTGAAGGTCATGTGTGAGCAGTTATATAATACATGGGTTATTCTCCTTTCTTGTTTGCTCTTTATGTGTTCACTAGTGCCACAAAAAGGGTGCTTGCTACAGCCCCTTCACTGAATATTTGTCCACCTTTTCTAGAGGCCCTCAATCTTGTAAAAGCGGGTTTGGAATGCAAATTGCAGACCCTACGGGCACTTTTATGAACTGTGATGTCTCTGCTCATGAGCAAAGCTAATAGCAGTTCCCAGGTCAGCCAGAAGGTAATGACAGAGAGCTACAACCAAAAATGGTAATAATAATAATACAAATAATAATAAATAAGAACTTGTAGAGCACATAGCTATCCATAGGCATCCCAGCAGAGATAATGATGCACAGAAATATCAAGATGATGTTGAATACTCTATTACAGAGAAATGTTCTGAAAAAGCCAGGTTTTAAGCATTTTCTGAAAGGGAAGTAGCTGAAATCCATTCAGAGTGAGTACCAGGAATGATCAGGTGATGAGACCATGGAGCTTACAAATCTGTCTGCTGTACAGAACAGTTAGAATGGCCCCTTCACTCTTCTTAACAAGATCAGCAATATCAACTATCTAGTTGAAATTGGTGTAACAAGAGAGTCTCACAGGAGTTACCATGGAAACTGTCTCAAACCCTACTACAAATGTGTGGGATGAGCAGCATTGCTGCTTGTTTCTGCACAAGAAAATTATTAGAGCGAGCCTCCCAATGACCTACTCCATGAGGATTAACAGTATGGCTATGTGGGAGCAATGCAACTCTCCTCACACATGACATCCAAGCAGCAGCAAGTTAAAGTCTTTATTTGACCGTGTTGGAACTGGCCCTTTCTGGATGGCTAAGGCAGAACCTATCACTTCCTTCAGGGGTGGGTGATTACACACACTGTATAACCTGCGCTCACCCTTGGGTAGCTTGGCACTAAGCAGTCAGTGTTACCACAGAGGCAATGTGAAAAGCATTGGCACTGTACTCAGTCACGAAAATTACTTTGAGCGTCACAAAAAAGACTTCATCACACGTTATGTTTGTAAATAAAGTTTGTATTCAACATGTATAATAATCAACACAAAATGAACATCATGCATTTCTGGGCATAAATCACATTCAGAGTTATTACTAGCAGTACTAGGCCCAGCCGTGTTCAAATGACATCAGTAATATGCATACTTGGAAAAGATCCTAATCTACACCACCAACCAGCACCCTTATGCGGTGCAACACATTGTCCACCCCAGGCCCACCCTAGCAATTCTTATAATTCAATATCACACAGTTATAGGGTGCACACTGGGTCACAGCGATATCAGTAAGATGTACATCCAACAACTTATAACAGTTTTAAGCAACATTGGGGGCTGAAACCGTGCAGGTCAAATGTAATGCTTTTCTGGTAAGAAATCAACGTATCAGGCAAACTGCCATCCAGTGTCATGAATCACGGGTGGTTCCCCATTGTCACACCCACACACTCACTCTGCACTGCTATGCGGTGCAACAGGTATTAGACAAGTCCGTACGGAAACACTCGCAAACAGACGTACTCAGCACCCTAATATGGTGTAACAGATACCCAGCAGGTCAATTGGTTACACTCTGTAGACCCCGTGGCCCCAAGTCTCCCTCCACCCTTCAACTCACCCCAGCTATCCTACACCCACAGATTGGAGACACCCCCATCCTCACCCCGGGCACTAGGCTGCACGCTGCGGAAGAAAATTTTTGTCACGTGGGAAGCAGGTGGGGCTAGGCAACAAGGTCAATTAGGAGGCAGCAAAAGGGATTCACCCACAGGATACAGAGCAGACACGGGCCGAGAGCAATAGGTGGTCACACCCAAAGTGGTCCCCGAGGCCTTCTGGTACCAGCCAAGTTCTGCTAAGCACAGGGGGGTCATGCAGTCTCTTGACCCACTTCCAATTGTTCTCGGAAGCGTTCCTCCACCCTAGCCAGTCATTCGCACCACCCAGGCCCCAGCAGGGCAATACAACCTGGTAACACGGTGTCGTCAGGACAAGTCAGGTGAGGAGAGGGCAGTTGGTCCACTGTACTGAGGACCAAGTAAGGGAACAGTAGATGAATAGAGAATAAAGCAATGGGGGCCTCTCAGAAGGAAGAGGCACCCCATCAGGAACACGTTGATCAGAGTCGCACCCAGGCAATCCGGGCGCAACATCGGGTGCACGATGAGAAGGGTCACACCAGACCGTTCCTGTCACACACTAAGTGAAGAGTTGTACAATCCATAGCTCCTTGGAAATGAGGTCCAATGTCTGGTGCACGTTGATTTTGGCCGCACCGGTCAGCTCCGGTCCCTCATACGATCGAAGGGTTGCAAATTTTCTACTTCCCTGGAAATGAGGCACAACGGCTGGTGTACGGTGATATTGATCACACCATACAGTTCCCGTCACAGACACAGGCACAAGTTCAGCAGGGCCTCACAAGGTAGAATGAGGCACTACTACGGTTACAGCCCTCACCTCCAAGGGTCACAACCTGTGAATCGGACACTGCATGCAATGAGTATGCCATTGGCGTGTCGCATGAGAGAGATGCAGCGCCTTTGATTAAGCGGGCCACTCTGGGTCCTACAAACAGTGAATCTGCTCACCAACAACAAGATGCTTATGCGTGCCAAGGTCCTGACGATGCAGGGGCCACATGCCTCTGATGCAGGCCAGACTTTGGGGGCTGCACACAAGGCAATCTGCTCTTCAGGCACAATTCTTGGTATGCTGCGCTACCAGCTGGAATCCAGCAGATGATGTGGGCACTTGAGAGGCCACAGCGCTGCAGGTGTCACAGGTAGATGGTGTGGGTCCCTCATTGGAGATCTTTGATGTTGCTGAGACCTCCAATAGATGGGGCAAGCTCACCAAGCCCTTGGAGAGCACACTTCAGGGTGCCACACAGCAGCAGATAGTGGTCCAGGCCAGCCACTACTCAGGAAGGGCATATAGCCCCTTTCAATGGCAGTAATCCTCCTTGTGCACAACAGAGTCCTCTGACAATGTGCACCATGCAGTTCCAGGTTCTCTTGTCCCACATTCCTGAAAGTGTATCTCGCTGTTTGCTGCAGGATGGCACCAGTAGTTATACTGGAGTGTGCCTTTGAAGTTGGGGGTGGTTCAAAGGCACTCTTGTCCCACAGATGTCTCCCCTAAATCTCAGTTCTGTCTGCCATGAGGTCTTGGATTGCAGATCTTAATGTTCAGTGGGGCCACAATCTGACTCTGAAGCCCAATTGTCAAAACCTCCTCCTACAATCACTGCAGCCAGGCCCACAAATGGCAGACGTCAGTCATCCCAATTGAATGCCCAGTGTTTTATAGCTGTCACTGGGGAAAGTCCAGATTGCTCCCCCAACCTCCAGTGTGGACTGGAGTCAAGCACCAAGACACATAAAGAGTTTTAGAGCATAGAAATGCCCATGTTCTAGAAGTGGCATTTCTACGCAAATCATGACAAAGCCCCCTTGACCACTGGCAAGGGGTTGTCACTGTGAATCCAATGATATGAAACACTGTGAGGCTGCTCCACTGCAATCCACTATTGCAGCCTGAAATAAAATTAACCATTTTCTCATGTTAACTTATGGGAAGAGCAAACCTCATAGGTAGCGAAAACACACATGGTTATTCCTCAGTCCCAGGAGCAGGAAACACACCTGTTTACCTGCCCTCCTACCACTCGCTTCACCAGTAGCGGCTCCTGGAGGGAGTGCGGCGGGCGGTGGGGTGGGGGAGCGGCAGGGTGGGGGGTAGTAAACTCCGGCTTACAGCCGAACTGATTTAAGTACATAAATAAATAAATAAAACAAATTACATTGCGAGCGCTGCATCGCCGATTGCTGATGTACACTAAGTGAAGCACACAGTGAGGGCAACCAGGAGTCAGGCTGGGTACAGTATATCAGAGTCCAAGTAGGTGGATTAAAAGTGGAGCTTCTCAAGCCTAAGATGGCAGCCAGCACAGATAGGGAGATTTTCACCAGACTGAGGAGTGTGCATTCTTGACATCAGTAGCTACTGCAAACATTTTGTGGAGAGCTATGGTTCCATAGTGGCTCCCCTCACTGTGCGCTGACATCCAAGAAGCAGGCCAAAAAGTGTAACTGAACTGTGGATTGCCAGCAGAATTTTGACCAAATGAAGAAAAGCTCAGTGTGAGGCTTCAGGGTTGATACTAGCCTTTCAGCAGCTCTTCTTCCTACAGACTGATGCCAGAGACAATGGCAGTTGCACTATCCTATGCCAAATCAGTGAGAAGGGATGAAAAATTACAATGGCCTTCATTTTCTAGAGGTTAATGGTACAGAACAGAACTGGGTGGCCGTTGACAACTAATTCCTTCCAATTGATTGGGCCTGGACAAGGGCCTGTCCCTACCAGTTTAGGACTCTCTATTGTGGGAACCAGTCACAGGCTACTTAAATGACTAAAAGCCATAACAGGGAATAATATCATGTTGCTCAAGTTGGGCCATTTCCCTGTAGGGATTGAATACTATAGGTCAGCTCAAGGTTGGAACATTCCATGAGAATGAGGATGATCTTTCAAGAAAGTTAAACCAATTGGATCATGAGAAGACTCCTTGTGGTGAGTAATGTCCCATGTTGGTCTAATTTCAGAGTTGTGGACTGTAAGAATAAAAGTTCTGCTCTGATTTTTGGGATTGATTGAGGTGCCCCAATCTCAAGGGACCTGTCAGATTGTAGATTTGGTACTACAGGGACCCCATTGGTGTCTGCAAACCTTGTCCTAAGAAGGCAGCCTCAGCTTAGGTTTCTTCAAAGGAGCCCCTTCTGATGGCAGCAAATGTATTATTTTTAGGGTGCTCAGGTGAACCTCGTGGAGGTGCTTAGTGAGTTCCCAGTGTAAATTGAGGACAGAAGCTTGTGAGAATGAGGATCCTTTTGTTAATGTATATATTTTTTTAAATTAAGGGTGATGTTTGCAAGAATTGATGTGCAGGCATCTCTGGTGTTACAATTTATGAAGATCAGTGTGTATGATTTATGACAAGAATGCCACCAGCATCGGTATGATATCAGAATATCGTGGCCTAAAAATTGTCTAACAAAAATATTTGGGGTTATTCACAAAGGTAACTTACACTTGTGAATAATTAACACATGTAGGTTTACTCTTACAATTTTGAGTACCTTTTGCTGCTTTTGGCTATTCACAAAATCCGAGTGTACAGTTGCTCAAAAGTGTAGACTTACACGCCTCCACCGCCTGAAAAAGGGGATTGAGCCAAATTTACGAGTGTAAATTACTACTTCCTAAACAAAACAGATGTAAGTCAAGCATAGCACATGTCCAACCACTGGTACTGCAACATCTTTCTATAGAAAATAATGAAAGCAGGAACTTAAAATAAAACCCCATAGGAAATAATGATAAATTACATTATTTTAAAATAGCTAACAATATACATAAATATAACTTAAAAATAAGGCATATTTATTATTTGAATATAAAAAATAAAAAACATTTTTTATTTAAAATTAATGTAACATTACTTTTCATTAAAGCATATTCACATTACTTTTAATTAATTCTGCCAATCATTTTTATTAATTATTAATGCATACTATGGAAAAGCATTCTAACTTTTTTTGCTAATTTATTTTTAATTTTAAACTTCAGAAAAATATTTTAATTTAATTTATTTCAATTAACGCTTTAATTCAAAATTAGGTTAATATTGCTGTAGATTTTTATTTTGGTCTAAATTTAAAATAAATATATACAATTAAAATATAATAATATTTAACATACCATATTTTTACTAATTTATTATAAAGTTTATAAAATGTTTAAATATTTTCATATATAGTACCATATGGAGATCTCCGCCCCAATTTTGGAGTCTCCGTATGGTAAAGTTTAGGGAAAAGTAAAAAGTGTAATTAAAAAAACTGTAAAACCATATTAAATATACCCATTTTCCTGTCATGCCCCTGGTCCCTCCCACATTCACTAATAAATCATAAACATACATGTGTGATGATCACCCATAGAAAATATAAGAGGTGTGGAGATGAAGATTTACACTTGTAGTTTTGTGAATAGCATTTTGTAGTACTTTAGTAGTACTATTGTAGTACTACGAAATGAAGTTTGCAATTAGGCCCCATTGTGTTCTAAAGAGTGTTTACAGAAATATCATCCCATTTGAGTTAATAATAGAAAATCTATATCTAATGGGGCAGTGTTTTGGTAATTGACATTTATGACACAATATTTCTGTCAGACGATACCTTTGTCAACGATAGACTGACAAACAGCCTGCATGGCTATTCACTTCAATTTTAAATATGCATTTCTTTTCATTGGGCACTGGTCCACTCCCAACTGCCTAAGTTTGTGTATATTATATTATATAATTTTTCAATTTTGTAAAGTAAACTTCTGTTGTTCGATAGCACTGAATACTGAGAGACTGTTTCCTAGCCCTGGTTAGGGGAATTTTCCAATGTAAGGGTTTTGTAAATCAGGTGATGGGTGGGGGTTGCTACAGGAGATGAGGCCCATCAACCTTCCTGAAATTAATTTCTAATAGAGCCTCTTCCTATGAAAAGGGTACAAAATAGAGGCCGGTGGGATGAGATGCAGTGTCCTTACTATGAAAATGGGGTAACTTAGAAAGAAAGTAGCGACAGATGCCCTTCAAAAATTTGTTTCGGTGAGTAATGACTACATAATGCAATCTAATGGCAAAGCCAGGTTGCATCTCAGGTATTGTCAGGCATGTAGCTTTAGGGTAAGTTTTAGGGGTGCCACATCTCCTAATAAATGCCTTGACATGCTCATAATTGGGTCCAGGGACTCTGTGTTGGGTTTAAAAGTATTTGTTGGGTTTCCCTTGATTTCATAAACACTCATACACAAGCAAATGTCCCTCTTAACTTTTAGAGATTTTTATTAGACCAGCCCCTCCTTCCCACAGACCTTTCAGTAAAGATAAACAAAGGCACGTAATTGCCTGCATTCAGATCTAATGACCCTTACATGATCTGATGCAGATATTCCTTTGACAGGTAAAAATGCATCTCACTTTTTTGGTTCCTAGAGAAGACGTTTGTGGTTGTCTATATTTTGAACTGGCACTTGTGGTCTTGTAGACTACATCAAAACATTTTTGCCCTGATGGGAAGTGGAAGAGCAGGCCAAATGCCATTTGTACTCTTTTCAATAGCACTTCTGTTTTTAAGGGAGGAAAAAGCTTTGTATTGGCTGAACAGGACAAAACTACACACCACCATCCTTGTACATTATGCTATAAGGAAGAAAGAAGTGAATATACTAAGAATTAGATTCCTACCTCAGATCTGTTCATACTTTCCAGCAGCCTTTTAGGTCTCGCATAGGCAGCGCATGCGCTGCCTCTACGAGGCATCAAGTAATCTGTATGTTGGGTGTGAAACTCCGCCTATTGCCGGTAATTTCTTCTGCCGCTTGCCATTCGTTAACTCTGGCATTTATTTTGTTAGCGGGATTATCGTTGGCTTGCGATCCGATGCAGCACTTCCGTTTTGCTCCCGTTTTGCAGGAAGCAGCACCGACCAACTACAGTTTTGTTTCGCCGCTCGGCGTTATAGATTCATGTAGGGAGTACTTCCTTGTTTCCTACTGCAGGCAGGACGACGTGTGCTGCCAGGCAATGGCGGTCGCTTGTTTTAATTGTGAACAGACTACACTCAAGCAGCACTCGCGCTCAGCTGGCATTTGCTCCTTTTCTCGACTGCCTCTTCCTTCCCCACTGCTTACATTTCACGTGCTTTACTTAATCTTTTTAACACAGCAGTCCGCGCGGCCACTGAGGGCTTCAGACACGCTACAATTCTTAGCTCATTATCGCCCAACCCCCTACCCTGTCCTTGCATGAATATGGCAGCTGCCCACTTTTGTTTGGTTTTGCATATCAGCGCGGCACGCCGCGTTTTATGTTTACATGTATCAGCATCGGATTCTTGCACTGCTGGCCCGGTCGGAGAGTGTTAAGGTAACCATGTTGTTTCTGCTTACATTTCACATGCTTTACTTAACCAGTCCACGCGGCCCCGGAGGGCTCCGGACACACTACAATGCTGGCCTCATTATTGCCCCAACTCCACCCCGTCCTTGCACGAATATGGTGGCTGCCCACTTTTGTTTGGTTCTGCATATTAACGCGGCATGCCGCGTTTTGTCTTTGCATGTATCAGTGTCTTATTCTTTGCTCTGCTGGCCCGGTTGGAGTGCGTTAAATTAACCATGTTATTCCTGCTTACATTTCAGGTGCTTTACTTTCATTCTGTTATTTAATTAATAAACTTCAAATGCACACATAAGTATGCGTGCGACCCACCGTAGTCCCGAAGTCTGCCTGGGTGCATGTCTTTAGGGTGAGGAGTAAGTGCACCAAGGTACTCGGTGAGGAACGCACCTTTTAACAACACTCGAGCAGCACTTGCGCTCAGCTGCCATTTGCTCCTTTTCTCGGCTGCCTCTTCCTTCCCCACTGCTTGTTATTTGAAGGCTGCATGCATTTTAACAACACGCAGTCCACAGCAGATAAAAAAAAAAAAAACAGGGAGTGCCATATCTTCCCGTGGGGTGCCCTCCCTTTACCACCAGTCCGTTGCATGTCATCATTTATTGTGATATGGCCAGGTTTGAGTGCGTTAAGGTAACCTTGTTGTTCCTGCTTACATTTCACGTGCTTTACTTAATCTTTTTAACACAGCAGTCCGCGCGGCCACTGAGGGCTTCAGACACGATACAATTCTTAATCATTATCGCCCAACCCACTACCCTGTCCTTGCATGAATATGGCAGCTGCCCACTTTTGTTTGGTTCTGCATATTAACGCGGCATGCCGCGTTTTGTCTTTGCATGTATCAGTGTCTTATTCTTTGCTCTGCTGGCCCGGTTGGAGTGCGTTAAAGTAACCATGTTATTCCTGCTTACATTTCAGGTGCTTTACTTTCGTTCTGTTATTTAATTAATCCACTACAAATGCACACATATGTACGCCTGCGACCCACCGTAGTGCCGAAGTCTGCCTGGGTGCATGTCTTTAGGGTGAAGAGTAAGTGCACCAAGGCACTCGGTGAGGAACGCACCTTTTAACAACACTCGAGCAGCACTCGCGCTCAGCTGCCATTTGCTCCTTTTCTCGGCTGCCTCTTCCTTCCCCACTGCTTGTTATTTGAAGGCTGCCTGCATTTTAACAACACGCGGTCCACGGCAGATTAAAAAAAACAAAAAAACAGGGAGTGCCATATCTCCCCGTGGGTGCCCTCCCTTTACCACCAGTCCGTTGCATGTCATCATTTATTGTGATATGGCCAGGTTTGAGTGCGTTAAGGTAACTGTGTTGTTCCTACTTACATTTCACGTGCTTTACTTAATCTTTTTAACACAGCAGTCCATGCGGCCACTGAGGGCTTCAGACACGCTACAATTCTTAATCATTATCGCCCAACCCCCTACCCTGTCCTTGCATGAATATGACAGCTGCCCACTTTTGTTTGGCTCTGCATATTAACGCGGCATGCCGCATTTTGTCTTTGCATGTATCAGTGTCTTATTCTTTGCTCTGCTGGCCCGGTTGGAGTGCGTTAAAGTAACCATGTTATTCCTGCTTACATTTCAGGTGCTTTACTTTCGTTCTGTTATTTAATTAATCCACTACAAATGCACACATATGTATGCGTACGACCCACTGTAGTGCCGAAGTCTGCCTGGGTGCATGTCTTTAGGGTAAGGAGTAAGTGCACCAAGTGCACTCAGTGAGGAACGCACCTTTTAACAACACTCGAGCAGCACTCGCGCTCAGCTGCCATTTGCTCCTTTTCTCGGCTGCCTCTTCCTTCCCCACTGCTTGTTATTTGAAGGCTGCATGCCCAGCCCCCCCCCCCCCCCTGCACAGGGCCTTTAAACCCAACAAGCTGAGCATTCCTAATTCCTAGCCCTCCCCCACAAAAAGAATTCCATGGAGGCGGAGCCCAGGCTGGGAGAGTCCAGTAGTGGGGCCGGAACATGGGGGCTGGGAGGAGGACGTTTGTGCCAGCAGCGAACACCAGGCAGTGTCACGTATTTTGTTAGAAAGGGTATCTTTAGAAAATATTTTTTTTCTCCTACCTTGTTATGGTTACAAAATTCTAATTAAGTAGCGGAAGTACTTTTACTGTTTTAGCCAGGCTTCTCTTTGAGTGGGACTTTGGACAGCTGAGGAACGGGTTTTGGCACTTTACACACCGCTCTAAATTTGGCAGATCGGGACTGTAAATTGCGCTTAAAAGAATGACACTACAACCCCCGCCCACCTTTCCGGCTTCTAGTGTAGTAACAACCCATCGAATGAAAGGTCTATGGTCCCTCATTTGACCACTTTGGATTTAAAGGATAGCTGTTAAAAACCTGCGTTTAGTATATCTTACTCGTCAGCATGTTTCATGTGATTTTTGCAGTGCCCCAACGCCCACCGGCGGTGCTTGTTCATAGATATTGTAATAGGTGCGTTGGGGTCAAATGAGGTCATTCAGAGTCTGAGCTACACACTTTCCTTTAACACACCCTCTCGCGGTTTGTTCGTGTGCTGATCCTTTTATATAGAAAATGCTCCTAAAGTGCGAATGTTAACACCTGGAGGCTGCTTGTCAAAGTCATAGGCGCTATAGATGTTCGGTCCAAGCAGTATTAGAAACAGCAGGAAGGGATCATTTTTATTAATTATTAATGCATACTATGGAAAAGCATTCTAACTTTTTTTGCTAATTTATTTTTAATTTTAAACTTGGGTGGGATATAAAATCCACGTTAGCCTCTACAGCCCCTAGTGGGCAGGCCAGCTCCGGGGCTCCAGTGCTTCGCCTGACTTCTAGGCGCTGCCCAGGGCCGGACTGGGAACTGAAAGCAGCCCTGGCAAATTCTGCCAGACCAGCCCCCGTCTGGCGCGTAGCGAGCGCAGCGAGCGAGCCCGACTGCTAATAGGGGGGTTTGGGGGTGTTCTCCCCCCAAGAAAATTTTGGAAAACAACAGACCAAAATGGTGAATTTTACAGCACATTTTTCATTACATATTCAATTGTATCAACTTTCAAAGCACAGTAAATAGTAGATGATGACCTTAAAGAGCACCAGGTTACCAAGTGGGGGAAAATAAGTAGGGGAACTGTGGGCGGAGAATCAGAGGGTGGGAATAACCCAAGGATTGGATCAGTGGGCAGAGCCAGAGGTGTGGCAAGAATGCGCAAACATCCCAATTTTTAGTATTTGTTTGGCATTTCACTGCCCAGTTTAATCAACCAATGGATACACATGATTATTTAAGGTTATGAGTTATTGACATTAAAATACATTCACAAAGTGGGATATGCTTCTAATCACAGAATGTCCCAAATACGATCAAATGTGGAAGCACAAGCCATTTGTCGCAGAGCCATGGAGTTTCTGTCATCAGCACTTTTCCCTTTTTTCCACAACAGCAGTTCAAACATGAATGGCAAAATATCCTAGTTTGCAAATGTTTTCTATATAATCATGGCTCTGCCGTATTTGCCTCATAATGCAAGATCTGCTGCATGATCTAACCATTTAAACTAATAAATTGTTTAAAGCTCAAACGTATCAAAAGTTAATAAAAAATGTGACTTGTGTTGCTGCGGAGTGGATGGCTTATTGCAAAGGTTGACTGGTCACCTTTCTCACTGCTGCATTTGTATGTTCCACTGGTACTAATTAGGCAAAATCTTTCCAGAGACTGTTAGCATGTGTACAAATGTCAAAAATAATAAAATATCAGAAAACATACTGCATTACGCTGCAGCCTTTTTTAATGCATAATTTAGTCAACACTGCGGCATCATTTTGTCCTCCTTTGCTGCAAGATTCCAGTGGCCCCAAAGCAGGCAGCACATGTTAAAAGTGCTTTTGCATGAAGCAGAGACACTGTGAAGTTTGCGAACTTAGTCTGGTGTGCGTGCAAATCCTGCATTGCCGATCCCTGATGAGTTGCAGTAACTACTTCTGAAACAAGGCCAATGGAGGTACCTATGGGTGAGGAAGACTGCCCTCAAGGGCAGGGCCGGCCTTAGCACTGGTGGTGCCCTGTGCATTAATGTTTGTTATTGCCCCCCAATGACCACCTCCGCCATGGATTCTCCCACTACCACCCTTTAACAGTGCCCCTCAAGTCACCATAACCACACTCTCTCAGATGCATTTAGGATATTCAAAGACTGGGGGGAAAAAACAATGCTCTAATTTATACCTTGCAGTTTATATGCAGCTCTTACATGACAGTTAGTAGCTCACTGTTCTATGTTAGGATTTTAACTTATTAACTGCAAGTAACAATAGGGTCTCTCTGACAAAAGCAGTAGCCCACTGACCTATTTACATTATGTGCACTTTGTGATCTGCATGGTACATGTTCTTTGCAGCAGGCACATTAACCTTCTGAGCTACCTTTCCATGAGTCAAAACTTCCACTAAACAAAATTCCGATCTCTCTCTAGGAAGAACATTAAACACCAGAGTCATCATGACATTTTTATTGATGCCGAAAATTGCTGGAGGCCAGGAAGGAGGCAGCAAGGGCTTTTAAAACCTTAATATACTTGCAAACATAATGCCTCCACCCAAAGTCAGCACCCGGTGCGGTCACACCGGTTGCACTGCCCTAGAGCTGGCCCTTCTCAAGGGTCCTCTGACCTCAATGACAGAGTCACTGTTGTTCTAGGGTGTGCTGCTTCATAGGCCAGCCCGCAAGACTGGAGGTGAACTTCAGCAGGGATTGTGGTGGACAAGCCTTGAAGGTTAAACCACACTTGCCAGTGCTAGGGTCCACCTGCTGGTGCTAAGACACCAGGGCTTCTAAGGTCTTGCGAAGCCTTCTAAGGTCTAGCATGGGAATGTGCTCCCTCAGGAGAGTTGTCTGATGGACTGGTTATTAAGGCTGAACCTGGTTCACCAGTTCCAAATTCAGCAGCTCTGGCCATAGTGCCACATCCTCTCCCTCACTGAACACCATACTGCCCCACTGAGAAAAACTCACACTGCCTTCAATTACAACCCAATTGTTGCCAGCTATAAACACCTGGATGCGGCTCAATTTAAATGACGCACTAGACAAGAGCAATATGTGGCCTACAAAAAAAAAGTAACAACATCCTTGAAAAGCAAACACTCATAGGGAATGCAAAATTAGCAAACCATGTGAAATGTAAGCAGGAACAACATGGTTAGCTTAGCGCTTTTACACTCACTATTCAGAAATCAGTGAGTGCTTTTGCCTGAAAAGTTGAGGACGTGACTACAGGGCCCTGAAGGTACCCGTTTTAATGTCCATTGCTTATATCCTTACAAAATGTAAGCAGTAGGGTAAAAAAGACCACATCCCTGAACACAGAGCCCCGGTACACATTTTGTTTTCCAATCCACACATTGCAGTACCTCCAGGATTGGTGAAATAGTTGCAAGCCCAGGGAAAACAAAGACAAGAAAACAAAAATAGCGCTTCACTGGCAAACTCTGTAAAAGTGACACTAATGTGTTTGGGTGTAAATAAAATCAATCTGGACAGTTTGCTACCACTCTGTCTTACTTTATTTAGTTATTTTATCATATTTTTAACCTTTTATTCCCGAAGCTGTACCTTGGAAATAAAACAACAGAAAAATACGACATTTCCAGCAAAAGTGTTTTTCTTTTTGGATCCATTTCACAGGGGAGCAAATAATAGAAAGGAGAGGAAAGAGACAGGGGACACACATCGCACCGTGAACTAGACTGTCAATCAGCGCTGCACAGTCACTCAGTCCTGCGGCTTTCAGTGTCAGGGCCGGGCTCCGCGTGTCAGACAGTAGGCGATAATCATAAACCCGTGCTGCCTGCAGTGCCAGGCCTGAGGCCAGCCACCACCTCGCTCCCTGCTCACATTCAAATTAAGCAAGCAACAACAAACAAAAGCCAGTGCAGTGCCACTACGCTGCGGAACCGGGCCGGGCCCTAGAAGTAGCCCCCTTGCCCCTTCCTTCCTTAGGCCCCTTTTGATTTTGAAATTTCTGGCCCGCCCCAGCCCGGTCGTGAGTCGCGCCCCCCGGCCCCAGGCCCAGTGCCAGACACTACAGTGCCACCACGCCACCCATAAATCAACAGATCTGGCCAGGAAGGAGCAAATAGCATAGCACTCACCTGCGGGCGGCACTGGCAGACAGGGGGAAATAAATTATGGGGTGCTGAGCAGCCGCTCTCTTTCCAGTCCCGGTCTCCCTCTGGCCTCTGAAATGCCTCAGCCTGCCTCGACCTCGCCTAGGCTCAGAGTCAGTCTCTGGTCACGCGCACTTTTCCCCAATGCGCATAAGCCCCTGATGAGCCCTGCCCCCTGATCACTACCACTCTACCAGGCAGTAGACCGTCACCCAGGCCTCACCCCACCCTAAAAAAAACAGGCGCGCAGACGCGGAGGCGGTGACATGTGCGCGCTGCGCGCGTCATCATCAAGCAGGCTCTATGATCAGGCGGCAGGCCGCCCGCCCTACTCATTATAATTTATTAAACTAACAACACCACCTGACCATGATGTCTTCAATGATCATCATGGTCAGGTGACAGGTCAGGTGGTGTTGTTTGTTTAATAAATTATAATGAGTAGGGCGGGCGGCCTGCCACCTGATCATAGAGCCTACCTTGCAATGAAAATCGGCGGACACGTCACACGCGTCGGAGCACCAGCAAGCATTTTTGTGCTCACAGTCATCACCAGGCCGCCGCCTCAGTCAGACAGCCAGGCGGCCTGATTTGTGCATAAATAATGTACTCACTGTGTTCCGTTGTTGGGGCCGATTTGGACCGACCGTGGTCCAAATCGGCCCCAACAACAGAACCGGCCCCCTGGCGCAAAACCGGCCCCCACCCCATCCAGCCTACCGGGGGATTGCCCGGTGCCCGGAATGACCAGTCCGGCCCTGGCGCTGCCCCAATGATGATAGGGAACGCTCCCCCGGCAGCAGGGCACAATGTATTCAGCTAATCAGACCTTCAGAGTTAATAAAAGGTGAGGCATGTCACCCCTCGGGGTCTCATTTGAACATCCTGGCCTCTCCCTGCTAGCTTCAGCTACTCCAGCTCTTCACTCCTACTTCTGTCCACAGCTCCCCGACGTCTGCTGCACATGTTTCAGCCTCTATCCTCTGTTCCCTTCCCCTCAGCACCAAAGTCTGATCCAGTCTCTGAACAACATTGAAATATTGGCGTACACATACGCAAATATATGCAAATGCTCTATAGGCAAACTTATCCGAGGCTATTCATAATTTACACTTGTCATTTGCTGCTTCATATTGTGTGAAATTTAATTACACAGCTTAAGTTGTTGCCAGTGCTTGTTTATACTTGAAAAGGAGCCGTTTATAAAAGTGACCTTATTTTTTATTTTAAGTTATAGCCTAACCAAACAAGCATTTGCAATGCAAAAGGTCTCGCATTTTAGAAACGTTATCCTATTGGCATTGTAAAACACAATACTTTTTATTTATGTGCACTTTGAACTTATAGTCGTTCCTTGCAGGTTTTGAAAACACATAAATAAAAGGCATTGCCATTTACAATACCAATAGCTAAAAATTTCGCAAATGTGAGACCTATTGCATTGCAAATGCTTGTTTAAAAGAGTAATCCTGCCTTCAGGACTCTAACCTCTAATTTGCATATTCACACTAACCTTTCCCTTCATAATAAGGCATTCTGTAAATCCTGGAAGGCACCATTTCTATTGTTCTAAAAGGTAGGCGGTGGAGCTCTGCCCTG
The DNA here is from genome assembly GCA_963921515.1 of Calotriton arnoldi. Classification (NCBI taxonomy): domain Eukaryota; kingdom Metazoa; phylum Chordata; class Amphibia; order Caudata; family Salamandridae; genus Calotriton; species Calotriton arnoldi. The sequence continues at coordinate 381,906 of CAWUFW010012014.1, forward strand.
CAAAGCTAATTACTACTGATTCCTGTTTTTTTAATCTATTTCCAACCACTTAAGATGCTGCTGCTGGTATAAAAATGTTCTCTGTATGGCATTCCACTGTTCCTTGTAGTAAGGTTTGTTCTAAATATAAAACACCAAATAAAAAAATAAGACCAGCCTTAAGGTTGTAGTGCATGCACACATACACCAACACACGAAACACTTGCATGCACACACAGAAAAAGATTGGTATGCGCACTAGTTCCCCAAGCTATCCTACTGTGTTTGAAACTATGAGATTAAAGTTGTTACTCAAAGTTCACTGCAACAGACTCGCAACCGTGTGAACTATATAATATATATAATTGGGATCAGAAACTGTAAACTGCATATGGCATAGCACGTAGCAGAAATGTCGGTGATGGCAGCGGTCCTAAGGCTGTGTTCCCACTCACTTCCTGATCGGGCGTTCAGACCGCCAAGAAAGTGGGTGGGAGGACCGCCGAAAAGCGACCGCCGTCATTGTAATCAGGTGCTTAGTTAGTTCATGGTGTACTTGAATATGAGGCATGCTGATACATGTCAGAGTGAAGAGGTCCTAGGCAGAAATAGTTCACAAAAACATCCACTGCTCAGAACAAACACAAAATCCATAATGGCAAGGCTAGCTGCCAAACAGATAGAGAACATTTATGAAACCCTTGGAAACTATACAGAAATCTAAAACCTAATTAGGGACCATTGGTGAGATTTACAATTTTCTTTGGAAGTTTATCACTGTATGTGTTAATTAATTAGTCAAACTTAATCCATTCAGTGGTTTAATTGCACATTAAAAACGTATCCCATCTTTTACAGGGCTGGGAATTGAATATTTATAACATATTAAAATCTTTAACTTTTATATAAGAAGAGATTAAAATCAAGCATATTAATATTGGTAATTTAATTGTGGACAAAACAACAAGCTTACTTTTTTCAACCATTGTTTAGTGATAGCCAACACTTGTGTTTTTTATGTACCAGTAAAATAATTTGCCTGATTTTTGCAGTAATTGTTTTCACATCACACACAATGTCACAATATACAATTACACATTTATACGTCACATATTTGTAATTAAGGGGCATTAAGATATAGGCCACATTTACAAGCACTTGTGGCGCTGGTGCGTCACTTTTTAGAAGCACCTGCAGCGCAGTGTGCCTGCCCATATTTACAAGGCCACGTAAAGTCACCCTTTGTGACTTTTCATGGCCTTGTAAATATGGGCACCTTTCACGCATTACTCTGCGTGAAAGGGGCATTCCATGGGTGTTGCTGTGGGTGTTCCCAAGCAACATCTATGGAGCCTGACACATTCCCAGATTACAGAGTGTCCTAAACCTGGAAATGCGTCATACTCCTGCACCTCCGTAAGGGAGGCATAGGGGTGGCACAACGAAGAGAAATACTTTTATTTCTCCTAATTCTTTGCTCCTTTTATGTGTGCTGCATTCTTCAGCACACAAAGAAGCAGCAAAGCACAATTAATGATTGTTTATGAACAGGAACGTGTCCCTTCCTGCACATAAACAATCATCCCTGCAATGCAGGCACACTTGCACCTTGGCGCAAGGGTGTTTGCGTTGGCGCACGGCTGCCGTTTGTGTGCCGTTTTAGGGGACCAGGACAGGAATCACTGGCGTAGCAAGGGGGGGGGGAGGGGCGGTGCGCCCCGGGCGGCACGAGTTTTGGGTGCGGCGGCGGCCGCAAAAATCATCGCAGCACCCCTCCCACCCCCCTCCCCTCAGCGCGGCGGCAAAAGGCAGGGACCGCCACGGGCGGCAGAGTGCCTAGCTACGCCACTGACAGGAATGCACCGTATCTTGTAGATACAGCGCATTCTTGCCCTTTTATTTTAAAGCACGTCAGCACAGCAGGAAGGCTTGCTGCGCTGCTTCGTGTCAAAATATGGTAAATGAGGCCCATGGTATTTTGCTCAGAATTGCACAATTTTGGTCCACTGTTGAAGCTGGGCTATCATTGGACTTCGTTTTGTCCCATTTTAGGTGCTAAGACAGTAAACTTTTCGTACTACATAGTGCTTTACTACGGGTTTACTACTTACTCAGATTAGGAGATCATTGCAAATTGGACTCGTGCTTACAGTGGTAGTTAGCACAAGATTTTGCTCATGCAAATCAGTATGACCGCCTCACTCCCTGTCATTATGGAAACAATTTCCAATCGTTGGCTTTTATGTGTAAGCCAAAAGCATTCTGACTGTTGTAGTTTTCGTCGCTTCCTTTGAACTAATTTAAGTGCCATATTTGTTAGCAATGCTTTGAAGGTGATAAATTCAGTAATGACATGGATTGAGATGATCCCCCTAGTGCCAAGTGCCGTATCAGACCTTTTTTGCAAGGGATAATACAACACATAAAACAGGCGCCATTCATGTTTGTCCATTTTGTTACCCTTGTATTTGATCATAGATGATAATCAAGTGCAAAAATATAGCAAATCCAGGTCAACTAACAACTGCTATGGTGGAGTTTTTGCATGCATTGAAGGAGAAGCTCTGGCCCAAAGCACATGTTTAGCTATGTAAAGGCACTTGCTGTCGCTTGAAGATTCTGATGATGAAACATATCTTTAACCTGGTGCTAGGGTGACCAGATTTTGAAGAACCAAAAGTATGGGCATTTCACAACCCGAAAAGTAGGGCTACTAATTTTGCATTGACTGAGGGGAACCGAATGACTGACTTGACACCTCACACCGAAATAGTAAACTCAGATAATGACAGGAGCGTAGCTAACAGTGGTGCAGCTGATGAAAAGCACCGGGGCCCAGAGGTTTGAGGGGGCACAATTACAGCAGCCCCTTGAGCCCTTAAAGGGCACCTAAATAACCATACTGTTGCTCCAAAGGTGAAGGAGGATTAAACTTTACATTTTGTTTTATCCTGTCACATTTGCTGTGCTTTCAAAGACACAGATCAAATGTCAGTCTCGTCTTCTGAAAAAATTGTGGCTTATTATTTTAACACGGAGGCTGGTGTTTGCTTTTCTTTCCCTTAGGGCGAGGTGGTACAGTGTAATTTTGACCCCAACTTTAATAGTCTCACACACACATGAAAGGAAAGTGCACTTAACACGTTTCCTGTGTGGCCTAATGGCAATTGATATAAAATGTTGCACTTGACATCATTATTGAAGTGCATTCACAGGAGAATAAGATAATTCATACCTAACACTCACTGCCTTAACAGCATTAAATTAGATATTCTTTGGAGACTTAATGAATAAACCATACTCACATATTTAGAATGTGTTTACTCTAGAAACGGTAATGATTTGTGTAATGTGTGCCCTAAGGTTACACGCATATTTCATATAAAATGTAGTTCTTAGTCATACTTACATATGGTTATTAATGATTTACTGTATGCCACATGCAATATGAATCTAATGTATTGACAAAGTTATATTTATTTGTGTTTAACCATGCAAATACAATGTGCACCATTGATTTAATATTCTAAGCTTGCTTTAAATAGGCCTGTTTTCCATTTTGCATAAAATACTATTTTCCATTTTTGTTGACATGCCTATTCCCTTGTAGGTGCATTCACACACATTGATAGTTTGAGAATAGATACAACACTGTATTAAAGAGCATGAGAAGAAGACCTTGATGAAGGAACGTGGAGAGCCAGAGAGTCAACTGAAGAGTCCTACTCAGCAATGTTACGATATTATATAGTTGAGCAAGGATGATGTTGTTCCTAGGTTTAGTGTGGGATATTTTGCACATGTTACAGCTTACAACGTGAGAATGGAAAAGGACAATGGAACCCCTGATTATGCGGATAGAGGTGTGGTACATGGATGGTTTTAGTGTGAATAACTGGAGTCTACACTGTCTGATGCTACAGCCACTTTTCCTGTACTTTGAGAGGTTTATTCCCTTTTGATTATTGTTGAGTGTGGCTTGGGCCAATACTCACGTTCCTCTGAACCAAGAGGACTCTTGACCAAGCTTCTGCAATGCTGACACCTTCCTATATTTCCTTACCTTCCCACACTTTCTCGTAATTTTATATTGTTAGACCTGACATTTTCAGCAGGTTTACCCCCAGACATTTTGGCCTCCTGTTTTTTACCCTGTTTTTATTGGCTTTAGGACTCTGGGCTCTTTACCACTGCTAATCAGTGCTAACGTGCATATGCTTTCTGTGTAAATTGTTATTATAGATTGGTGTTTTCATGGTTGACTTATTCGATTTATTTCTAAGTCCCTAGTACCGTGCACTATGTGTGCCCAGGGCCTGTCAATCAAATGCTACTATTGGGCCTGCAGCACTGATTGTGCCATCCACATGAGTAGCTGGTAAATGTATCTCAGACCTGCCACTGCAGTGTTTGTGTGCAGTTTGGTACTGCCATGACGACTTGGCAAGTGCACCTATTTGCCAATTCCTAACCTTCCTTTTATGACATGTAAGTCACCCGTAAGGTAGGCCCAAGGTAGGCCCATGAGCAGGGTGCAGTGTATGTGAAAGGAAGGACATGTACACTGTATTTCGTTTTTCACTATTGAAAGGGTATCTGTCCCATATGATTGAATGGGAGTTTCTTTATAACATCTTATAAGTATAACTTCCGATTGGGACAAGGTAGACAGATGGAGTTAAGTATGCCTGAACTTAGAATATAAAAATGCATCTTTTAGTAAAGATGACTTTTACATTGTGTATTGGAAAATGCCACTTTTAGAATGTGGGCATTTTCTTGCTTAACCAAACCCTATATGCCTCTGCTGGGTTGTGTATTGACTGTCTGGTTTTGGAGTGACAGGAGCTGTGAATGTGCATTCACTGCAGACAGCCACTGGGGGCGGCAGGGGGGGGTTGAGGTGTGTCCTGTCTTTCCTGGATGAGTCAGGGCTGGGCTGAATAGACCTGGGCTGCATTTAGAGAAGGGGGAGGAGATTTCCTTGCACCTGAATAGGCCTGGTCTACCTAACAAAATGCTGTCTATACCTCCTGCCAGGAAGCTGAATCAGAGAGGACAGAACATGTTTGGACTGAGCACAGAGCCTTTCTGCCACAAGAGAACAAAAAGAAATGCAGTATAATTATTGGGCCCAGACCCCAGAACTTTAGAATACTACTGGACTCAAGAGGAACCTATGCCAAGGAGAAAAGCTGGGAAAGCTGAAGGAGAAGTACTGCCCCTTTGCTGTGTGCTGTCTGGGGTTGGCCTGCCATCAGTGGCGTAGGAAGGGGTGGTGCGGTGGGTGTGGGCCGCCCCGGGTGTCATCACTGAGGAGGGTGACAAAATGGCAAAAATATATGTTTTTAAAATAAAAAAATATTTTGGGCTCACAACACTTTTTTTGGAAAAAATAATATTATTTAAAACGAGTTTATTAACTTCATCTGACAATTAATTAACCTGAACAAGTCAACATATTACGTGTTGAAACTTTTTAGTTCAGTCAACAAACACAACGAAAGACGGCTGAACTCGACACTGTGTAGTGGAGAGCGTATGGATAAGGAAGGGGAGGTGGTGTTTCTTTCCGCCGAAGTTTGTCTCTGCAGTTTGTACTCGAGCGAGACGTTAACAACCGGTGACTCATCATCACTCAATCCGCAACCAATCCTCAGCCCTGCCAAGTGTCACACATCTCGCGTTATACGAACGCATTTTAAGTCAAAATACTGCATTACCGCAAGCAAAAATATTGTCACGCACATCAGCTTATTATAAAAGTTGATTGAGCATGTTACCTCTTTTTTAGATCTATAGTATCTGCTCCCTATTTTTTTTGTGAGGCTACCTATACACACGTGGGTCAAGGGAACTCAGCAGCCAATTGATGTTCTTGCAAGTTATGATGAGGCTGGCTGATTCACTCTTATTGGACGGCATTTTAATTGTTAGCACAGTGATTGGTTACTACTATTACGCACATGCGTGCTTTGTGCAGCCTATCCTGCACCACGAGATTTGCCGCTGCGCCGCCAGTAGAGTGTGTGCTGGTAAGGGGAAGTTTGGCAGTCGCTTAAGTATGGCCCACTGGGTTGGGTATACAGCGTGAGACAAAAAAAGCATGAAAATCCTAGCAAGGGTGTTCTGGCCACAAGACACTGATATCGCGTAACAGCTTAAATCATCTCCATAGAACACCACAGTTTGGGGTTTTTCCGGGGCTCGATGGTGCCAGGTGAGCAGAGTCTTATCGGACCATTTTATGACTTATAATTTCTCTGCATTCTTGAGGCACTTGAAGTGCTAATTGCTCATTAGCTCTGTATGAAAATGAGGCTTGCAATGCCATTCCCTTTGCTGGGCCTCTTTGTGAAGATTTCACTGCCGCTGGTAATTCTGCTCTAGTTTATGGGATTGGGAATGAAGTTTAATCGCCTCTGCCACTTTTGCTGTGCTGCCTGTTCTGTGTGTCTTTCGTATGCATATGTAGCTTGCACTGCCACCCCAGAAAGCCTCTGTGTCCTTCGGACAGGTCAGTGCACCGGGTCAGAGTGTCAGGCCCAGATCAGTACCGGGGCAGTCTCTGGTTGCCGGTAAGAATAGCTAAAAGGGGCGGGTCATGGTGACGGAAAGGTAAGAGGGGCTTTCATTTGCACAGCTCGAGGTCCTGAGCTCGTCGCACAGTGACACGTAGACCGTGAAATATAAATGAGAGTATGGGAGTGTTGTGTGGTACAACACCCACCACTGAAGCACAGAATTCACGTTAAGTAAACTATTAGTGATTGGAAGCGTATTCAGCAGTCGTACACTGGTCACGCTGCAAAAGCTTAGACAAGCTGCACTGTAAACCATTCTTTCTGAACTAGAGAGAACAGACTTCTGTATGCTCATGTGAGACATGTTTTGCCACAGATGCACCTCACTGGAAAGAGCTCAGCCAGCCTCTCACACAAACCAGCTAAGCTACTTCAGTTGTCATAGCTGCCAAGTGGCCGTGTCATCTTTTCATACTTTTAGCCAGTAGTATCAATAGTCCCAAAATGTAACATCATGTAGGTTAATAAGTTAGAACTATAATAAGGTGTTACACAGGATAAAGAGCAATTTAGGAAGTAAACATTAAATAAGAGTCCTTCAGGCTAAAAGAGGCAGTAGCGCTAAATATGAACAGGAGTCAGAGAGAGAGAGACAAGTGTAAAAGTGGTGCAACAGGAGGAAGTACGGACAACAGGAAGAGGGTGAAATGAGTAGAGAGAAAGGAGTAATACAAGAGACAAAGGGTGATGGGAGAGAGCTGGGTGGAGAGAGACTGTATCCCTCATCTTCATTGCTTGATTTTGCTCGCGATAAAATGTCACTCATAGTCGTTGAAATGTCACTCATAGTTACACTGAAATTATGGAAATGTCACACATACTAATCCAAAACCTTGGCAGCTATGAATCCTATCTGCTGCCGCTGAACTCGATGCTGTGTAGTGAAGAGCGTATGGATAAGGAAGGGGAGGGGATATTTCTTTCCGCCGAAGTCTGTCTCTGCAGTTTGTACTCGAGCGAGACGTAAACAACCGGTGACTCATCATCACTCAACCCGCAACCAATCCTATCCGCTGCCGTGCCGGTCAGTCACCCCACATCATTCTGTTGAGTTAGTTGTGCATTATTACTGAAGCTTATAAGTGCTGTGATGAATTTATTTTGTTACATTTTTTAGTTCATTGATTCATTGTGATCATCCTCTTCTCTATGATATTGAGTTTGGTAAGTAACGTAAACGTTATGATGCATGCTATTTGTTTGTATTTGTACGTTAAGCCAAAGCTGCAAAATGGCGAAATTAAGTAAAAAATTTAATTCATAAGAAATTCCGATTGCGAAGATCATGGCACTTGACTCGTGTTCAGCGGGAGTAGAATAGTGGTACATCTTTCCTGCTTTGCGCCGTCGCGCTGTGTGTATCTTGCATGAAGGCAATCTGTTGGCTTCATCACTGTGAGTTGTATTAGAGCAGCGTTTCTCAAAGGGGGGGTGACAAGAAATTTTCCACACTGGGTACCACCTGACCTTGCTACGCCACTGCCTGCCATGGCTGTTTCTGGCAAGGTGAGGAACTATGTGCGTGTCCTGCTTGAAGAAGATCTTGGTGCAGAGCTTGCCTTCCTTTTCTGAAGTCTCAGTTTGTATTTGTACGTTAAGCCAAAGCTGCAAAATGGCGAAATTAAGTAAAAAATGTAATTCATAAGAAATTCCTATTGCGAAGATCATGGCACTTGACTTGTGTTCAGCGGGAGTAGAATAGCGGTACATCTTTCCTGCTTTGCGTCGACGCGCTGTGTGTATCTTGCATGAAGGCAATCTGTTGGCTTCATCACTGTGAGTTGTATTAGAGCAGCGTTTCTCAAAGGGGGGTGACAAGAAATTTTCCACACTGGGTACCACCTGACCTTGCTACGCCACTGCCTGCCATGGCTGTTTCTGGCAAGGTGAGGAACTGTGTGCGTGTCCTGCTTGAAGAAGATCTTGCTGTAGAGCTTGCCTCCCTTTTCTGAAGTCTCAGGGACACAAAGACTTCATCCCCTCTGTCTTCCTGCACCTGTAGCTGCTGTTTCAGCTGCCACAAAAGGAAAAAGCAACACCGATGCCAGCGAGCGATGCCGAGAATTGCATTGAAGCTGTGGGCAACGCTGGTGAAGTGCACGATGCACCGCCCTGCCCCGACACCTGCCGACGCCACACCGTATCGACTCCGAAGCTGTCACTGAGGCCGCTGCCTACACCGGAGCCGAAGGCACAGCTTGTGACACTCACGACACACCACCCTGACTTGCACCGCAGCCCCGACTTCACCAACGCTGATGCTACATCCTTGCGGAGCCGATACCTGACGTAGGTGACCATTCAAATTCATTGACCCCGCACCATCCTAAGGAACCGACTCCTTGGCGCCACCATGACGTCACCTCCCCGGCAACAGTAAGGAACCGACACCTCACCTCCCCTGCATCGCAGTAAGGAACCGATGCCTCACCTCCCTTGTGGTCGTAAGGAACTGACGCCGCCCGGTGCCAACGAAGCCTCACCTCCCTGACGCCGTGCAGCATCTTTGTTTTCATTGTTTACCAAGGTACTGTTCTTTGGGGTTCGTGTGACTCCAGGCCCGATGCTGCGCACCTCGCAGTTGGCGCCATACTTTGAGATTTTCATCTGTCATGACATCGTATTAGCTCCAGATGGAGTTATTTGTTGCTACAAGCTTTATTTGTGTGAATCACCTATTTTTGGTGATATCTGAATGTATGTATTGTGGATTTTTGTCATTTTGGTCTTGTTTGGTTTAGATAAAGATTTCCTATTTTTCTAAACTGGTGTGGTGTCAATTTGTAGTGTTTTCACTGTGTTACTGTATGTGTGCACAAGTTCTTTATACACTGCCTCTGAGATAAGCCTGCCTGTTTGTGCTAAGGGGGTGAGCAAGGGTTGTCTAAGGACGTAACTCCCTTACCCTGGCTAGAAGCAAAGGTCCCTACTTGGACAAAGGTGCAAGCCATTGCCAACTAGAGACCCCCATTTCTAACATCTAATTTCCCTCATTTCCCTGAATTCTGAGATTCCATAGACAAATGAACCATCCTCTTAGTTTGGACTATAACTTAGATGATTCTAGATTTACTCATGTATAGAAGAGAGGACTGGAAACTCTTCTCTGAGCACCAGATCTTAAAGCTGATCTGTATTGCTGTGACTGAGCTTCTTGTTTGCTTAATAGGGGTACGCCTGAACTTATTTAAGAGGCTGAGTTTCCCAGTTGTTATTCTGAATCTTTATAGCATGGTGCTGAGATTCGTGTACCTTAACTTGATTGCTAATTTGTAATAAACCTTCTTAACTCTAGTCACTGATACGTGGTCCTTATTGTGTAGCCAAATGGATTACACAGTTAACCCGTTGCGTGCTTCTGTCGGCCAACGGCCGTCGCGAGCACTACCTCTGTAGTGCTGCGCACGTCCGTTGGCCGACGCGGCCCCGCCCACTCCGCTAAACCGCCGCACCGCGGCGGAATTGCTGCCGCGGTTAAGCGGTTAATTGAAATTGATTGATGAGATGTTAACTCCCCTCACCTCTCAGTTGGAAAGAAAGGTCCATCAGAGGACAAATGGTAATAGGGTTGGCACAAAATGCTGCAACAATTTTGTAGTATGTTGGATGGCTTTCCACTGACATGAAGGAGTTAGTGTGTCTAATCTAGAAATCGCCCAAACCCAGTCTAAACCCAAAAAGCCCATCGTTCATTCCAATCCTCCAAACAAAGTATTGATGGTCTTCCAGTGGTTTGGAAATGAGTGGTAGCAGCAGATGAGTGTGAGTCTTAATAGGATTGCACATTGCAATTGCTTTTGTTTAGATTGCGGTATTTTGCTCTGGCTGTGTGGTGTTCTGCGGAGATGATTTAAGTTGTTGTGTGAATGTGACTCTTAATGTAGAATAGTTAAAGTGGTTATCATGTCTATTGTGGCCTAAAATCCAGGGATAAATACCCACGTGATAAAAAGTTGTCAGTATAGAAGACACTGGGTGTAGTTGTCTGCTGTGTTGTGGTGCGGGTTGTGAGATTTCATCAACAGCATTATTGAGATAGAGACTTTATCTTTGTGTGATTGTAAGGTGTGGTTGGTATAGTTGATCTCAGTGCACAGGAAAGTACTGTATCAATCCATGGGAGATCCCACAGGTCGAAAGTTAGAGGAGCCGACAGTTAGTTGTTGAAATTGCTTGCATTTGTTTGTGAGTAAAATTGCTGACAGGAATATGCTCATGAAATTGTGAAGGATGGTGAGCTGCTGCAAGGAGTGCGATTGATTTCACAGTGTGCCGCACTCGTATTGGTCGGTTGGTGTAGAGTCACGCTGATATTGGATGGGGTACTACGTAGAAAGCCGCACTGGTATTTTTTGTGATCGCCGAACAGAGAATTGTGGGTGAAAGATCATTTCCTGGTTTAAACAAAAAGTCATGTGTGAATCTTGCATGTTTTGATCGAAAATTACATTCTTTAAAGAACTACAAAGTCTACTGAAAGAAGATGTGACTGCACACATAAGAAAGGGGGAAGAGGCACCACCCGAAGGTACGCAAGGTCATAATATGGTGATAGATGTGCGTCTTCCATGTGTATTTGGTTTGAGCAGTGGCATAAGAACACAGAGAAAGATGATACCTTGACAATTCCTCGTTATGGGACATTTAATTTGAGAATCATTGAACATTTAAGGAGGATGTTGTATAACATGAAACTGCCTCCTAGACCTATACAATACGAAGCACTTAATGCCTATGAACAAACACCTCATCTTTGGCAGAGAGAGAGATTTCAAGGAAGGGTCAAGAAAGCCATCTGCACTTGTGATGATGCTAGATGGGATGCAGATCAGAGATCTTGGAAAACTGATATAATCGAGGGAGCTAATTTATATCCTGTATTAACAGATGAGGAAGAAGGGAAAGGTAAATAAAAGAAGAAGAAAAAGAAGAAGGAGGCAGATGACTCAGAGAATGCAGCTGATGATAGTGATTGTGATTCAAATGAGGACTTTATAACCAAATTATTGTTAAATCATCCACCACCATACAATGTGACCCAAACTGGAGAAGCGAGTAATGTACATAAGGGTGGAGCCTTTGATGTGCCTATGGCACCAATAAATCTAAATTCTAATCCAATGGGAGAAAGTTCAGGAATGACTGCCCCTTCAAATTCACTTACCCTAAATGCCCCATATGCACTTATGGATCCATCTACAATTGGTTACACCTTCCTCACTCCTTTCTCAATGTAATGTCCTAGTTTCTTTCCGACTGTATGGCAATTTGGTCGGTGACACTTTATGTCCATTATCAGCTAACTGGTTCAACAGAGCAATTGTGTCTCGCATGCAAACCTCTTGAGTATTTGATGTCACCAATAGGTCATCAATGAATTGGACCTGTAGTTTCTTTGTATAACCCTGGAATAGTAGGAAATACTACACATACTTTGGCTGTTCCTACTGGAATGAGTACCTTAAGTAGCAATCCTGTGGGCTTCACAATGAGACAAACTTCTCAAACCCCTTTGGTCCAGACACAAGGGAATACCCATGTGCTGCAAGTGCAGACTGTACATTAAATCTGAAGCGGTTTGACCCAAATAGAAGGTTTTCCCAAAGATCGCCATCCTTTTCCATGCCTAATATGAATGTACCTCCAAGCACTAATAACAGGACAGGAATGCCTATGGGTTTGCCAAATTCTGACATGTCCCCTTTGAATTTACCACCTGAAGTAAGTTGTGGGCCCTTTAGTGGAGAGATAATTCCTAATACACCAGTAGGACAACAAGGTTCTACTGCCCGAGACCTTGATGATTGGTCAGAGGTATAGATACCCCGACTAGTGGCAGAAACTGCAGAACAAGTGGAAGGGATATTCGGATCCCAGAGAGGTAAAGAGCACTACTTGTGGGTAAATCGAAATTTGAATTGGAAGAGATGATACTGGGAATTCTTGACATGTCCCATGTAAATGTCTATCGGGATGATGAGCTATTGTTCATGTATAAAGACATTACTAGATGTGCAGAACAAGCTCACAAGAGAATGCCTGAATTGGCTCACAGATATGAAATTGACTTGCAGAAATCTAAAGCCCTACAGAGAAGTTACTGTTTAAGCTTTAATGACAGGGATCTTGCTAACATGAGGCCGCCTGGAATGAAGTTACAGATCAAAGAATTAATTGCCTACATTCAATGGAGTGAGCTGGATAGATGGGAAGGTGGATGGGCAAAGAAAAGGGAACAAAAGAAAGTTAGAATAGAACTACCTCAGTCTGGAGCTGAGGAAGAGGATAAAGATATACATGTGCTTCCAATGGGAGAAGTGCTTGGTGGAGGTTATTTAAACATACATTGGAGCAGGAGTGATCTTGCATCATTCATAAACAATTTTACGAAATTGAGAGAGAACCCAGTGGAATGGTACAGACAGGTTGATCGGTTTGTGAGGATATCAAAGGTTCTGTGGAATGATTTAAATTCCATATTTGAAATTGTGGTTCCAGGTGACTTGTGGGTCGAATGCAAAGTTGCTGTGGATTGGCCCAAAAGGGAGCCATTGAGACATCCCATATCACAAGCTACATCACCGATGGTGATGACAAAATGTAATCAGGTGATTACATTTTTTTAATTGAAAATATTTCCTAAAGATATTGTTTAGGTTAAGATTGACATAACAACTCAAGAGTACAAGGAAACAATGCATGCTTACTATGAGAGACTGTTGTAGGCATCTAAGCAGTGTAGTGGAACAGAGAAGATTGAGTCTAAAGACATGGGACAATTTGTGTACAGGTTTGCACATGGATTGAAACCTGAGATTAGTTTGATGATTCATCAGCACTTTATTTGTTGTCAGAGTAAGCTCATTGGATAGATATCACGATATGCAAAATAATGCAGAGGTGAACTAGAAATGAAACATAAGAAATTGAAGGAGAAGCTAATGATGGCACAGATGAAAGCTGCACAGCGAGGTTTGAATCAATAGTTTGTTGGGGAATACTGGTCCCATGCAGGGAGTGCATCAACAGGGAGTCCCTGTGATGCAAGGTGGTAATGGGTTTCAACCACAAGGTAGAGGTTGTGGTGTTCCAGTTGATAAGAGTACAGGGTTTAAGGTGCCGACTGTGAAAAGTCCAATTCTTGCCACATTTGCAGCAATTTGGGGCATTGAAAGCTTGAATGTCAATTTAAAGCTGGTAACATGCAAATGGGAAGCAGGTTCAGAATGGTGGATTTGTGAAATCTCAAGGTAATAATATGGCCCAGAAACAAGAAGAACAGAGACAGAGAGTACAAAAATACAATGTGCCCCAAGCTCAGGTAATGCAGGTTCCACAAGCCCCGATGCCACAAAAAAATGCAAATGTTCAGAGATATAATTCCAATCAAGTTCCCAATGTAAACACCAATCCTTTTGTGAATCACGGTATGTCTCAACGGTACTCTATGGTGCAAACAGATGAGTATTTCAGCTCAGAACAGTCACAATGATGGGGCTTGAGAGGGGAGGAGGATTGCGTGCTTGGTGCAACCTTAGAGGTAAACCAGAGTGGTCCATTCATGGACAGCAAGGTGAGTGGTTATCCCATTTCATTCTTGATAAACACTGGTACTACTCAGTCTACTGTGAGAACAGCAGCGGGTCCCCACCTACTTCTCCTCAGAAAAAAGAATCCAAGTTTAGGAGTTGCAAACAAACTACTAGCCCTGTTTCAGAAGCAGTGCTTGACAAAATAGGATCCTTGAGGGGAATCACCAATTTGTGGTGTGTGATTTGAGTCCTGTGAATCTACATGGACAAAACCTTTTGTGCAAATTAAATTGTTCCATTAACTGTTCCCCAAATGGCATTGAGTTCCAGACTCATGATGAAGACATTGTCTTTAAACTTCTGAGTCAGAGGAAAGGGATTGCACTTTATCCCATGTTGACAAAAGATGATTTGCCCCCAGAGCTTAGAGACAAAGTGTGACCTAAAGTCTGGGACTTTTCAGGGAAAGTTATAGGTCTCATAAAGGGTGTTGCACCAGTTTGCATAACAGTGAAACCTAATGCGGAGTACCAGAGAATCCCACAATAGAATCTGACCCCTGAAACCATTGTTGGGATTACTACTGTGATTGATTCAATGATTGAGCAAGGCATTCTGGAAGAGATTATGGGAAGGCCATGTAACTCACCCATCATGGGTTTGCAGAAACCCAATGAAAAGTATTGCGTTTTCCAAGACCTGCCAAAAGTCAACTCCATCATTGTACCATTTTGTCCTGTGTTATCGAATCCAGCTAAGTTTTTGTTTAAGATTTCATGTGAGGCCAAGTAGTTCTCTGTCATTGACTTATGCCAAGCATTCTTCTCTACACAGTTGCATGGGGATAGACAATTCCTCATGCGGTTCGGTAGTAATGTTTTGGCATGGTGCTGAGTCCCACAAGGGCATACGACGAGCCCATCAATCTTTAACCTGCTACTTAAGAAGAATCTGGAGTCCTTGGTAATGCCCTATCACTCAGTTTTGATCCAATACATTGATGACCTATTTGTGGGATGAAATACTCAAGAGTCTTGCAAGCGAGACACAATTGCTCTGTTGAACCACTTAACTGAGAATGGACATAAAGTGTCCTGAACCAAATTGTAGTACAGTCGGAAAGAAGTCCTGTACCTCAGACATCACATTGAGAAATGATTGAGGAAGGTGTCACAAGAGAGAATATCCGCAATTCTGAAAATGAATCCGCCAACAATCCAGAGAGAAGTCAGGATGTTTTGGGGAATGGTGGGCTACTGTTGACAGTGGATTCCCAACTTCTTCCTAGTGGTCAAGCCTTTACAGAGGCTGACACACAGAGATGTGTCAAATCCGGTACCATGGGATGACAGCTGCAAGCTTGCCTTCTCAGAGCTGAAAGAATGTTTCTGCTGTGCCACCGCACTATGAATGACTGATTATAATAAATGTTTTGCTTTGTTTTGTAGTGAGAGGGAGGGCTGTGCTCTCTCAGTGCTAACTCAGATGCGCAGGAATACTCGCAGACCTATTGCCTATTTTTCGGCCACAGTTAATCCAGTAGCTGCTGCTTTGCCTGGCAGTCAAAAAGCCATGGCATCTACAGATGTCAGTATTCTGCAGTGCGAGAGCATTGTTTTGGATCATTCTTGGACAGTTTTTGTTCCCCATTCCATAGAGGTATGTTATCTCGCACAGAAACACAACACCTTGCCCACATTTGTCTCACTAAGTATGAACAAGTCATATTTGGAGAGGATAACGTCACATTGAGGAGATGTACTATACTTAACTCTGCTACTTTGTTGCCCATACCTGGAAATGATTTTATTGAAGGTGAAGTTAAGCATGACTGTCTTAATGTTTTCGAACCATGCACCAAGCCGAGACCTGACATACAAGATGTGCCACTACCTGAATCAGATTATGTGATATTTGTTGTTGACTCCTGCTTACGAGACTATGATGGAAACCTGAGAGCTGCTTATGCAGTCTGTACTGTCTCAGGTGTGGTCGAAGTCTCCTGGCTTCAAGGTGTGTTTTCTGCACAGGTCTCTGAATTGATTGCTATTACTAGGCCATGCTGTGTATCAGACCAGCTAAGAGTGACCTTTTTCATTAATAGTCAGTATGGCTTTGGTGTTGTTGTTGCTCGAATATGAATTTACCTTGAAAAAATTGAAAGACAAGAGGTGTTTGGCAAAACAGGAACAGTTGGTTTAATTAAACGCAGCGGCCGAGAGAACAGGCATCAGAGTCGGGGTCTGATTAATGTCTCAAAGCACATTGGTTTTAGCCGTCTTTTTATACATTACAATGAAGCCTCATAAAACAATTTGTACATCGCTTTGGAGACAGAAATCTGTGCCTAGTCACGGGGCAATAAATCTGGTGATTTGATAACAAGCGCAGGTGGGTCTCGACCTTGCATGGAGACAATGTGGGGCCAGTGGGTATGTATCCAGATGTCTGGCATGGAGAGCATGTGATCACTGCGTGCAGTGTGCATGCTGTGTTCTGATTGGCTGAGTGTTCCTAACTTAGTGGGGCATCTCACTTTATGGTGTTTTGGGAATGAGCGCTTCTCCGGCCAAACGTGTTTTATTGGGACCAATCTCCTAAGACCATTGTGGTGTCACTGTGGGATCAATCTAGGTTTTTCTGTTTGTGCGTTTGTCTAAGGGTTACGTGTGATATGCCAATCAGTTGTTTCAGGCCTAGGTCATAGGGCCTGCCTGACCACGTATTTCTGATGTGGGGTTGATGAGGAGGTCATATCAGGTGGCTTCGACAACAGCAATGTGAGTTTGATGTTATACTCACAGATATGATGGCGTACATCGAATTTATCAATATTAACATTCCCCCGTCCAGTTGAATTTTCAACTACAGCAATTGCCCCACACTTCATGACAGTCACATTTTTTGAGATTCATGGCATACATTGACATCGTATATATCAATATTAACATTGTTCATGACTTTAGACAGTTATGGTTGCAACATAGATTCAAGACCTCTTCAGGGTCACCTATGAATGGTGCAAGTGTCCACAACCTGTTACAAGCATTACTGCTGCCTGCCCAGATTGCAGTTGTAAAGTGCGCTACACATCGCAATGACACTGACTATCTTATTGTGAGCTACTGGTATGCAGATGAGACCGCACAATAGTGTGCCCTGAATGCTTGTACCTTTAATGGGGAGTATCAGCATGAAAAGCAGGATGAGACAAATTGCAATTTGTTGTTAACCACAGTTGAAACTTGTGAGAGAGTTAAGAGGTTGCAGGAAGAAGTGTCAGAGGCAGGACAACAAGGCTGGATTAGAGCAGGATGTGTCAAAAGAGATGAGGATGACATTTGAGTTTCAGTAGATGGAAGACCTGACTTGCCAGATGCTTATTATCTCCCATGGTGAGACATTATCATGGACCTGCACATGTAAGTAGAGATGCCTTGGTGCGCTTGGTCAGGCAAACATGATTCAATCCTAAGTTCGAGATTGGTTGCGAAAGGGGTTGTGTAACAGATGTGTTGTGTCCGAGCAGGAGAATGTAGGCAGAAGAACAGGAGACCTCCGGAATTGTGGGACAGATCAACTACACTTTGAAATCCACATTGGCTAAAGTGTGTGTCTCAACATCTCTGAAATAGCCTGATGCTTTGCTTCTTGTGTTGAAGAGTCTGCGCAGTACTCCTGATAGGAGAACAGTATTGTCTCCCCATGAAATCATCATGGGCAGAGCAATGAGACTGCCAGCTGTGTCTGTCAATGCGCTTGTGAATACTACAAATGACATGATTCTTGATTACTGCAAGGACTAGCTGATGTGGTACGTTCTGTGTCTCACCAGGTTGGAGAGGCTAAAGCCCCGCCTTAACAGGAGCAGTGTCATGACGTCAGTCCCGGTCACTGGGTTAATGATGAAGAAGCACATGCACAAGTCGTGCTTGGAACCTCAGTGGCAAGGCCCGTACCAGGTTATTTTGGTCACTACAACAGCTGTAAAGTGTGGAGGTCTCCCAAACTGGGTGCACACCGCACATACTCGCAGAGTCCCTTGTCCACTTGATGGGATAGCAGCACCTGTCACTGATGTGCCGGTGGTTACAGTGATACAAAGGGAGCTAGTTAGTCAAGCTGTTGGGGATCAGCAAGAAGTGAGACAGCACTTGTTCTGCCTGAGGGGGCTCTGAGAGAGTCAACAGTTGAAGTCAGTACAGAGGGGTCACATCCTGTAGTGTTGACTGCATCAGAATCAGACCCTGGCAAAATGCCTAGTGTAACAGTAGTGTGAGTTGTGTCCGGAGACCGGTAATCAATCAGACAGTTGAGAAGGAGCCGCAATTTGTCGGACGTGCGTGTGCCATACACCATCTCAGAAGATACTGAAGGATCTGACCTAAGTGACAATGATGAGGAAGGGAAAGCAGTGAGGAGATTGAAGAGAGCTAGAGTAGTCTGTCAGAGGTACTCCTCACATGAATGGACATGTCTTTCTGTCAATGAATGGGAGAGTGCATTTTGGAAATTTTGGTATAACAGTTTGCATTCAACTGAGCCTCCTTGAACAGAACTTTGTAGCTGAACTCAGTTTTGAAATTGCATTGCCACTAAACAGACTCGGTCAGTTTATCCTGGATGTGATCATTAATGAGTTTGAACTGAGCATTTATTATAGAAAGAACTTAATAGATTCACCCAAACTAGTAAGAAGAGTACCTAGGCCCAAGTCTGCTGGAGGAGCGTAAGGTTGCCACTTAGATGAACATGGAGTAGGGCTAAGGAAGTCCCACATAGATATTTTTTATATATTGCGTTGAAAGGACATTTGTACTTTGCTTTGCAACCTGAGCAAGTGGAAACAAATTGAGAAAAGACAGTGCTGAAATCTTCAATTTAAACAGTCTTGCAACAGAGAACTCATGGATCCTACACCTAACACTGGTAGACATAGATGCTTATCGGTAGGTGTATTTGTTGTTGACGTTAGTACTGATTGCTTTGGTTGTAATATTGAGTCAGCCCCGTTGTTCTTCTGTAAAAGAGCTTAGATCTACAAGTGCCCCTCACACACCATTTCCTACTGACAATAGTTTA
Organism: Calotriton arnoldi; assembly: GCA_963921515.1. NCBI lineage: Eukaryota > Metazoa > Chordata > Amphibia > Caudata > Salamandridae > Calotriton > Calotriton arnoldi. The sequence goes on from CAWUFW010012014.1 coordinate 401,083, forward strand.
CCTGCAATAGATGAGAAAGACTTATATGTAGATGCTTCTAGAGGAGACCATTAATTCAATTCAAAGTTGCTTTATGAGTATGTTGACACTACGGATGCTAGGGATTGCTACGTTTGGATGCAATTACCTGCATCAGATGTGGATGGAATAACTTATCATCATCTACCCTTGAAATTTGGAGTTACCTGTAGTTTATTGCTGAGCTTATTTTATGGAAAGGTAAATATTCATGATTATTACTTGAGCCATGAATTAGTGTTTTCACAAGTTCCTGTGGTGAAGCATTTCAATTGTCAGCCTGATGCTAAGACTTCAGGGATAATGGGACATTTCTTTAGACCCACCATGACTTTAGATGGAGCTTATGCGAATAGACATAATTTAACTTCTTCCTTAACAGGTATAGAAAAGAAATTCATAGATCCAATAGAAGGCAGACAAAGAGATATACAGGCTGAAGCAGCAAACCATTTAAAAGTACCTAAATGGGCCAAAGAGGAAGGTGAGTATAGGTTAGTGGGAGATTTTGCAAAATTAACTCCAGATTGGCAACATCAAGGGAAATTGTGCATATTCATTAGAAAATCTACAACAGACACAATTTATGTGGGAAACAGAAAATGTGATCATACATTTGAAGTTCATGGAAAATGGGGATTATTATATTTAGATGAATCACACCCTGTTTTCCCTGGAGTTATTTACATTTGTGGGAAGAATGCATTTTACAGGTTACACAAGAGATGGTATGGAACGTGATACCTATGGATAGTTTTTCCAAAACTTTATCATGTGGGACAGCTTGGTGACCAAACAGGGGAGAACATTTGAGAACTAAGAGAGGTGCCAGTGCTAGTAAAAATATAGAAGACAATATAGATAATACCATCTGTAGGAGCGATACTTAACTTACATGAAATATGAAAGCCTTATACTGTAGTTGATTAGTCATCTACTAGTACAGCTGGAAGATATTTAGTTATAGATACTGAAATGGTTTTGCAAAATCGACTTGCATTAGATGCCCTTCTTGCAAAGGAGGCCAGAGTATGTCAGATGTTAAAAGTTCAACAATGTTGTACTTACATTCCAGACAACAGTAAGGACTTGAAGAAATACATTAAGAACATTACTGACTTAAAGAGAGATTTGAAAGGGATGAAAGCAACAGGTGCTTGGGAGGCAACAGGGAATGGATTTTCTGCTATTGGCAGATGGTTTGGAAACATAGGGAGTGTAATTGTTAGAAGCATCTTGAAACCTTTAGTGATAATTGCTCTTTATGGATAATTCTTGCTTGTAATCTACAAGAGCTACCAATGCGCACAAGTGAAAAGGGGAGTGAAGAGAAAGAGAGAAGATGTAGAACTTAGAAGATAGACAAAGCAAATACTATGATGACATGAAATTTCGGAGGATTCTAGAAGTTGATGAAAATCACAAGATTGTAATTTGTCCATCTGATAAAAAGATTATTATTTTAGATGTGATGACTTGATTCACCATCAGAGGGGGGGGATTGGTACAGCGTAATTGTGACCCCACCTTTACACCTCACATATACATGACATGAAAGTGCACTTAGCACATGTTTCCTGTGTGACCTAACAACAATTGATACGAAATGCTGCACTTGACATCATTATTGAAGTGCATTCACTGTAGAATTAGAGGATTCATACATAACACTGTGGGGTATATTTACTACGTTTTAGCACGATGTTTGAGTCACAAAAGTGATGCAAATCTATGCTAAATCTTTTTATACTGATTTACTTTTCAGCGCTAAACTTGTTTAGCGCTGGAAAATCACTCAAAAGTAGCGCAAAGAAGCTCATACCGCTGCTTTGCATTACTTAGCGCCAAGGGGTTGTACCATCGGTGGTGCATGGGCGTTCCCTTGCACCTACCCAATGTTTACGATGCTAGGCCCTATGTACTTAAAAAAGTAGACAGGGTTTAGCATAAGAAAATAGTGCCCGTTTCAATTTGGCACTATGAAGGAGGAATGCTTTAATTTCTCCTTTTCTTTTCCGACTTAATATGTGAGCTGCACTGTACAGCACACATGCAAAGTGGGAAAAGGTTTCAAGTTAGTCTAAGCATGGTATTTTGTACTGGAAGGGTTCCCTTTCAGTACAAAACCTATGCTAGACTCATGTAGATACCTTGCACTATGGTGCAAAGGTGTGTCCGTTGCGCACGACAGCATATGTCTGTGCTGGCACTGAGGGGAAGGGAGGACAGAGAGATATTTCTGTAAATATGGCACTCTTCTGCTCTCTCCTTCTCACACAGCACAGCACTGCGGCTACTACACTGCGCTCCATGAGAATCTAGTCAAACTGCCCCCAGTGCCTTAAGCGTATTAAATGAGATATTCTTCGAAGACTTGATGAATAAACCATACTCACATTTTTAGAATGTGTTTACTCTAAATATGATAATGATTTATGTAATGTGTGCACTAAGGTTACACAGATATTTCATATAAAATGTTGCTCTTGTCTATACTTACGCATGCTTATTAAAGATTTACTGTATGCCACGTGCAAATTGAATCAAATGTACTGACAAAGTTATATTCATTTGTGTTTAATAGTGCACATTCATATTAAATGTGCACCATTGATTTAATATTCTAAACTGGTCTTAAGTAGGTCTGTTTCCACTCTGCATAAAATTCTATTTTCCATTTCTGATGACATGACTTTTCCCTTGTAGGTGCATTCACACACATTGTTCGTTTGAGACTAGATATAACAGTGTATTAGCAATAGAGAGAGAGCCTGAAAAGAAGACCTTGACGAAAGAACATGGAGAGCCAGAGAGTTAACTGAAGAGTCCTATTCAGCAATGTTACAATATGGTTTGGTTGAGCAAGGACGATGTCTTTCCCATGTTTAGTGTGGGATATTTCGCAAATTTTACAGCTTACAACGTGAGAATGGAAAAGGACACTGGAACCCCTGATGATACGAACAGAGGGGTGGAACCTGGGTGATTTTAGTGTGGATAACTGGAGTCTACAGTGTCTGATGCTAGAGCCACGTTTCCTAGACTTTGAGAGGCTTAGAACTTCTATGCTTATTCCCTTTTGAATATTGCTGACTGTGGTTTAGGCCAACACTCAGGTTCCCCTGACACAAGAATACACTTGACCAAGCTTCTGCAATGCTAACAACTTCCTATATTTCCTTTTCTTCCCACACTTTGTTGTAATTTTCTATTTTCCTTCATTTTTTTGAATTCTGAGATTCCATAGACAAATAAACCACCTTCTTAGTTTGGACTTTAACTCTGATGATGCTAGATTTTCTCATGTATAGAATAGAGGACTGGAAACTCTTCTCTGAGCACCAGATCTTAATACTAATCTTTTGTATTGCTGTGACTGGATTTCTTGTTTGCCTAATACTGGAATGCCTAAACTACTTTAGGATGTTGGATTTCCCAGTTGTTATTCTGTATCGTTATAGCATGGTGCTGAGATTTGTGTTCCTTAACTTGACTGCTAATTAATATTAAACCTTCTTAACTCTAGTCACTGATTCCTGGTCTTTATTGTGTGGCCAAATCGGTTATACTGTCAAGTGAAATTGATTGATGAGATGTTAACTCCCCTCACCTCTCAGTTGGAAAGAAAGGTCCATCGGAGAACGAATGGTAAGTGGCTTGTCCAAAAAAGCTGCAACAAAAGTGTGAGGATTTTTTAAAGTGAATTATGTGACAATCTTGCTGGTGTGAAGGAAAGGCTGTATGATGTTGTTTTCTTCTAACACAAAAACATTAAAATACCTATAACTCAACAGTGCAAATATTTCAAAATAAATAAACATTTTGGAAAGCACAAATGAAGCACTTTGTTTCTAACTGTGTGTGATGGAAAGTTAGGGCCAGATGTATGAAGCGTTTTTTCCGTTCGCAATTGGGCCGGTTCTCAGAATCGACCCGTTTGCGAACAGGAAAAAGCATTTTGGGATGTATCATCCCAAAAGGCATTCGCAAAATAGGGAATCGCAAAAATTGCGATTCCCTATTTTGCAAATGCATTTAAGGAATCGCAATTTGCAATTCCTTAAGTGAAATGCAGGAAGCCAAAAAGATTTGCGACCTGCCTTTAAGGAATCGCAAATTACCACCAACTTCAAGTTGGTGGTAATATGCGATTTCCATGAAAAATTCACTTTTTTTGCATTTTTCAAGGTGCCATGTGGCGTACATACATGCCCTTAGGGCATGTATGTGCGCCACATGTGCACACTTACCTTTTAGGGGATGCAGCAGGGTGGCCTTTTGGCCCCCCTATCACCCTTGAAATTGCATTCGCAATTTGCGAGTACCTATTTGGTACTCGCAAATTGCGAATGTCTTCCCATTCATTCCTATAGGCCTAGAGGCCCATAGGAATGAATGGGAAGGTATTCCTTAATAGCAAATCGCAATTTGCAATTCGCAATTGAGGAATATGTAGGAATCGCAATTATTATTGCGAAACCTACATACATTGCATTTTGCAATTCCATAATAGCGAATCGGTAAAATTCGCTAATATGGAATCGCAAAAGCAATTCTTGATACATCTGGCCCAAAGTTTTTAGTAGGATCAAAACAAATAAAGAAACTTTACTTCGTGATGCACAAATGACAAACATTTGCTTAAACTCAATTTCCACGCATTATTGTTTCTGAGCTGTATAGTTTTATCAGTAAGACTTTAGCAGTCATTTCAATGGAAAATGTGCTGTCTGCTAATGACCTTGGCTGCCACACCATGCTTTATTGATATATTTGTGACAGTGTGCTTCTAAATGCAACACCATCTACACATTACACCATTGCCACACTACTGATGAATAGGTATAGCTCATTTGTGACACTTGTTTCTTGCGTGATGCTTGGATTTTTGCCCTTTGATTTCAGTGGTGTAACATTAATGGACAGCAGCAAAAAGAACAGATGATGGACGGAATGCTGAACAATGCTGAACAATGCAAACTTTCACTCCCAGTCACAGATCTGGGTTTAATCCATTGTTTGTTTGCTCACCACACCGCCCCAGTTTGCACCCAGCCATATTAAAATCAGTCTTGACCCTACTCCTCATGGGAACAGTCCAGCCCGAACTGCCTAGCCAGGTCCTCCCTGGACCGGAAACAAGCATTCTGGGACTGGTTTCGGGGTATCAATCCTCATTAGCCGGGCTAGCTTGAATCTAGTGTCACAGTGAGCGCGGACCCACGTCTGGGCATACCCTTCCCACTTAGGGCGACAAAAAGCAAAAATAACAGATGATGGATGGAATGCTGAACAATGCAAACGTTCACTCCCAGTCACAGATCTGGGTTTAAAAAGCAAAAAGAATAGATGATTGACAGAATGCTGAACAATGCAAACATTCACTCGCAGCCATAGATCTGGGTTTTAATCCATGTTTTTTAGCTCACCATGGCACCCCAGTTTACACCCAGCCATATGCAAATAAGTCTTGATCTTGCTCCTCATGGGAACAGCCCAGCCCAAACTGCCAACCAGGTCCTTCCTGGACTGGAAACAAGCATCCTGGGAGTGGCTTTGCGGTATCACCCCTAATCAGCCCGGCTAGCTTGAAATCAGTGGCACAGTGAGCCCGGGACCTATGTCTGTGCATACCCTTCCCACTTAGAACAACAAAAGCAAAAAGAACAGATGATGGATGGAATAGTGAACAATGCAAACATTCAGGCCCAGTCACAGATCTGGGTTTAATCCATCGTTTTTTTGCTCACCCTACCACACCAGTTTAGACCAAGCCATATGCAAATCAGTCTTGACCCTGCTCATCGTGCGAACATTTCAGCCTGAACTGCCAAGCCCTCCCTGGACTGGAAACAAGCATCCTGGAACCGGTTTTGGGGTGTCACCCCTCCTCAGCCAGGCTAGCTTCAATATAGTGGCACAGTGAGTACGGGACCCACATCTGGGCATACCCTTTCCACTTAGGACGACAAAAGCAAAAAGAACAGATGATGGACGGAATGCTGAACAATGCAAACATTCAGCCCTCATCACAGATCTAGGTTTAATCCATTGTTTTTTTGCACACCACCCCGCCCTAGCTCGATTGAGGGCATTAATGGCAACACCACTAGTCTGAAAACCTTTCCAGCAGTGCTGCCTGATAGGACCACATGAGCTCTTACAGCCCTGCGAGCTTGCTGTTAGCTCTGTCCAATTCTCCCAGGTGCTGGAGTCAGACTCTGAGCAGCAGAATTTACTAAAGCACCTATTGACGCACTTCGACAGCCTATTGAACACGCACTTAAAGGCTGAGCAGTGCTCATGCTCACTTTTGTAAATGCAGAGTGCAACATTCGGCCCTGGCTGCCAAATGTCAGCTGAGGTCATAAGAAGATGTTTCACTCATGCTGCTGGATGTGTTCTGAAGACAAGTCAGTCACAGTAATCACTGCATTCAGCCTGATGGATGGAGGGCATACGTAGGCAGTTAGTAAAAGAATATAGATTTACTTAAAACAGAGTACTGGACCTGGGAAAATGAATGATTGAGTCTTGTTTGTTTCATTTTATGTTCAAAAAGTGCACTGAAAACTTTAAAACAACTTCTTGATTTCTCTAATGCACAATTCTTTGTTATTAATACAAAAAGGAATAATTATTCTTCTGAGACCCATGGAAACCGTCCAGAATCTCAGACAACAAGATGGTGTTTCCCAGAGCGAGATACTCGGAAAGCGGGAACTCAAGTAACTCTTTTACACAGTATTGTAGTAGAGAATGGCAAGCCACCAAATTAACAGGGAAGCTGACCCAAAGGTGTGTCTTGGCTCTAAGAGCCCATCTTGGCTCTAAGAGCCCTGGCATGAGCTGAGCGATGGGAATATTTAGCATGGAGATAATGCAACAGATATTAAGTAAAAATAAGATAAAGCGTCTTCAAAATTCAAAAAAGTATATTTCTTTGTCAAGTGTTTCATCTTAGTACACCAGATTATATCACTGAATTGAGAGGTGTTTACTAAAAGTGATAGTTCTTAAACATCAACTTAAAGACAATCATGCCCTGGAGGCGGGGGGGCCTGGCTTGGACGGCGCAGTGAAAGGCGGCTTGACTTTGCTGCTCCCATTGCCACGGATTGCAAACTAACCCTGTTGCTATCTGCAAGTCACCTCATGTGAGAGAAACAACAGATCCGAACGTGGTAAGATCGCAGGCACCCATGAATGTAATTCATGCATGGAGGTTTTTTTTTTTTTTTTTACAGAGTTTTATATAGCGCAAACTTGACCCGATTTGGGTATCAGAGCACTTTACACGAGCGCCAGTTGCATTACATGAGGACACATTCATTTTTGTTAGGCACGGGGAGATTAAGTGATTTGCCCAGAATCACAGGATGTTGTGCATCCCTGCAGAGACTCGAACCTGGTTCCCCAGCTACGAGGTCGACCGCCCTAGCCGTTAGGCCAACTCCTCTCCCCAATGGCGCTTTCCGGCACTATCCTGTCCAAGTGTCTGATTCTCATGAGCGGCCGCGTGTCAAAAAACAAAGTGGCCTACGGTACCAGACGAGACCAGGCAATGATCTCCAGACATGTCCAAGCTCTAGACTCCAAGTAAGCTCCCTTCTCTGGTGCTCTTGCTCCCATTGTAGGCTACCCAGAGTCTACCTACCAGTCACTCATGTTAACCCTTTTTGGAGTGTAAATGCGTCTTCTGAAAATTCAAGGGTCTTATTCTACTCTGCCTGAACTTAAGATGGCAGCTCACCATGAGGCACCTTAAAAATCTTTGGAGCCGCCAATTTCATGCTCTTCTGGGCATCTGCATAACTACTAATAGCAACATCTGAACTTCAATGGTATGTTTAGGCAAATCCACACGAATTTGTGACTCTCTGTGACTGGTCTGCGCTTCAAATCCAGTATCACTACTTGAGCACGAGTTTCTACCCCGAGCTCTACTGGCACGTACAGTCAATATCAGCCACTTCTAAGACTTACAGTACTTCAAGCCCTCCAATCCATCTGGCTTATTATGCTCATCTTGGGTCAAGTCTGGCTGACTTGGTGTCACTCTCCTGAACCCATGTGTTCTCTCCCCACCAGAAGTTGCTCTTTGCTTTTCAGACCTGATATAGAAGCCAAATCAATATGTAACGGAGTACTTCTGTGAAATGTATTCTGATTTTTAGGGCTTCATATCGCTTCATATAGCTGCCACTGATTACCGACTCTGCATACAGGCAAGTGCGTATTCAATCACTACGCACTCTTTCCTCATGACCACTACGTCCGCAATTCTCATCAACTGTAATAGAGCAGAAAGAGGAGAGGGTTTTCGCCTGTGTTTCGAGCCCTTATTCATAGTTAGACTGGCATGTAAACCAAACTGTCTTTCTTCTGGCAAAACCATGGACGAAAAAGAAAAAAAAGCCAAATGAGCCCAAAAGTGGCGCCTCCGTACCTGACTCGCCTATTGAAGGGAAAATAGACATAAACAACCCCAGGGACATGATCCTAAAAAAACTCACTGAAGTACATGATCTGGCTAAATCCACCAAGGCCAATACAGACATGATGCAACAGGAACAATGTGCGATCAGAACTGACATTAACACCCTTAATGCCAAGGTGACTGACGCAGAGGCGTGAATGAGCTCTTTGGAAGATAAAAATACTATCTCAAGCAAGGACGTCCAGAAACTACAGATCTCAGCCAAAACCTTACAAAGAGATATGGCTGAACTAGAAGACAGAAATCACATGGGAACTTGCATATTTTTGGAGTGCCAAAAGGATCAGAAGACTCATCAGACTCTTGGATAGCCTTTTTGGAGAGATGGATTTCACTAATGAGGCACTACCCTTCAAAAAAAGACATTGAACTAGAAAGGGCACATTGCGTCCCATCTTTCAAACCCGACAACATGAACATCACGCGCCAGATTGTCTGCCATCCTCTAAGATGGAGCTAATTCTAAACCATATGCGTGAAAACAACCATATACTGTGGAACAGACACAAAATATTTATTTCACAAGACTATCCCAAGTCCACAGTGGAAGTCAGAAAAGGTTTCCTTGCCCTTAGATCTAGACTTAAGAACTCGAATATTAACTATACTACATCTTCAATGAACAGAGATCTACAAACTTTCTTGGATGAAAGGGAGGGTGTTTTAATGGCTACCCATCAACCGTCTTGCAATAAACAATTAGAAGAGTGGTGATAACACTGTTTGACAAAAACCCAGGCCTAACCATAGGCTCCCACATAATAGATAATGAAGGAAGATGGATCCTAACAAAACTCTCCAAATACACAACCTCCTTCCATGTCCTCAATGTGTACAGCCCAACACCAAATATCCTGAATTCTAGGACTACCTGGCTACTCCTCTAAACTAAATTCCTGTTGATGGATTAACTATCATGAGCGGGGAGCTTAATCTCCCCATGGATGTTACTCTTGATAGGCAATCCAAAACCTCATTACAGCCCCCAAATCTCAAAAGTCGCTTCTTAAACTATGCTCAAGATTCCATCTAAATGTCTCTTGGAGACACAAGGGATTCCACCTTTTTCTCCAACACACACAAATCATACTCCAGAATTGACTACCTCCTGATATCTAAGACGTTCTAGAACCTCTTTTACCATGCTTGATTAGCCACACACAGGTGGGTTTCATAGAGAATCAACTATCTAATGACAGCACTCGCCTCCCATGCCATAATCTACAAACTCGGATATTGTGGCGATAACCCCAGATGCAGAAAAGGCATTTGATGTGGTCTCCTGGACGTTTCTACGTGAAACCCTCCTGAAGTTTAACCTGGGTGAATATCAGAGAATATCAGTCACTCAATTCCTTCATTATTGCAGGTTATAAGCTCAACCGGGACAAATCTGAAGTCAAGGATGTAAACAATCTCTGCACTAGTGACCTCCTAAATTCTACAGGGCTGTCCTGGCAACCCTAATTCATAAAATATCTGGGTCTAGAATTTGTCTCGAACCTGTTAGAAACTCATCAACATTACAAAAAAGTGACGTTAAAGATAATTGAAAATTTACCAGGTGGATGGAACCCTAAATTCATTCCTTCGTGGGGCCGCATGGAGACTATCAAAATGATGGGGACCCCGATAGTCAATTACCTTATAAGTATGATGCCTCTAGTAATATCTGATGATTTCCACCACAAACTTGAAAAGCTATTTACAAAATTTAAATGGCAAAACAAATGCCCCAGAATTTCAACCAATAAACTTTGCCTCCCTACGAATCTCAAGGTTGTTAACCTGGCCCATTTCAGGAATTACCAAACTGCTTTCTTAGGTAGACAAGGCTCTTTATGGTTCTTCAATCTCTGGATTATTTCTCCTCATGGCTATCAGTTGAAAAATAAATTCTTGGAGATTTTCACCCCATAATACTTTTATCCCCTCAAAACCAAATCCTCCCTACCAGCCAAATACATCTTTAACAATACAAAATGGGCTCTTTTGAAGATTGATAGACTACTGGAGACCCCAGTTGCCCGTTCTAAGCTGACCTCACTCTGGTATAACTCTAAAATCAAAATTCAGGACACACCCATATTTTGGCATTCATGGGCATCTAAGGGCATCCATTTCTTGAAACAATTAGACATTCAGAAAGCCCCTCTTTCCTTCAAAGAACTACAACAATATAACCTATTAGATATAGACTTTAAAGACTTCCTTAAGATCAAAGCCAGTCTATATATAACTAAATGCCCCAATGTGGATCCCTCTCTTTCTGCTATCATCTCCTCCTTTAATAAATTCAGTCACCAAACCTCCAAGTTTTACCACCTCTCAAAACCTAAAACTACACATCTGACCTCAAAATTACGGAAGAAATGGGATACACTTGGGTCTATTTCTTCAGAGGAAGGGGGCCTGATTTTGAGATCAATAGTCTCAGACAAAATCGCCCCCTCTTTATCCCAAAAGAAATACTGGCTCTTGCGTAGGAGATTCTGGACTCCCTCTCGCCTTCATAAGATGTCTCTTAGAGAGGACTCAACATGTTAGAACTGTAATGAAGCCACTGGTGATCTTCCACATTTACCTCTTTTACTGTAGTACTGTTTCTCAGTTCTGGTACTGAATATTCAGTTTCTATAAGATCCCTATTTGGGATCCATCTGAGATGGGACTTTCTTTCACTTATCCAAGGCTTCCTTGATCCACAGCTCAAGGCACATAATGATAGTCTTCTGGTAGACATATTACTATCTGCTGCCTGTAAATTCGTCCTTACTAACTGGAAAAGCACTGCTGTCACCTCTTTCAAGTCCTGGCTGAACTTGGTCTCTTACTTAACGGGTGCCTATAATATTACTCTCCAAAACTTCCCCTGGAGATCAGGGTCCAGATCTGGTTGGAAGACACTAGACAACTACTTCACCAATACCAGACCACCATGAGTCCCTTAGCGCACCATGAAATGGTCTCATAACCATTACTTACCACAAACTCCTCTCTTGTTTGTCGCCAGACTGCTGCTTTTACGAAAGTGTGTGTGTTGCCATTTCTAAATACAAGATTGTCATGCCGACTACTGTAATCTCTTGACTCACTTTTTACTCTTATGTTTTATTTCACATTCAGAAATTGGTTTACCTTATGCTTTGCTTTCCCTTTGTTTCCTAACATTGTATTAAGTATTTTTGTACAAGAGTATAATTGAATTTACCTGCCTTTTCCAACATGTGATTTGCATTGCTGTATCATGACAACTTTTCATTTTTGTCTTCTTGTGCAAAATACAATAAAGTATTTTGAAATAAAATAAACAATCATGCCCCACAGCCCCAATCTGACAACAATACCATTGGTGAAGTAAGAGGCAAGTTAGTTGTTGTATCCACTCTTTATGTAGGCTACATTATTATTTTATACAGACCAATATTATAGTCCATTAGGTCAAATTCAGGAGAATTTCTTGGATAGCACAAATCCTCATGTATTTCAAGGTTTTCTCATATGCAATAACGAACAAATAGGAGGCACAATAAAATAAAATAATTTCCTAGGATCACACAAATTGATCACATGGCCAAGACAGAATTGATCCCATGTTTTCAGGTTTCGCATTGTGTAAGTCAGCCACTAAATTGGTATCCCTTTCTCATTCCTGTTTAACATCAAGGTATAATGGCTTGTCGTTCATTCTTGGTGCATGAGGTTAGAGTGTGGGTAATGGGCAGAAGTCACAAGAAAGCTCAGCTCATTTTGGGCTAGATGACTCAAGAGGGCCTTGAGCTGAACCAGAGTCTACCATCTGGCTCGAGCCTTTCAGTGGCTCACCAACCTCTATAATTTATTCTGGGTAGTCTGTGCCTGATATAAGTTTAGATGCTGCTGCCAGTGTGAATCCTGTTTTGTATGGGAGGATATCTTAGCTTGCACTGCTGATAACCATCTTGTACCTGTGTTGCATGTGGGGGGAACATACACTGCTGCCTAATGCTGCACATTGTGTGTGTGTGTTTATACACAGGTGTGGACTGATGCTGCATATGCTGCCCCCTGCTCTGGGCATGCAAGGAAAACCTGCAATGTTTACAACCAGATAGGTAAGTGGTATATGGGTGTGAGGGAAGCGTTGTACTCCTGCCAAGCGGTGTACCTGTTTTATATGTGGTAATCTTGCTATCTGTGTGTCAAGCTCGCACTCATACACCTCAAAGCTGTTTCTTACACCTGTACTAAATCTGAAGTGATACTTTTTTGTTGTATCTGAGGAAGGCGTAAAATGGTGCTGCCTAGTGCCCCACTTGTTCCATGTCTTCAAAGGAAGCTTAAAGTGGCCTTGAAATACCACAGTTGATCTGTGTCTTTGAAGAAAGCTTGCACTGGCTGGCCTTGTGGTAAAACACTTGTTCCATGTCTTTGAAGCAATTCTGCACTGGCCCTGCAGTGTCACACTTTTTTTATGTCTTTGAATGAAGCTTACCCTGGCCCTGAAGTACCACTTTTGCTCCATGCTTTTGAAGGAAGCATGCACTGACTAGTACTGCAGCGCCACACCTGTTCCATGTCTTTGAAGGAAACTTGCACTGGTCCTGCAGAACCACACTTATTCCATGTCTTTTAGATTTTGATGCTCTTGACCAGTTTTGTATGTCTTATGCATGTGAGTCAATGACCCCCTTTGCTCCTCCTTCCTGTGCTCAATTTACTTCTGTGTGGTTTTGGTCTGCCCAAAAGACTGTATTATCTGTCTCACCAGCCTTACATTTTCTCAAAAATGATACATAATCTTGCTTACAGAAAATGGCTTTTGGTAGGCCAACTTCAGATGTTCATCAGCGAGAATGCCATTCACATATTGGTTCAGCTCTTCAGAACAGCATAAATACAATTGGGCTGTGGCTCAGCCCTCTTCATTGCTGTTGCAAATGTTTGGCTCTGCCTAGTAGATAACCGCTGTTCTGTAGGATATAAGACAGTCTGAGTAACAGTATTTTGCCTACTAACTCTGTGTTACTCTGTATCCATATAAGTCCGACCTCCGAAAATATTTCCTTTAATTCATCCCCCAGCCGCTCACCTGCAAATGCAGACTACTGCTAATTGAGTAATGAGAGTACCAGCAGCTGTGCTGCCATTGCCTCTGGACCACAACATTCTTATGCAGAGCACCAAGCATCACTGCTGCAAGATTCAAAACAAGGCCACATCTTGAAACAGTATTCTGCATACATATGAACGCTCTCCTTTCCCACATACGTCGGGAGCCCAACCTGATGCCCTTCCGGAAACTCCTTAAAACCTGGCTTTGCCAAAATTCCGCCTAACAAACTGTCCTCTCTGTCCGCGTCCGCTGATAGCGCTGGGATGCCTCAGGGTAGCTACACGCTTTATACATGTTTTTTCATTCATTCATTCACATATGTTACTGCTCCAAGATGGCAGACCAGTGTGAAGCTTTCCTGTTTCATTTTTATTCAAGCACTCGCCCTCCACACTTAGTTGCCATATTTTCTCTAATGTGTTTCTTTATTTATTTTAACATATGTTTGTACTACAAAGAAAGCCAACACCTTGCTTTTTAGATGGCAAGTAGGACTTTTTTCACACCAAGGGCCTGATAACAAGTTTGGTGGTGGGGCAGCAGGACCGCCCCGTCGCCGTACCGCCAAACCCGTGTGAGAACCGCCTGCCATATTATGACTATTTTAGTCACTGGTGGGTGATTCTTTGGCTTTCCCACAGTGGTGCCTATAAGATAGGCACCGCAAGGGGAACATCAAAGTAAGTTCCAGCACAGCATGGACCGGGAAGTCCATGCCGTGCTGGAACTGGGGGTGCATGCACACAGGGGGGGTACATGTTGTGCCCCCCTGTGTGCATCACATGGAGTGAGGCACAAAGGGGCCATGTAGGGCCCCCTTTCTTTTCACACAGCCATTTTTTTTAATGGAGGAAAGATCTTCATGAAATCAGTGGCGGTGAGGAAAGTCGTAATATGCTTGGCAGGACCGTAGCGGTCCTGCTAATCCTATTACAACCTTAAGACCGCTGAGCCACCACCAGGGAACGGCGGTTTCCTGGCGGCGGTGGCGGTCCCAGGGTGGCACGGCTGCCAGGGTCGTAATGTGGCAGTCGGAAGATGCCACTGCTGCCCCACTATGAGTCTGGCAGTCTGAGGACCACCAGACTCGTAATTAGGCCCGCCCTACCACGGGTCTTTCCCACAAAAGTCCACAAAATTAGACTCAGTCAACAGTGCTGGTCCAAGTGTGGTTAATGGGAGATTAGATAACCTTAGTGGACATTCAGGCTTCATTTTAGCTTACCTCAACAGCTTTCATTTGTGCTGGTGGCTCTATGCATCAGATACTCAACCTGTGGCTCCAATGCCATTATCTGTCCCAACTCTGATCGTTCCTAGTGAGCGGTGTAGCAGTGTACTTGTGTTAGTGCAGAATAGCCACCATGTTCAGTGAGTGAATTATGATGTGGGGGCTGTTGTTTGAATGCAGGATTAACATTGTCTTTTGTGAGTGCAGGGTAAGTTCTGTACAGGTTGAAATTGTGCCTGTGTATGTACAGAGTAAGGCATATGCCTGTGTGAGTGCATCATAAGGGATGTGCCTCTGTGAGGGTAGCACTGTGAATGTGTGGTCTCTGCATGTTTTGTCTTTGAGTGTATGCATTTTACAAGGGACAAACCTATTGGTTTTGTTGATGATTTTTAGGGTTATGGCTTTGAGTTGCAGAAATGCAGTGCAGGGAGTAGATATACAACAGAGCGTGTATGAGAATGGTAGTGAATTTTGATATGGCAGATGCAGACTCTGTCGAAGGAGGTTGAGACGTATTAGGGGCAGCTGACATACTGAGATGTCAGTCTAGTAAGATGGGGTCAGTTACTTTGCTTGCACTAGGTCCCGTGGCAACCTCGCTGTGCCACTGGACAATGAGGCACCAATGAGAGTTAAATACAACATTTACACACAGCATCATAGGTGGTGCTTAAATTGCTAACTGCTAAGGGCTGCTAATTCTGCAACTGAACACATGAAATCTTACCCACATCTGTGTTCAGTTGACCCTCTCTGAAAACGGGCCCATGTGGGAAATTTACTGAAATTTACTGAAATTTTCAGGTCAGCTGGTGGAAAACCAGGACTGTCCTTGCAAAGTCCGAGCACCTGATCACCCTATCTGAAGCACATCAAATAATGACCAGCCTACATGACTGCATGTGCAACATAGACATTACCTCTGAGGACTAAATGATGTGAAACCCCCTTAGTCTGTCCTTTGGAGCCCACTTGTCAATAAGTTGAACAAACAGCCATTTGCATAATATTGCGCTCAGATGCATGATGAGCTTGGGTGGGAGGCAATGTTTATCTGGCAGCATTGCTAAGTATTGCTGGGGTTTCATAAGTTCCTTTGGCTGCTATCCTGTTCATGGCTAACAACAGGCCCAGTATCATAGGAGTCAACTTCAGACATTGGAAGCTTTTATCCAGCTGCACTTTGTTGTGAATTGGTAGGCTACACATATAGGAACACACTGCAAATTAGGGGGAGGATCTGCTAGAAGTTGTTGAGAGTACTACACATTGTCTTTACTGAGTGTCTGACATTACTGACCAGAGTTAACACGACACAAACACTGATACACACTCTGCCTGCTGTGTTCTCGCAAAGATATGTTATTGAGGAATCACAACTAGCTCCATATCAGAGTGCAGGCATTCTTATCATTCTTTGTCTTTGTTGCTCAGATGTCTGTCTTACCTGAAATTAGTTCTTGTTACGGATTGTTTTGCCAGTGAATAACTAGAGATGCTGCTGAGCTCTTACTGTTAGCAGGCATGTCTCTTAAGTACAGGCACTGTCTGCCAAGTGGTCAATCCATAATCCTAATGTACAGAAACACTCATACTTGGGTTATCTACCAACAGCTAAACGTGCTATAAGAAGAAATTGAAAACGTCAGGCAATCCTCCAACTCACATTGACATTTTGGATAAAAAAGTGTCCTAGGTTTATCCTGAAAGAAACCAATGGAATTGCTTTCTTCAAAGTGAAGCACAGGTGAGAGAGACACCTATTACTTTGCACATTTGAAGCCACCTTGTCCCATCTCCCTTCCAATGATTTGTTTTCGTCAGTTGCATGGCAATTTCTCCTTTGACTGTTCATCGTACTTTATGGCTATCGGCAAGTCAACAGCTCTTTCCCAAACCTATAAGGCTGTGACTGCTCCCAAATTTTGTAATTTGTGATGTATGTTCTTAATGAGTGTCTACTGGTAATTCATTTTTCCAAGCTTTTCTCAGAACGAGTAGTATGCATATCGTAGGCACGCTTGCCCTTGTAGAAATCTTCCAATGTATTTTATTTTGGAAAATAAGGATTTCTGTTTTCTGGGAATTGTAAGCCAGAGAGTGGAATGCGGCACGATGCACTTTATTTATGCTCAGAATAACACTGTTTATAAATATCTTGTTATATCTGAAATAAAATTTGATCCCAATATTCTAATTTATGGTGTATATTCTTGATGAATGTGTAATGGTAATCAATTTTCGATATTTTTCTTGGTCTTCGAACACCTTATGTATCTGCTCAATAAAAAAACATTTTTTTTTCAAAAAAAGGCTGTGACTGCTATTTTGTAATCATGGCCAACGTATCCAATCTAAAATAATTTGATTATGGCACAGCCCACCTTCGCACTACCCCTCACCTTCCACATTGTTTCCGGAGCTTCCCTTTATATTTGTGCCTCCCTGAAGTAGCTGTGTGTCGATGATTCCCTTCAGAACCACAGTAGGGGTACTGAAATCTGCCCAAATATTCAAGGGCGGAATATTTCACTATTCTTACTCAGGTCGGTGTTTTCGGATGTCATTGTTTTAATTTGAGCAGCAGCGACTAAAACACTAGCCTAAGAACTTGTACTGATGCGGGTGTCACTGCCCATGTAATAAAAAAGTGCCTTTTTTTGCACTATTCCGTATGTAGTTTACTCTCCTGTGTGTACTTCTAAGTAACTTGATGCATCGGCATTTAATGAACGGTTTAACATTTTTATGCAGTTCACAATCCTACCTGTTTTTGATCTCCTAATCTTCTAGCCTTCACAAGTACGTAATTTCACGATCCAAAACCAGAAACTAACTTGCATGTTGTTTGTTTTTTTAATTACGCTGGGCCCAGATTTGAGCCTTCCATAGGGCTTAATTTCAAAGAGCCCATTAGGCCCGGGTTCTGATTGGCTTCCTTGTCAGCGACCTACAGCGTGGAGGCAATCTTAATTAAAGAAAGCTTGATTGAAGGACTTTTTGACTACATTTATTCCCTTTCAAGCCTTGAAGGGTTTCATTCAAGAAGCGCCACCTGATCCGCTCTCATTAGTTTCATGTGTCGGCAGCAGAAAGACATTTTCATTACTCTGCCGACGAAGCCTTTTCACTGGGTAATTCACTTTTGTTTTTTGTGTCTTTTTTTCTGATCTTTCACTTGCACATAAGCACCTGCCTTGACTCTGTGTCCCTTCATCATTTGTATTTTGTGGTCCTGAGTGCTGGATAAAGTGGGAGATGTTAAAAACATTTCAGCCAATTTAAATGCATGCGGGGTGGGCGTTACCCCGCAAAAAGCCTTGTAGAAGTGGCGCATTGAAATCTATGAGATTTCAGTGCGCCACTTCTAGGACGCCATTGCGTCAATATATTACGCCTGCCTCACAGCAGGCGTAAGACTGTGATGCAGGCCCTTTCACATGGGGCTTGCCCTATGATTGCTGTTTTCAGACACACCCCAGCAATGCACCACTTTTGCGCAGACAGATACGTCAATAATTCTGACATATCTGTCATTCCTTGCGACATGATTCGTCATACAATAAATATGATGCATCCACCATGTCACAAGGAGGACACAGTGAAATCGGTTGTATCGCTGTTGTCACGCAGCAATGCGACAGATTTCATAAATGAGGCCCTTAGAATTTTATTTTTTGTAAATCTATGAGAAATGACTTATTAGCAATCTCCATTACTCCGAATCTTAACCTTCCCTGTCCTAGTCCTTATTAACTGAGGGGCATATTAACAACGGCCAGCGATAATTATCGCTGGCCGTGCTTAGCGTGAGGAATCCTATCGCCGGCTATCGCTGGAAATTATCGCCATGCTAGCGCTGTATTAACAACGCTTAGCGCAAAGGCGATAATTTTCCAGTGATAGCGATGTTTTCCATGGAACATCGCTGGTTTTCCAGCGATGTCCCATGGAAAACGGCGATATACTTGGCGATAGGGCCTGTGGTCTTAGCCACACAATCCACCCCCATGTTAGGTATGCCTTAGTCAGGAATTTAGCAGACGTTAAATTCCTGCGTTAAGGCATACTTAACGCAATTTAAAATATCGCTAACCCACGTTGCTAATATGGCGATACCTGGGTTAGCGATATTTCCCCTGTTGTTTTCACAGGCACGCCCCTTTGCATCTCATTAGCGATGCGATGGGAGGCGTGCAGAAAACGGACGCTAAGTCAGGAATCACGCGCTAGCGTGTCCTTGTTAATTCGGCGATAAAATTATCGCCGCTTTTCGTCCGAAAACGGACGCTAAAGCGGCGATAATTCATTAACGCCGCCTTGTTAATATGCCCCTTAGTGAGCCCTCTCCTTAGACTGGTCTTTATAACTAGCCCCCTACCATGAACAATGACATACATAAAATCAATGTATTCATTGTAATGTAAAATTAATGAACTGAGGATAATACAGCTTGTGTTAACGCAGATGAGGGGTGATTAGGATTACCCACCTGTAATTTAGTTTTAAATACATATATATGGAGTGGCCAAGTGGCTGTTTGTAGACATCGTTTCATTATGGTCAGTGTTTGGGTGGTATTTATAGAGTGCATTTTCGCTGTCGAATCATGGTCCTGAAGTAACTGCAACACTAGCAAAACCTGAAACTTAGAATAAAATATAACTTCTGGAGTTTCCTAAAAAGTAGAAGATTGGATTCCGATCTGAAATGATTGGGGGCGTAAACTTCTTGGGTAAAAAACTAGAGATCAGTAGTAAATTGCTTTATGAATATTTCTGCTTTCGACATGTAGCAAGTGAAGCTGTTTCAGTATTAGTGATAGGTGAGAATATTTAGGTGTATGGGAAATTAATCATGCTGCAGCATTCGGAAAAATCTGAAGTCGATCCATAGCAGCTAAATAAATTTCATTGCCATAGTCCACCCTGGCCTGGACTGGACTACAACATTCACCATTCAAATATGATGACTGGAATCAGTAAAAGGTAGTAAAGAATTAAGGGCCAGATGTACAAAGCATTTTTCCAGTCGCAAACAGCCCGATTTGCAGAATCGGGCCTTTTGCAACCAGAAAAATGGTTTTTCCAATGTACAAAATGCAAAATGCAATTTGCATTTGCGATTCGGTATTTGGAAGGGACGTGATTTGGGCATCCCTTCCAAATTCCGAATTGGTATGGTATGTATTGCTGTTTTGGGACCAAATTCCGATCGCAAAACAATAATACTTTACCAGCATTTTGAAAGTGGTGGTAACCTATTCACAAATAGGAAGAGGTCCCCTTGGGACCCCTTCTACTTTGAAAATGCTGAAAAAATATTTTTTAAGAGCAGGCAGAGATTAACGGTTGGTTTGATTCAAAGTGCACCAAAGCGTATACCCATTTGAAAGATGCACTCCATAAGACAGAGAGAAACCAAGACGAGATTAAACAATGCAGGAAAGCGTATAATCTGGCCAGAAAAAATAGAAAAAAAGAATTGAAAGACCAGGCATGGGATACGCTCTATGAAGCATCACTGAGGAAGGATTGCACTTCATTTTGGCAGGCAGTTAATGCCCCATTCCTTTCCAATAATGATGGCGCCAAGATTGAGGTTGCAATTGATGAAAAAGTATGGATTGACTTTTTTTCGAACGTATATAGTATCAAGGGGAATGAAGAATCTCCTACTGACACTAAATTATTAGAACAGGGAGGCACGGTAGGCATTACGCCTATTGAGCTGCATATTACATTGGATGAAGTGACAGCGGCAATTAATGCTAGTAAAGGAGGTAAAGCCCCGGGACCAGATGGTGTGCTGATGGACTTATTTAAGTCCACCCCACCACTGTGGTCCCCACTGTTGACTCGGGTGTTAGAGGCCTGTTGTGCCTGTTGTGCGAAGGGTTTTATAAAGTCTTGGTCTGAGTCAGTGATTATACCGATTTTAAAAAAAGGGGAACGCGACAATCCTGCCTGCTACCGACCTATCTCCCTTTTAGATTCTCTAGTAAAGGTAGCGGGTAGGATTGTTTTGAATAGATTAGAAACATGGGCTGAGGACAATAATATTTTAAGCACGGTACAATATGGTTTTAGACAAGGGCTAGGGACAAATGAGCAGGTTTTAAATTTTACTATTTTAATGGGAAAGTATACTCAAGCTAAGGAGGGGAAACTTTACATAGCATTTGTGGACCTCTCGGCCGCATTTGATTGCGTCATACATAATAGACTCTGGGAAATCCTTTTGGATTTAAAGGTTGACCCACTATTAGTGCAATTTTTGAGACAATTGTATGCTGTGGCTTCTGCTAAGGTGAGGCA
The DNA here is from genome assembly GCA_963921515.1 of Calotriton arnoldi. Lineage (NCBI taxonomy): Eukaryota > Metazoa > Chordata > Amphibia > Caudata > Salamandridae > Calotriton > Calotriton arnoldi. The sequence goes on from CAWUFW010012014.1 coordinate 422,247, forward strand.
TGGACTGAAGGGCGAATGCACTGCGCCATTCCCCGCGGAGAGGGGAGTGAGGCAGGGCTGTGTCCTGGCCCCGTTCTTGTTCTCCTTATATACCAATGCTTTAGAGGAAGAACTGGTGGCCAGGACAAGAGATCCACCACAGTATAATAACAAGCCTATTGTGTCCCTGCTCTACGCGGACGACGCAGTGCTTATGGCCAGAACCCAGATGGGCCTACAGAGTGCCCTTGCAGCATATATTAGATTCATGGATTGTCGGGGGTTAAAACTTAACGTTAAGAAAACTTTTGTAATGACATGTGGGAAGGGGAGAAATAAATGTAAAAGCTTGCCAATGGGGAACGACAGGATAGATGCAACTAATACATTCTCCTATTTGGGCGTCTTATTGGAACACACTGGCTCCTGGAACCCGGCAGTTAAGAGCAGGACTCTCCTTTTCAAGAGGTCAATTGGGGCTGTGGTAAACTTTGCTAAAAAATTGGGCAAAAGGCCTCCGGGTAACCTTCTCAAAATTTACCAAGCTAAATGTATGAGTATCGCGATGTATGGGGCAGGAATTTGGGGCTACCATGATGTATCCCCAATACAAATTGTGGAAAATTTATTTTTAAGGTTTATTTTAGCAGTTCCGCAGAGTTTTTCAGTTTTTAATTGCCACAACGAATTGGGGATCCCCTATATCTCCGACATGATTAAAATGCAACCTTTATTATTATGGCATAGAGTCTGGACGTCTTCTACTACAGGGTTAAATAGAGAAATCATTAGAGATGCTATGAGTCTATACCACGCAAATAAGATTACCTGGCTGAACTATATTAGAAGATTTTTAATAGATCTGGACAGACTTGATTTCTATACTCACCCCGAAACTATGAGTTCTACTTCCAGGAAGGACTTTAAATTGCTATGTCTGTCGCACTTGGAGTCTTTAAGAGCCGCAATGGAAATGAAGAAATGTACTGTGATTCAGCATCAGCTAACCCTGGTAACCCCCAGTATACAACCATATTTGGTTTGATGCATAGGAGGGTATGACAGGTATGTCCTTACCAGACTTAGGTTTGATAGTTTCCATCGGTTAGTTAGCTTTCCCACAGTAAATGATTGGTCTAGAGAATTATGTCAATGCCCATGCGATAAGATGTTTACCCAATCAACAATACATGTGATTTTATTCTGCAAATTTTATTTACTTGAAAGATCAAGATGGATTTTGCCAGTGTTGAAGAGAGGGGGGTGGAGGCAATGCCACCCTGTCTTTTTATATTTGCAATTGTTGGAAAATGCTTATTGTGTGGGCGTAATGGCTGGATTTTTGAAAAGCATATTGAGAAAAAGGAAAAGCATAACTGGTTAATCTTGGTATGAAGCTGGTTACTGTATACAATTTTAGCATTTCCTTCAGATGATTATTAGAATTAATTGATGGGAACTGTTAGGATTGAGACTCTTGCATAGATGGAATTGTGTGTATTTTTAATTCTGAAAGTTTTTATCATGGTACTTTTATGATTTTTAATGTTAAAAATCGAATAAAGTATATTTGATTTGATTTGATTTGAAGAGCAGGCAGTGGTCGCACAGATCACTACAAACTATTAAAAAATGAAACTTCAAAATTATTTTTTTTTCTTCTTAAACGCATCCCATATTTCTTTCAGGAAAATGGGCTGCATTTAAAAAAAAAAAGAATTGCTTCATTTTAAAACAATCCCAGACATGGAAGTCTGCTGACCTCAGCAGGCCACCATCCCTGTAATGGCTGTAATTCCTAATGGTCCGCAAATTGTGACCTTCTTCATTAATATTCATGAGGTAGGTCGATTTGTGACCCACTAGAAATTGCTAATTAGTAGTTGTAAGTTTTCTGACATATGGAACTGCGATTTCCGAATTGCGATTCGGTAAGAGTCACACTTTGGAAATCGCAATTCCTACTTTTTGTGCCTCTGGGCCTAAGTGTTCGAAGTTTGAAAAAATAGGATTAAGGAACCTTGTTGACCGCATTTCTTCACTATAGATTGGTGTCAGTATATATGCCCAAATTACAAACAGATACTATAGAAGTCATTTTAGGGCCCACTATATGGGGCAGGGTTTAAGAGTCAGTAAGAGCATTGGGAGGAGAGAGCAAAAGCTCCGTTTTGGCATGATTTAGTTTCATATAGTTAGTGGGCATGTAACAACAGGTGATGGAAAGCATTTTGCCATGGCTGCCTAGCCAGTTCCTGGGAATGCAGTTGGAATGGTAACAGTTGCCGCTGCTCCTGCGAATCAGTAGTGGGGCGAGGAGGGGGGGGGCAGGGAGTTTAAGGGTGAAGAAAATACACAAAAAAACACTTACCTCCCAGCCGGCCGGCTGGCTGGCCCTTGTGAGAAGTTGGCCTGGCATATGCTGTCCACTAATTATAGTGGGCACCGTGCACCAGTCCAAATCGACTCTTATGGTAGGTAGGTTAAAGACAACCTTATTGAAAGCTATCCTAGTGGTAGCTATGGAGAGCAGCCTTCAGGCTAAGTCTTGAAGGAATGTAAAGCAGCTTGTTTTACCAGTCTATAATCTCTTGAGTGACCAAATGAAAGAGCACCACACCAGGTATATATTCAAAATCTATGTATTTATTACTAAACACACCCCTCTAGTCTCTTTATGAGGCTAGAGTTCGAAGTACATAGGTTATAAGATCTTAAATCACAGTAATAGCACAAATACACGTTTGGGCCCTAGGGGCGTACCAAACCATATACCAATAAAGTGGTATGCGAACCACGACTGAACTAGACACTAGGCCTAGAGCCTCTAGAAGTGCTTGGACCACAAGGAACCACCCAAGGTAGTAACACAGGGGACCCACGGGAGACGCGTGCAGTGTAAATACACAACCGCGATACGCCGTTAACTTCTATGGAGAAAGTCGGGATCGGGAAAATAGAGGAAAGGGACACTTTAAAGAGGACTAGGACAAAACCCTTTGAGATCTAGGACTTTGAAGAGTCTCTACCCACGGGAGCACCGGAGTACTCGTGTTACCTCACCCAGGGAAGCCGGGTGCATAGGTGCCTTTCGGGGTCGGGTTTCGTCGTCGGTTCTTATGGCGATCTGCTGCAAAGTGCTGCTGGCGACCAGGAGAAAAGTGTCCGGGTGGATCCAAGAGTGGATCGGAGTTCTGAAGAACCTGAAAGCAGAGGGGACAGAGTCTGGGTCACTAGCCAGTGACCAGGAGGGCGATGGACAGATGCCCACCGATGTCGAGTGCTTCAAGTTCGTTGACAGTCGTCTTGACTCTTCAGCCACGAGGTCCGGGAGGCGTTGTCGGCGACCAGGAGCAGGATTCGGGCTGCTGCTCGATGTCTGTCGAGTGTAGAGGTGTTGGCGACCAGATTGGACCCAACAGGCCTTGGCAACGGCAAGTCTCGAGTAAGATGTAGATCGTCGATGATGCAGACCAGCAAGGTCTGTGGAACTCACCCAGCAAGGGTAAGTGAGGGAAGGCCTGGAGCAACCAGACTGCCAAGTAAAGAAAAGATTGGCCTTCGGTAAGGGCTACTAGCCAACGGGCTAGCGACCGCGAAGGAGCCTCGTGACGCCGCACGTGGAGCTGGCTTACAGAACACTCGTGGAGTGGGGGCCAGTGATCTTCGGTGCAGGTGGTGCTGGAGGCTAGGGCTACTCGGAGCCCAAAGCACGACTTCTTGGGAGACCCAGAAGATGGTGCACTTGCAAGTGTGCTCGGTGTCCAGGGGTCACGGTCTCAAGTCACCCACGATAGCCACGGGCCTCAGCTTTGCTGGGGACTCAGGGTAGCCTCGGGGAAGTCTGAGAATCCACCTCTGGTGATGCGATGACTTCGGCGTCCGACGGGAGCTTCAGTAATGCGAACCGGACAGATGCTTCTTTGGTGCCTGCCAAGCAGGGGAGTCACTCCTTGACCCCAAGGGAGATTCTTCAGTCCTCTAATCGTGAGTAGAGCGTCGAAGGTCCAGGATTCTGTTTCAGAGATTCGTCCAGGTATAATCTAAAGTCCTAAGGACTGGGTTCCTACCTTTATTCTAAAAATAGGGGATGGACTACTCTGTGGCCCCACCTATGGGTGGGTCAGGGCAGAGGGGTGGCTACACCCCTTTCCCTTTGTCCAGTTCGCGCCAAAGCAGGGGCTGCAAGCCCCTGATCCGGTTTAAACTGGGGTATGCACAGGGACACCAAATGTGCCCCCAGTGCAGGACTTCAAAGCACCCGAAAGTGCTCCCGCCCAGCCCCAATATACATTGTCCTGTCTGGGGAGGTGGTCACACCTCCCTGGGACAGGAAACCTATTGTCCAGGCCTCCCCTGCCGGAGTTTCGTCCAGCAGCAGGAGGCCAGACTCGTGTCTGTGGCAGCAGCATCCATTTTGTGATGCCAGGGCTCTGGAAAGAAGTTACCGGACTCGTCAGAGTTAACATGCCTTTCCCTCTAGAAGGGTGGAATGCTACCCCCGCCGCCAGGATTGGCGGGGGGTAGTATTCCAAGATGTTTGACACCAAACACGACATGTTTAGGTGCAGCCATTCCAAAGTTAGCATTTTACCGCGAGGATATAATGCGTTTAAGAGTATATGGTCAGGCTGCACTACAAACAGCATCAGAGATGGTCTCCGAACGCTGCAGAGGGGCCCTGCTCATGCAGGGGCACCCTCTCACATAGGAACCATGCACTCTGCCTTTAGGATTGATAAGGCCTGCCTTAGGAGTGACTTATAGGTTTATATGTGTGTATGCATTTAGTGATATAGGTAACCTATACCACAGCAAGGGGTGCATGCACCACCTTACCCAGGCTGCAGTAGCAGACCTGTGGTGTCAGTTTGGATGGCCTACCAGGGGTGGCATAATATATGCTGCAGCCCCTGGCAGGCCTCTGAGGTACCTATGCCCTTGGTACATAGTATACCATATACTAGGGACTTACAAGGGCACTCCAGATCCCAATCAGTGATGTGCCTAAGGCACATGGAGACCCTTTTAAAGAGGAAACAGCTAGGCTGGGGTTCTGAATAGCAGGGCCCCAGCCAGACTAATGTCGAAAACCAGTGAAGTATCAGCAAAAAGTGGGGGTACCCCTGTGAAGCAGATCCTACTCTCCTACACAACCCCCCCCAAACGTAGGGACATTAAACTAACCTTGCCCAGTTAAGTCTTCATGTTCTAAGTGGAAATACCTAGAGAGTCCATCTGCATTCGCATGGTTACTCCCAGGCCTATGTTCCACTGTAAAGTCCATCCCCTGTAGGGAAATGGACCACCTAAGCAGTTTGGGGTTTTCACCCTTCATTTGTTTTAGCCATAAGAGGGGCTTATGGTCTGTCTGAACCAGGAAGTGTGTACCAAACAAGTATGGCCTCAACTTCTTCAGAGCCCAGACCACAGCAAAGGCCTCCCTCTCTATGGCTGACCAACGTTTCTCTCTAGGGGTCAGCCTTCTGCTAATAAAAGCTACTGGCTGATCCTGACCTTCTTCATTCAATTGTGACAGTACAGCCCCTACCCCCAATTCAGATGCATCTGTTTGAACAATGAACTTCTTGGAGTAATCAGGACTCTGCAGAATTGGAGCAGTGCACATGGCCTGCTTGAGGTCATCAAATGCCTTTTGACATCTAACTGTCCACTGAACCTTTTTGGGCATTTTCTTAGAAGTTAAGTCATTCAAGGGTGTCACTATTGATCCATACCCCTTGACAAATCTCCTATAGTACCCAGTCAGGCCTAAGAAGGCTCTCACCTGAGTCTGGGTAGTGGGAGCAGTCCAGTCCATGATGGTCTGGATCTTGCTCTGCAAAGGTTGAACCTGGCCTCCACCCACAAGGTGGCCCAGGTACACAACCTGACTCTGCCCTATCTGGCACTTAGTGGCCTTGATAGTCAGGCCTGCCTTTTGCAGGGCCTGTAAAACATTCCTGAGGTGGACCAGGTGATCCTCCCAGGTGGAGCTAAAGACAGCAATATCATCTAGATAAGCTGCACTATAGGCCTCCAGTCCTGTGAGAACTGTGTTCACCAACCTCTGGAAAGTGGCAGGTGCATTTTTCAGACCAAAGGGCATCACCACAAATTGATAATGCCCACTAGGGGTTGAAAATGCTGTTTTGGGCTTTGCAGCATCAGCTAGTCTGATCTGCCAGTAGCCAGCTGTTAGGTCAAATGTACTGAGATATTTGGCAGAGGCCAAAGTATCTATGAGCTCATCTGCCCTTGGTATTGGATGGGCATCAGTCCTAGTGACTGCATTGAGGCCCCTGTAGTCTACACAAAACCTCATCTCTCTTTTTCCACCACTGGTGTGAGGTTTAGGTACCAGGACTACTGGACTAGCCCAAGGGCTATCTGAGGGCTCAATCACTCCCAATTCCAACATCTTCTGGACTTCAGTCCTGATACAGTCCCTGACATGGTCAGGTTGCCTATAAATCTTGTTTTTAATAGGCAGACTGTCCCCAGTGTCCACTTCATGAGTGCACCAGGTGGTCTGACTGGGTGTCAGAGAAAACATATGTCTAAACTGATTGAGGACTTGCCTGCAATCAGTTTGTTGCTGGGTAGTGAGGCTGCCTGCCAAGGCTACACCATCAACTGACCCATCGTCAGGGTTCTGTGAGAGCAGGTCAGGGAGTGGGTCACTCTCTTCCTCCTGCCCTTCATCAGTAGCCATGAGCAAGCCCATGTCTGCCCTGTCCACATATGGCTTAAGTCTGTTGACATGGAGAACCCTTTGGGGACTCCTGGGTGTTCCCAGGTCTACTAAGTAAGTGACCTCACCCTTCTGCTCAACAATAGTGTGGGGTCCACTCCATTTGTCTTGGAGAGCTGCTGGGGCCACTGGCTCCAACACCCACACCTTCTGTCCTGGCTGGTAAACAGTCAGAACAGCCTTTGGTCATGCCAGGCCTTTTGAAGTTCCTGGCTAGCCTCAAGGTTTTTGGTTGCCTTTTTCATGTACTCAGCCATCCTGGAGCGGAGACCAAGTACATAGTCCACTATATCTTGCTTTGGGGGCTTGAGAGGTAACTCCCATCCTTCCTTCACCAAGCACAGTGGACCCCTCACAGGGTGGCCAAACAGAAGTTCAAAAGGGCTGTAACCAACCCCTTCTGAGGCACCTCCCTATATGCGAATAAAAGGCAGGGCAAGAGTATGTCCCATCTACGCCTAAGCTTTTCTGGGAGCCCTTTAATCATGCCCTTTAAGGTTTTGTTGAATCTCTCAACTAAACCATTGCATTGTGGGTGATAGGGTGTGGTGAACTTATAAGTAACTCCACACTCCTTCCACATTGCCTTTAAGTACCCAGACATGAAGTTTGCACCCCTGTCTGATACCACCTCCTTAGGAAAGCCCACTCTTGAGAAAATTCCCAGGAGGGCCCTTGCCACCACAGGTGCTGTAGTGGTCCTAAGGGGTATAGCCTCTGGATACCTGGTGGCATGATCCACTACCACCAGTATAAATCTGTGCCCAGATGCTGTTTGGGGATCCATGGGACCAACAATGTCAATCCCTACCCTCTCAAAGGGCACCCCCACCACAGGTAGTGGTATCAGGGGGCCTTTGTAGTGCCACCTGCTTTGCCACTGGCTTGGCAGGTTACACAGGAGCGACAAAACTCCTTACTGTCTTCAGACATGTGGGGCCAGTGAAAGTGAGGGACAATTCTGTCCCAAGTCTTGTTCTGGCCCAGGTGTCCTGCTAAGGGAATATCATGGGCTAGGGTCAATAGGAAGCCCCTGAACTTCAAAGGTATTACCAACCTCCTGGTAGCACCAGGCTTGGGGTCTCTACTCTCTGAGTACAGGAGTCCATCATCCCAATACACTGTATGGGGACCACTAGCTTTCCCAGCAGCCTCAGCAGCAGCTTGCTGTCTGAGGGGTTCAAGGGAGGGGCAGCTCTGCTGCTCCTGGCTCAGATCTGCCCTAGAAGGTCCCCCTGTCCCCAAGAACTCAACCTGGTCAGGCTCAAGTTCCTCTGGGACAGTTCCTTCTTCAGGGCTGAGATCATCCCCCTCAAGGGACTGATCTTCCTCCTGAGCCAAGGGGAAGGCACTGCCTTAACCCTACTACTCCTCCTCTTGGAAGGCACTTGGTCCATTCTTCCAGAATCCAAGGCCTGTTCAGTTTTAGACAGTTTAGCTTGTGACCTGGTCACAGCAAACACATCTGCAGGGATCCCCAGCATTTCTGCATGGGTCCTGAGCTCCACTTCTGCCCAAGCAGAAGTCTCTAAGTCATTGCCAAGCAAGCATTCGACTGGTAGGTTTGCACTTACCACAACCTTCTTAAGGCCAGTTACCCCTCCCCAGGAGAAGTTAACAACTGCCAGAGTATGGTCTGTTCTGACATTGCTAGCATTGGTCACTTGGTACATTTCACCAAGTATAACTTGCCCAGGTAGCACAAGGTCTTGTGTCACCATGGTGACACTTGCCCCTGTGTCCCTAAATGCCAAAGCCTCTCGTCCATTGATTAAAGGCTGTTGTCTGTGCTTGCCCAGATTACTGGGACTCACAGTGGAGGTCACATCCATGCCTCCATCACAGACCAACACAGCCTGAGTCAGTTCCCTGACTAAGTCAGAGCCCAACTCAGTTCCCAGGGTGAACCCTACTAAACCCTTTGCTGGAGCACTTCCACCAACTGTACTAGGGGGAACAGGTGCCTTAGGGGCATTGGTGGGTGCTGGACTGGAGTCTTTGGACTTGGTGCAATGACTGGTCCAGTGGGTCTTTTGCTTACAGACCTTGCACCATGGTTTTCTTTGGCCTTTACCCTTGGTAGACTGGGAATCCCCACCAGAAGAAGATTTTTGGGGGCCTGATGAAGACTTTTGATCTTTACCCTTCTCCCCACCCTTGTCAGAGTTCTTAGCATCTTGCTTCTTGGTTTCCCCACCTTGGTTCTGTACCTTCTGCTTCACCCTGGTTCTGACCCATTTGTCTGCCTTCTTTCCCAATTCTTGGGGAGAGGTCAGATCAGAGTCAACCAGGTACTGATGCAACAGCTGGTTTTGACAGTTATTAAGAATCTGCTCCCTCATTATCAGATTATACAATCCTGAGAAGTCACACACCTTACTGCCCATCAACCAGCCTTCCAGAGCCTTGGCAGAACAATCCACATAGTCTACCCAGTCTTGAGTCTGTGCTTTTTGGGTGTCTCTGAACTTCAACCTGTACTGTTCAGTGGTTAGGCCAAACCCATCAATAAGAGCACTCTTCAAGACCTTGTAATTGTCAGCATCCTCCTCTCTAACAGTGAGGAGCTTGTCTCTACCTTTGTCAGCAAAGGAGAGCCACAAGATTGCTGCCCACTGCTCCTGAGGGACCTTCTGTACTTTACAGGCCCTCTCTAAAGCAGTTATCCATTTGTGGATATCATCCCCACTCTGGTAGGGAGGGACAATCTTGCTCAGGTTCCTATGGTCATAGGACCTTTCCCTATCTCTAGGGACATGGCTGCCACCATGGGACTCTAGTCCCAACTTTCTTCTCTCTTTAAGGAGATCTAGGGATTCTCTATCTAAAGCCAATTGCTTCTTCCTGATCTCCAGTTGAGTTTCCTCATACTGGACCAGTCTCTTTCTTCTCTCATGAGAGGATTCCCTCCTGTGAGAAGAAACAGAGCTCCCTATTGAGGTGCCAGAGTGGTTAGACTCCTGAGAAGGAGACCTAGACTTTCTGAGCACACTCATAATCCTTCCTGGGGGACAAAGGTGTGGTTCTCTAGATCCTCATCTTCATCTTCCCCAGAAGGGATTGGGTTTTCCAGGTCAGGGTCATTGTCACCCTCCTGGTCAGTTTCAGAGGGGGGCTGGGGGTAGTAGTACCCCTGGCCCCTTCCTCATCTGCTGGCCCACCCTCTGCTCCTACCCCTTCAGTCTCTGAGGACTTACTAAGATCATAAGCCACCAACAACTCCTGGAGGTGTTGGGTGGTGGGACTTTGGCCTGTCCTTAATTTCCTCACGTTACACAAAGCTCTCAGTTCCAAGAATGGGAGTGTGTCATACTTGGAGGGGGAAGCTCAATGGCTTCCTGCAGGGCATCTCTGGATCCTGCTTTTAAAGACATTACTAGTGTGGTGTGGTGTATGCACTACCTACTCTAGTGTGGCCTACTAAACTCTCTTGAGTTGTAGAAAGGGTTGTGCTATCCCTTAACACACAACTCTAAGTTCAGTAGAACTTACTGATATTCTAAGCTTAAATTATATGTACCTTAGGTACCTTTAGTGGTTTTCAGTTGATCAATTCAATTGAGATTATCTGGTAAAACAATAGCAAGCTGGAATCCCACACGCTGCACACCAATGTGAGAAGTTGGCCTGGCATATGCTGTCCACTAATTATAGTGGGCACCGTGCACCAGTCCAAATCGACTCTTATGGTAGGTAGGTTAAAGACAACCTTATTGAAAGCTATCCTAGTGGTAGCTATGGAGAGCAGCCTTCAGGCTAAGTCTTGAAGGAATGTAAAGCAGCTTGTTTTACCAGTCTATAATCTCTTGAGTGACCAAATGAAAGAGCACCACACCAGGTATATATTCAAAATATATGTATTTATTACTAAACACACCCCTCTAGTCTCTTTATGAGGCTAGAGTTCGAAGTACATAGGTTATAAGATCTTAAATCACAGTAATAGCACAAATACACGTTTGGGCCCTAGGGGCGTACCAAACCATATACCAATAAAGTGGTATGCGAACCACGACTGAACTAGACACTAGGCCTAGAGCCTCTAGAAGTGCTTGGACCACAAGGAACCACCCAAGGTAGTGACACAGGGGACCCACGGGAGACGCGTGCAGTGTAAATACACAACCGCGATACGCCGTTAACTTCTATGGAGAAAGTCGGGATCGGGAAAATAGAGGAAAGGGACACTTTAAAGAGGACTAGGACAAAACCCTTTGAGATCTAGGACTTTGAAGAGTCTCTACCCACGGGAGCACCGGAGTACTCGTGTTACCTCACCCAGGGAAGCCGGGTGCATAGGTGCCTTTCGGGGTCGGGTTTCGTCGTCGGTTCTTATGGCGATCTGCTGCAAAGTGCTGCTGGCGACCAGGAGAAAAGTGTCCGGGTGGATCCAAGAGTGGATCGGAGTTCTGAAGAACCTGAAAGCAGAGGGGACAGAGTCTGGGTCACTAGCCAGTGACCAGGAGGGCGATGGACAGATGCCCACCGATGTCGAGTGCTTCAAGTTCGTTGACGGTCGTCTTGACTCTTCAGCCACGAGGTCCGGGAGGCGTTGTCGGCGACCAGGAGCAGGATTCGGGCTGTTGCTCGATGTCTGTCGAGTGCAGAGGTGTCGGCGACCAGATTGGACCCAACAGGCCTTGGCAACGGCAAGTCTCGAGTAAGATGTAGATCGTCGATGATGCAGACCAGCAAGGTCTGTGGAACTCACCCAGCAAGGGTAAGTGAGGGCAGGCCTGGAGCAACCAGACTGCCAAGTAAAGAAAAGATTGGCCTTCGGTAAGGGCTACTAGCCAACGGGCTAGCGACCGCGAAGGAGCCTCGTGACGCCGCACGTGGAGCTGGCTTACAGGACACTCGTGGAGTGGGGGCCAGTGATCTTCGGTGCAGGTGGTGCTGGAGGCTAGGGCTACTCGGAGCCCAAAGCACGACTTCTTGGGAGACCCAGAAGATGGTGCACTTGCAAGTGTGCTCGGTGTCCAGGGGTCACGGTCTCAAGTCACCCACGATAGCCACGGGCCTCAGCTTTGCTGGGGACTCAGGGTAGCCTCGGGGAAGTCTGAGAATCCACCTCTGGTGATGCGATGACTTCGGCGTCCGACGGGAGCTTCAGTAATGCGAACCGGACAGATGCTTCTTTGGTGCCTGCCAAGCAGGGGAGTCACTCCTTGACCCCAAGGGAGATTCTTCAGTCCTCTAATCGTGAGTAGAGCGTCGAAGGTCCAGGATTCTGTTTCAGAGTTTCGTCCAGGTATAATCTAAAGTCCTAAGGACTGGGTTCCTACCTTTATTCTAAAAATAGGGGATGGACTACTCTGTGGCCCCACCTATGGGTGGGTCAGGGCAGAGGGGTGGCTACACCCCTTTCCCTTTGTCCAGTTCGCGCCAAAGCAGGGGCTGCAAGCCCCTGATCCGGTTTGAACTGGGGTATGCACAGGGACACCAAATGTGCCCCCAGTGCAGGACTTCAAAGCACCCGAAAGTGCTCCCGCCCAGCCCCAATACACATTGTCCTGTCTGGGGAGGTGGTCACACCTCCCTGGGACAGGAAACCTATTGTCCAGGCCTCCCCTGCCGGAGTTTCATCCAGCAGCAGGAGGCCAGACTCGTGTCTGTGGCAGCAGCATCCATTTTGTGATGCCAGGGCTCTGGAAAGAAGTTACCGGACTCGTCAGAGTTAACATGCCTTTCCCTCTAGAAGGGTGGAATGCTACCCCCGCCGCCAGGATTGGCGGGGGGTAGTATTCCAAGATGTTTGACACCAAACACGACATGTTTAGGTGCAGCCATTCCATAGTTAGCATTTTACCGCGAGGATATAATGCGTTTAAGAGTATATGGTCAGGCTGCACTACAAACAGCATCAGAGATGGTCTCCGAACGCTGCAGAGGGGCCCTGCTCATGCAGGGGCACCCTCTCACATAGGAACCATGCACTCTGCCTTTAGGATTGATAAGGCCTGCCTTAGGAGTGACTTATAGGTTTATATGTGTGTATGCATTTAGTGATATAGGTAACCTATACCACAGCAAGGGGTGCATGCACCACCTTACCCAGGCTGCAGTAGCAGACCTGTGGTGTCAGTTTGGATGGCCTACCAGGGGTGGCATAATATATGCTGCAGCCCCTGGCAGGCCTCTGAGGTACCTATGCCCTTGGTACATAGTATACCATATACTAGGGACTTACAAGGGCACTCCAGATCCCAATCAGTGATGTGCCTAAGGCACATGGAGACCCTTTTAAAGAGGAAACAGCTAGGCTGGGGTTCTGAATAGCAGGGCCCCAGCCAGACTAATGTCGAAAACCAGTGAAGTATCAGCAAAAAGTGGGGGTACCCCTGTGAAGCAGATCCTACTCTCCTACAGCCCCCACCTCTCTTCCATCCTCTTCCTGGCTTCTGTTGGAGCAGGAAGCAGGATAAGCTCCCCTAAGCCAATCACAAAGCTGCAATGCAGCGGTGTGATTGGTAAGCACCCAGGCTCGCCTTAGCGGAGAAGCCGCCCCTGAATGGTAAAACTGAGTATCAGTTGAGTGTCATTGCATACATATAAAACTGTATCCCCCCTTTTAAAGTAATTTGGATGAAGTGAGCATATATATATTATAAAATATCAAATTAAATAATAAAATTGAGACTTGAGTGCTAAAATAGAGCCATAAGGCATACCACAACTGAGGATTCTGGGTTTGGATTGATAAGGTGGAAGAGCTACAATTTATTTATGATCGTGAAAAAAAAACTTGAACTGGTTTAAAACTACTTCAGAAATGTCTATATGGAAGAGCCTGGAGATAGGCGTACCGTGGTCAATGATGTCGAAGGCTGTTGAGAAATCATGCAAAATCAGTGTTGTGACACCCTTGTCTTCGATTCTTTGCAAATCATCCAGGATAAACATGACAGCCAATTCTCTTCTTCGGCCTGGTTGGAAGCTGCTTGGTAACTGTCCAAAATGTAATTCCTCTCAATATGATTTTGCAATTGAGAGAAGACGAGTAATCCCAAAAAATGGGAGTTATAAAGTAGGTCTCTAATAATTTGGATCTTCTTGATTTAGAGTAGATTTTTTTATCAGCAGATTGATGACTGCTGTTTTCCATATGTTTGGTATGATTCAAGTCTTGGAGGAGCTGTTAAAGTTTACAGTAAAGATGTTGGGGAGTGATAGAGCCAGTCTTTCATCCATTTAGTTCGACAAACCTCATCAGGAGTCACAGAAGGACACATGGAGTTCAATGTGGCGATAAGGGACTCTAATGAGATAAGGAGAAATTTACATAAAACTGCCACAGAAATGATGGAACACTCATCACATTCCAAAATATCAGTTTGAGAAATTGGCTTGATGGGTAAATGGGGAAGGGTGATCCCGGTTCAAGCAACAGTCACAATCCCTGTCAGGGTGAACCACAAAAGTCACTAAATTAACATGTGCTTAACCATCTGGTAGATTGGCACAAAAGGAGTCAGGCTTAGAGGCAATATGTAAAGTATTTATGCAGCACACAAACAGTAATAAAGTGAAAACACAGCACAAAATAAATCCGACATGAATACAGAAAAATAGAGTAAATATGAATACATTATTTGACACCAAAACAACAAAACTCCAATCAGTACAACAAGAGTTAAGATTTTTTAAAGTTTTTAAAAAAAAAAGCACTTTTAAAGTGCCAGCCGCAGACATCTAGTAGAAACCTATGGAGCCAACCCCATAACCCTAAGAACCATGGTTATTAAATTATAACAAATGACTATGATTCACCTGGGATAGCGTTAACTCAGCGGAGTAATGCTATAGCATAAAATTCAAAACATGCACATCTAAAGTACAAAGGAATAAAGTACATAAAGCCGAACACACCATAGGTTGCACACCCCACAATCCTAGCGAAAAGTACATGAAACTTGCTGCTCTTATCATTTTAGTCCCAACCAATTTTGATACTGGTCACAGAATTATACGTACATAGACTTACAAAATAATCTGATATTGATGATTTTAATCAAAAAAGTCAACACATGTAAAGCACCACATATCGTATTGATATAAAATATATAAAATGTGAATGGCTGGCAATGATTCAACAACAATACTGACCAAATCATTGAATCTGAGAATTTAAACATATACAGTCGACAATTAAAGAATGAATTTAAGGCAGTCCATATCAATAAGACAAAGGTCGGCATTTTGAATTAGTGGTAAAATTGACCAGGGCCATCATAAGGACATAAAAGTATTGCACAAATACAATCAATAACAATTGATGTAGAGAAGTAGTGACCTAAAAAAAAAAAACAGACAGCATAAAAGTGGGACAAAGTCATCTATTTGCATCTTTATACACATATATATCAATTCAAAAATGAAACCCTATCAGTCATGCATAAATAATCAAGAATGAGTTGCGACAAGCACCAAAATAGACAAATAGCTAAAGTGAAAATTTAAAAAACAGAGAGTAAGAAAGTCCAAACACCTGGTGTGTAGGACCAAGACTTAAAAACAGAGGATTATAAAGAATAGAATGTGGCTCAAGACAAATCCCGAAGAACGTGTGCTTCAATCAGAGAGACATAAAATGCGAAGCGCATCATCGCCACTCTGCATAACGACAATGTATAAGCAATACTTACAAGGTAAGTAGGGAGTGGTACCACCCTACAACACAGATGCCACCGCAAGCGTGGGATGAGCTACAGTTACACCCCAAAAACAGCACACACACACACAATAGCTATAACAGAATGAGCATACTCAATAAATAATACTGAATTGAGTATAAAAAGTAAAAAATTATATAAATGATCAAAATAACTTACTATTGAAGCACATAGAAACAAAACACTAAAGAATAATACCTCCTCCAATTCGTGTATAGAGATAGGCAGGCAGCCAGGGCTGCCCGAAGGGCTATACTGTAACAACACGTTCCCAATACTTTGGGGAGAAGATGAACCCTAATTACCAAAAACTGCAAAATTGAAACGAGAAGCAGAATGAAATCTCTTCTAGACATTTCCAACTTACTTATAATGAACACGTAATGGTGACCAAAAACACAGGCTTAACCAAGCTAAGAGGAATGAATCTTCGTAATCCTGTAAACAACAGGAGAGCCATAGACTCAGTACAATGGCATTCTCGTACACCTAACGAACAAACTACCACATTTGAAGTATACATATGCATGCCTTACTTACAAATCTCAATGAGTAGTCGCAACAGGTCAACAGATCTTGAGCATACCAATGTGCAAACAGCAATGAAAAGCCAAAGTCCTATTCTTATAGCCATGCTTGAAGTTTGGACAGGATAATGCGCCAATCCCAGCAGATTTAAGAGGGAATCATGGGAATTGTAGTGCATCTATAACTTTAACCGCAATTGGATTGACAAAGCTTAATCAACCAACCACGGCAGTCATGGGGTGAAATCCTGGGATGGACCATGCCACGTCACGAAAATCAAAATGGAACAGTGTACAAAGGTGACCCACTATCAAAACTAGAACAACAAAATGCATCCTTGAAGTAATCATTACTGAATTTGTGTCCCGGTAAAGGAAACCAAGAAGCAACTAGCTTAACACAATGCATAAAAATTAGATTGTGTGAGGCAGCATACGCTGAGCAAGGCACACAGGAACGAAACCTGGACATCGTCACCAGAGCGAGCGTCCCACAGCAGCAATTCTAAAATATGTTGTCCTTTTCTAAATAGGAAAGGGCAAAGCCAGGGCAAGTGTCACCCGGCCTGTCACTACAATGGGCCTTCCAGCTACAAACAGGTCACCCCCAATCAAAAGAAATGTCAGTGTAATGGGTAACCCATGATTATTAAGATCAAGAAAATGAACAGATTCCAGCTCACTCGAATATGGCACGTCATAGCAAATATGTCAGAGATCTCATCAAAGAACCATTAAGGAAACATCAATTTGAAATCAAGAATACAAAAGAAAAGGGTGGGGTGGGGGGGACACAGGAAAGTCCAAGAAAGAAAAGAGTCAAGAACCCAGTAAACCAAGAACTTATCAGTGCAGAGTGAGAAGTCCTTTTTTCTACATCCATCAACCAATGCATATCACTGTGCAGATAAATGTTCATATCAATAATAAAGAACCAAGCAGTAGAAAATATCTGTATGGTTTCATCAATTATTTTCAGCCCAGTATTGGCAGAGTTCAGTTGGCCAAATGAGCGACATTTCAGCTGGGCCAAAGTCCAGGAAATATTTGTCACTCTGTCGGACCTCCAGACCTATTCAATGACTTGCCATTTCATTTGTCATTCCGAATGTCCCATAAGTAGGTAGTGTTTCACTAGAGGTGCAGTGGTGATGCCACATCATATCCGACTCAGATGTAGTAGGATCCTGCAACAAATTCGTTGGGTCATCATCCGAGTGTAGATTTCGTCACAAGGACACCAGATGGCACAATCTCCCCTTTGAGCAGTTCCTCTGTATTTGGCAAATTGCTCAAAGAGGGTCCCTTACATCTCCAGTAGACACTGTGGGCATGCTGCCACCAGTACTGCTGTGCTCTGCCTGCTTGGCTCTGGTAATCAGCTCCTTGAGACTGAGCTCATGGGCCATACTTCTTTCCTCCATGGCCAGTCTCTCTCTTGTCAAGCTCTCAGCCTTTCTCTCTTCAACAAAAGCTTTTTCTCTGGCTAAGGTTCTCTCTGAGCCTCAGCCTTCCTCTCCTCTGCTTTCAGCTTCATCTTGGCTAGCTGCAGCCTGAGATCCCTCTCCATCTTCCTATCCTCCAGCTCCTTTGGGGACAGTCAACAGACGGACACACTGTTCTTCTTCACCATCCTGGGCATCCTCTGGGGGTGAGTTGTGCTCTTCTTGCTGCTCAGAACCCAGGTCTCGGTCCTCCACTGCCTCATAATTCAAGTTTACGCCCTCCTCCTCTGTGTTGTCTTTCTCTTGGATGGTCTACCACTTTTGTACTTCCTCAAAGGTTTGAGGGCTATTTGGAGATCCAACTTGTTAGCATTCCTGCCTGATCTCAGCCCCTTTTCTTTGCAAACCTTCATCAGTTCAGACCTGGTGAGGGTGTCGAAGTTGGTGAGATCCATCTCCTTGCTACAAAAAAGGAAGATAGGGCACTTAAATTTAGATAATGGAGAAAACAGTCAATGGAAAACTAAGAAGAATTTAAAAAGAGTTCAACTATGGTTTCAAATTACTTATATGGGACTTTTCTGTTATACAAATCACTGTATGGTACTGTTTAAACAAAAGTACTGGACCCCACCACTGGCCACCAATGTGAGAAATTGGTTGTTGGCTGAATGGGAGGGTGACTTCTGTTCAAGCAACAGTCACAATCCCTGTCAGGGTGAACCACGAAAGTCACTAAATTAACCTGTGCTTAACCCCCTGGTATCATGAGCCACTCACTTGAAAAGCAGGTAGTTCCGATGAGACAGCGACTAGTAACACCACTCTCCTGAAAATTCCCTGGGGGAAGGAGGGTTAGAATGAGGAAAGAGAAATTCCAACATCCTTGCGGGTGTTGTGACTTTGTGTCAGGAGTTCTGGGCTCAGAGCAGAGTCTTTTCTGGTACGAGACCGCCGGGCTCGTGGGAGTTAGTTATTGAGGGAAGCTCAGGTCTGTATGGAGAGGAACACAATTGCCATCAAGTGACTAAACAACTTGTACACTATCTTAAATATAGAGCAATACGCTTAAGGATTGTAACATACATATGAGATTACAGCAGTGCTTCAATGATCAATGGTGAGTCATGAAGAGGGCAACAATCAAACAGTGATCTGCAAGAAGAAAGCAAATCAGATAAAGCATGCGTTGTATATTAACATAGACACTTTAACTTCTGTTGTGAATATCCTCATACCATATTTAAAGTCTAATAATCAATCTTGTACAATAGTTCCAAAGTTTTCTTTTAAATGCAGTCTTTGGAGTCCTAGACACACTTTCTGAAGAGCTGCTATTACAAAAAGTACGTTCTCCCCAAATGTGCACTCCTTTACACTGGTGCTCCTATGATGGAGCACATTTTCCCAATGTCCAAGCGAACCATACAGAAGTCACTGCAGTAGCGGCCCGTGGAGGGAGTTCCGTGGGGCGGTGAGGCGGGGCGGGGGAGGGGCAGGGTGGGAGGTAGTAAACACCAGAATATGGATTAACGGAGGTAAGTAAACAATTAAATAAATAAAACGAATTTCATTGCACGCGCTGCATTGCATTTTGCGATGCAGCGTGCGCAACAAAATTTGTTTTATTTATTTCATTGTTTACTTACCTCCGTTCATCCATATTCCGGTGTTTACTATCCCCCACCCTGCCCCTCCCCCGCCCCGCCTCACCGCCCCACGGAACACCCTCCACGGGCCGCTACTGAGTCACTGTCCTTGCTTTTGTAGAAATGTACTTGCGCCTTTCAAAGCACCTTTCAATCAACACCTTCGCGTCTCTGCGCACTATGAGCAAAGGTTTTTTTTACCTGATTGCAGATACAAGGAAACCCGAGGGAAACAATGTTCATGTTTTCTCTTTTGAGCCTCTCTTTCACTGCAGGAATTACGGGGCATGCAGAGAGTGCAGCGGGAGATGAACAAGGAGCACCAGGACTTGACTCTCCCGGGGAGGCCGACAAATGGTGGCTACGCGGTGCAGGGAACCAGTGAGACGAAGACTGGAAGAAGGTGAGTGACTGCAACATCGAGACAAAGTCAAGCATTGCTCATTCATCAGTGCAACTTTAAATAGCCAACAATACACGTGTCCTTGAGAGTTCAAAAGTTTAAGTCATTACCATATTTTCCCAGAGACACTGGAACATTCTCCGACACACGCCGATACAAATGGCACCTCATTAATAAAAACAAGCTCAAATGGAGAACGGAAGGAATCATTATGCAAAATACTTTTGGAACCATGGCAGTTAACACAAGGTTTCAATTAGGGAATGAACGGAACACAGCACGTGACTCACGTGCCTAACCTTTTACAAACAAGCATTGGTACAGACAATGGGAAGGACATACAAACAAACAATGATTCCAACAAAGGCTATTACTTGCCCTTACAGAAATATACCCTAGCACTATATGTGACCATTAGTGATGGAAGTCACTGGAGTGTGTAACCAGGCAGTGGCATACAAGGAGCTCATAACTCCTTGTATCTTGGCACAAAAGCTGTCAGGCTTAGCTTAGAGGCAATGTGTAAAGTATTTATGGAACACACAAACAATGATAAAGTGAAAACACAACAAAAGAAAAGTACCACACCAATTAAAAAAAATAGAGTACATTTTATTAAATTATTTGACACCAAAACAACAAATATCCAATCTGTAGAACTGGAGTTATGAATTTTTTAAGTTTAAGCTAAAAATAGTGCCAAAAAGATCAAAAAGCCAACCGCAGACATCTTATTGCACAAAATTTGTCAAAGTTAAAAAATGTGGCTGACTACGATAGAGTGAGAGTCAGAGACAAGAATTGGATTGGGTCCGGTCGGAACTTATCTTTGGACTTAGAAGGAATTTGGAGGAAAATGTTCTTAGAAGGTAAAGTTCATCACGGCAAGGCTGAAGGTGGTGTTTAAGAAGGAGGCATTGTCGTCGGGGAGCCACTGGACTTAGTCTCTTTTTTGGAAGTCAAAAATCCATAGCGGAACAAGGCAAGAGGCTGTAGCCGACAGAGCTGGATACCCTTTGGGTGAAGGACCTCTGAACAGGATTTGTTTGTTACTGTGGAGAATATACTGGGAGCTACGGCGAAGTCAGACCAAGTGGCGATGTACCTTGGGCGGATAGACAAGTAGGTTGATCCCGGTCTTCCCTTGGTTCTCAGAGCAATTTTCAGCCAAACATTTCATAACTCCCAAGCTTTGGCTTTTGGCTATCTGGGCACCTTGAGCACAAACACCAATGGTCCAGGACTGGAAGGGCACCGCTTGTGGGGTCAGGACTTACTCAGGCTGGGTCTTGGTACGGTTTCAAGATGGTTGGAGCCTTTTCTGTCCCTGAGGCTCTGATCACGATGCCCGCCAACTAGCCCTTGGAGTCCCTCTGGTAGTCCTGGGTTCAAGGGATGAAACAGGGCTCAAGCAGTAGGGCAGGCCTCTGAGGGTTCAAGCCAGGTCCAGAAATTGAACTGAAGGATGGGTCTGAGAGTCTTATTTTCATACTTGGTGCTTTATTTGCAGTAGAAGAAGTTCTAGAGAATCCCCTTTGAAGTGCTTGAAGTTTCCTAACTCCCCTACCTTAGCTCCAAGCTGGCTGCATGAACAATGCAGGTATGACAAGTCCTTTGAGTGAAAGAAAAGCACAGCCTATTCAGTTGCAGGTGAGGCTGTGCCAGCTCACCCCCATCCTGCCAGTTAATGGCCCACCCAGGCACACCTAGTCCCTCTATTGTGTGGCTGTCTGGAAGGAATAAACAAAGTCCAACTGCCAACTACACCCAGTCATGTGACCTAGGACAGGCTGTAAGCAATGAAAAGTTAGGGCAGTAAAATGTCAGCTTTCTAAAAGTCGCATTTTCAAAATTGTAACTTAAAATCGACTTTACCTTTGAAGAGGATTTTTAATTGTAATTTCTCAGACACCAAACATGAAATGTTCACCTGTTCCCAATCAAACGTTAGCACTTATTATATGTAATACTGCAACCCAATGTTATCCTATGGGAGAGGCAGGCCTCACTAGAGTGAAACATGAATTTTGGAGGTTTTCACTACTAGGACATGTAAACCTTTGGTGTACTTGCCCAATCTTATGCCAATTGCTAGCGCTAAGACGCCTTGGCATTTGCATGCTGTACAAGACGGATACCTACTTACTTACTTACCATTTAATGACAATGCACCCTGTCCTGTAGGCCTACCTTATGGGTGACTTATTTGCAATAGAAGGGGAGTTTAAGGCCTGACAAGGGGGTTATATTGCCAAGTCGAAATGGCAGTTAGAGCTGCAATCAAGACGCAATGGCAAGCCTGGGACATGTTTTATGGGCTAATTAAGTGGGTGGCAAAATAAGTGCTGCACGCCCACTAATAGCATTTAATTTACAGGCCCTGGGTATATAGCATACCACTGTACAAGGGGTATATAAGTAAATTAAATATGCCAATCAGGTATAAACCAATAATACTAGTTTAATGGAGACAGCACAAACATTTTAACACTGTTTAGCAGTGATAAAGTGCACAGGGTCCTAGAGCTAACAAAAGTAAATTTCAGATAAAAGTAGAGTAAAGGCCAGGGGCGGCTGGTGCACAAGGGGGAGATGGGCGTCGCCCTCCCACCCTGGGGGATTCAAAAAATTGTGAGATGGAACACTGAGCAGCTAGCAATAAGGTTTGCTGGCTGCTCGGTGAATAAACATGTGCAAATACGTTTTTTTTTTTAGGGGGTGGGGGAGGATAGCCCTTGGCTCTGCTGCGCATGCTTTATTGGCTGGGCGAAGATTTCTTCAACCTGGAGCCAGAAAGCAGGGCAGTGACGACACACAGGTGGGCAGGATCTGTGTCTCACTGCCAGGATAGCATTTGATTTTGGGCGTTATTCGTATAGCCCAGGGAGGAGTCAGAAGCTCCCCATTAATTCCAATGGCAGGGGGCAGGGCAGTCCGGCTTGAGAATGTAGAAGTGGGGTGTGGCAGTGGCCTCTGCCTCTTCCACGACGAGACCCAGCAACCGGTTGCTTAATATAAAGTGATTGGTGTGCTGGGGTCTGGGGGAGGAGTCAAAATCCAGCATTTTCCAGTCCTGCAGTCACAAGGAGCCCGGCTCGAGATGATCGTTCCAGTGTAGGTGACAAATGTTAGGGAAGCGCGCTTATGGCACTTTTTTATTGTATTTATCTGAGTTAAATAAATATGTTCAAGGAGCCTCCTTGGGGAGCCCCACAGGGAGCAAGATCTTTATTTAGGAAGGAAGTCTGTTCCTGTTAAGTTAACAGGAACAGACTTCCGTTAAGGAGTCGACAATTCTGGCTTTCGAAATTCGAGCTAAGCTGTAACATGAGCAATGAGCATGATCGTCAGGGACTCTGAAAAGAAAGACTGGGCCCCTTACATTAGTGATTTAAATGCAATTTTTTCAGTATGTAATTTCCAAAATGGTTCAAGGCTAAATCGGTTAAATTACTCTCAGTGGAATGGAAAGTTAATGCCATCGTACTGATCGTGGTATTTTTGTTCTGCTGTTCCAGACATTTCCTCGTGCACTGCTAGAGCATTAGAGCGCAGCGCACTCTGAGAATTGCAAGTGCACTTTATGTTGCCCTAAGATCATCTCATTTATAGAATTAAAAAATACGACTGTCAATTTGGCCCCAGACATTATTAATAGGCATCTCATTCCTTAAGATAATCAGTTTCTTACAGTCCCTTGGGAACAGGCATCAGCATTTCAAAAATCCCTGAAGTTTTTGTTCCACTTAATACTGGTTTGACTGAGTTGAACCAAATCGTTTTATAAGTAAATCACGCGCCTCAAATCATGTTTAACAGGTTCCCGCCAATCTGCCATTATGCACGAACTCTGTATATATTTTACACTCTATTTCTTTGAGAGCCGATAAAAGCCAGGAAAATCAAAAGCAAGCAGAAACTGGAAGATATAATTGTGTCTAATTAGTACAAGGAGAAGGGCGCCTTGTACTTCTGAGGGGCAGTGGCCTCCCATGTCTCCACCGTATTTGACTTGTCCGGCAGAAATCCCCGGAGGCTCTACTTCCAAGTAGATCATAACCTCCCCAAACACGAAACCACTCAGGCTAATAATGTTATCCTATTAAGCAAACAGAAGAGAGCCCCCCCATCCCCCTAAAAGCGTCAATTACCATCCTCCCTGATTATCGGCACCACCATCCAACAATCCACTGTTAAATACAGTATTTGTCATGTCTACTCGATTAGATATAAAGCGTGTAATAGAAGCTTTCTTTGCTATGCTCTCAAGTAATGTTAATACAAAAAATCTCCCGAGGTAAAGATGGGTAATCAAAGACAGTCTAAAGGCAGTGGAAATCATACAAATGTCATCACACAATCTGGGCTGTGTCATTTAACATGTCCAGAGGCACCCATAAATTGAAAGGCTTGCGTCTCAGCCATTAAACTCAAAAAAAGAAAAACAGAATGATTGCAATTGAAGTGAAAAATGGCAGATGTTGTATCAGCGACATAAGACACAGTAACAATAATCAGGAATTAAAAATAAAACATGTTACAGCACGGCAAGAAAATTAGTAACCCAAACACACACCGACTAAATATAAAAAATAATAAAGGATTCCATTTATAAAAAAAGGCAATTCAATCCAGTAAAACGTCACCATACCTTAAACCAAATTGACTTGAGTTATATCATGTACATATCTGTCAACTGGACGCATGAGGGTGACTTTCAGTTGCTCTTTATTTCAGCCAAGACAGAGCTCTCACGTATAATAGAGCCATGCATGAGTAGCTCATCCATGCTATCGGTTCAGTTTGCATTCTGGGACTTGTAGTTCTGATTTTATAGGGGGATAAACAAGAACTACAAGTTCCAGAATACAAAACAAAACACCTGGAGTAGATGAGCTCCTCACGCATGGGCCTGGTAAACTTGAAGCACAGCCAATCGCACTTAGAATGCAACTCTTTCTAGTTATAGTTTCCCAAATGTAAGCATGGGCTTCAAGGCTACTGTGGCCGTTGTAACTTTGAACTACTGCAGACCACTGTGGCATAATTTTTGTTTTCTCTCACTAAGATGAGAATTAGGTCACAGCGTGGCATTATACAATGCTCAGATAATGTCAGTCAAACACTTGCACGAGCCACCAGAAAGCCGTCTGTTCAAAACAAATTCCCATCGCGAATTACATTACAGGCAGCTTCTTAAGGCACCTGATTGAGTGTGCATTGCGCAGATAAAAAAGACAACATTTGAAAATGATTGTTGAAAAGTTCCGAGGGGTTTTACAATCAAGCTTAGTAGAAGACAGGCAGAGTGCATTGAAACCGGTGCTGCGTGCATGAAACGGTGGTAAATAGCAGAGGAGAATGTTGTGTTCTGTTTATTGTAGTTAATTTTTTAGTTGAGGATTGGTTTTTAAAAATAAAGTGTTCCATAAGCTTCTTTTCTGGACAAAATATGGTTGTTGTGGCGTGTGTATGTAACAATGTGTGAGCACGTGTGTATACACATTTCAGAGAACTTATGTGTGTGTTGGGGTTGTGGAGGGCGAGGTAGCTCCTCCGTCTCGGTCTCTCTGCGCAGCGGGGCCTAGCAATGCTCAGCACACAAAGACACACCACACACAGTACTAGATTTAGACCTCGTAAAATTGATCCTAGCAGCTCATTTTACCCTTAGAATAAAGACTGTGGGCCCGTGAGGTGCGTTTTATAGCCAGATCCTTCCTGGTTATCTGTTTAAAGTCCTAGTGTTCACGAGGATTCTGAGTCACGCTAGCTCTCTAGTGACGTTGCTTATCTCCACAGCAGCCCTTTCTCGCTGTTTGCAAATCTAAATTCAACCGTACCTTCTTTAGAGCTTGCCACACTATACCAGTGACAGAGGCACATGCACAAGGTTGCCGACGGATTTTGTGTATTGTTTGATTCATGGGGAAGTGGCTGTTATGAGCATTGTAAGTGTATGTTGTGATGAGTAAAATTTGCTCTAGATTCAGTGTACTTTGTGCATGAATCTAGCATGACTGTGTGGATGGGAACTATCCTGTGTACGGGTGGAGAACGTGGACTGTACTAATGACTCCTAGTCTGGGATCTGTGTCAGTCAGTATGCTGGATGGTGTAAGGGCTGGGTTGCCCAAGTCAGTAAGTTCTGAACTACTACACTATGATCTGACCATTATTATGCCTCTGTGTGACAAGGCCCCCAACAATCATTCTACACCTGCAGCTGTGGGATCACACAGACACCCTCACATGCACAAATACAAGCATGCTTTCTCACACACATATTCTCACATGCACACAAGATCTGTCGTCCCCTCAACTTAACTGGAAAGTGGCTGAGCTGATACAGGATTTGCAGCGTTTCCACATAGATCATGAAAATACCACAGGCAGGGTGTCATCGGCTCCTAGGGTGCAGGAAGTAAGTGTGGGAGTCACTAGAGAGGAGCTCTAATTCCACCAGGGCAAAGCAACATTGCGCAAGGCCATCAGGGGTCTGGGATTGGAGAAATGCAACCAGCAGCTCTCTGCAGCGGCAGCCCCTGGCAGGAGAGTTCAGGGGAGGTGTGGGGTTAGAAGACGGGGTCAAAGAGCTTTAACTGGGGCTGGGAGAGAGGGAGAGGGCTGAGACAGTTTTACACAGAGGGGCAAGAGAGGACAGGGCAGTAGATATTGGAGCTGCAGCTGCCGAGGCTGGTGAGGTGGCTGGGGGCATAAAGGGGTAGAGTCTTTATTCCACGAATGTCATGCCATTTCCTTTTGCAGAAGTTCTAGTACCCCAGGGACTCCAATCAAGCACACCTACAGCCCTCCACTTCCTCCCAGGACCCAGCCTCCAGATCCCATGCGAGTTGACAGAGGCCTTCTCCTGAACCTCAACCTGCCCCTGAACATCCGATGATGACAGGAAGAATGATGTTTGAACTGGGAAGCTTCCTGTGCATGTTTTCACCATTAGCAAATGTTCACTTGGCCAGAAGCTCTGTCTGTGTTATCAGTGTGTGCCGTCAAGGCCTCAAGGCATCTCGAACCAACACCGCCACGGCAGGGCCTCAAAGTCACCCCGAACTAACACACCACCACAGTTTATTTCTGTGTTCATATGGCAGGTGGGGCTGGGCTTTGCCATTCATGTGCATTTTAATTTGTCCTATGTTGGGCTTGAGCATGTCCTCCATTTCTTAGGTGTTCTTTGCCTTACGTCATGTGGTTTGTAGTGCACTATGTAGAACAACACTACAAGTTCCAGAATGCACTTTTTAAAACCGGGCCTGGATGCACAGCTCCCACTTTAAATGGGACAGCGTGAGAGTCCTGCTTTTTTGGGAGAAAGAAAAGAGACTAGTTACAGTACCCACAGTAATGTCCCCCCTCCCCCTTTTCCCCCAGGTATCAGGTACATCCAGTATATCCATAGACCCAGTTGGAAGTTCCCCCTTCGTGAAGCTCAGGGGTCCTCCTGTGTTGTGATAGACTGAGGGGCCTCCCGTGCGTTTCATGTTGCTTTTCATCTGCGTTTCATGTTGCTTTTTTATATTTACTTGTGCTTTAAAATGCTATATTTGGATCCCCTTTTTGCAACAATTTGCAGTAAATATGTGGTGTAAAAGCCACCATTTGAATCCATTTTTTGCAGAATTTGCTTGCGGGGGGAGAACCCCCCCGCACCCTCCTTTTGCAGTCCGGGCTCGCTCGCTTCTCTCGCTTTTTATACTACAATACAATTTTTCGCCCCACCACTTTAAAAATCCACCAGTCGCCACTGGTACTCCTCTCTCCCCCAATGCAGCACAGCAACTTTGGTTACTGCACTGTGTTCCGCTATTTATAAGTAAATCCCTCCATCAATGTTTCGCTGAGTTTGAAAATGTATTTGTTGGGAAAACATCTGTGACACTGTAACAAAACAAGGCGATGCACCCTGATATCTATAATGGAGACATGCTCCTCGAGGCGAAGCAGACTACAATATATATCCTATGGCATAGGTATTCTAGTATTGATCAAATAACTAAGGACCTGATTACGATCTTGGCGGATGGGATACTCCGTCACAAACGTGACGGATATCCTGTCCGCTGTATTACAAGTTCCATTATATCCTATGGAACTTGTAATAAAGCGGACGGTATACCCGTCAAGTTTGTAATGGAGTATCCCATCCACCAAGATCATAATCAGGCCTTAAGGGCCTGATTTAGATCTCAACGGATGGGTTTCTCTGTCAAAACGGTGACGGATATCCCATCCGCCAAAATATAAATCCCATAGGATATAATGGGATTTATATTTCGGCTGACGTGATATCCGTCACCTGTGACAGAGTAACCCATCCGCCAAGATCTAAATCATGCCATAAGTTCTCACTAAAAGACATGGTGGTGCATCGGTAAGACCATCGGACAGGGTGCAGATATTCTTCAGAGATTAACATCAGTACACAGTTTCGGCTAAACAAGCTAAAATGTAAAACCTCACCTGGGGTACCAGAGTGCACAGATCTTGATATGACCCCTGACAGGTGGCCCATATATGTGGAAAGTTTTGATTCATCACTACAGATATAGTTTACATGTCTATGGACCATACTCTATATTATAGGTATGTATCTACGATTAGTACGAACAATATTCTCACTCGATGTTATTTAAACTGGCATACGCTTTGAGTAGTCACTTGTTCATTTGCTGTTTGCATAATTAGTTGCTGTGTGAACATTTACATTAGCATTAAATTAGCCAACTAATTATGTTTTCTCTCCCGTTTCCTTGAAATTCCATTCTGTACATCTAAATATTTTCATGTTTCTCCTTTTTGTTTAGTTTCCAAATTACATCTGTTTTGTTTTAGTCTTTGTTGCTTTCAATGGTCCTTCATGGTATTGTTTTGAATACATTAAACTGGTATGTTTTTATGTGATTATTTTGAATACTCACTATTTTATTTTAAAAACTGGTATGTTTTTAGATAATTTTTTAAATACCCACTGTAATGATGTGATGACACTGTGATGTCATTTAGAATAGTAAGTACATAGATTCTTTTTTCTTTTCAAATTGCTTTGCTTTCAGGTGCTACAATGGATTTGATGTCTTTAAGAGTTCTTTCGGTTTGTTTTGTTTAGTCAAGTTTGTTATGTTAAGGGATTTTTTTTTACCTCAGCTCGGGGGAGATCCTAACATGTTAGGACACATCACATACATGTGGAGGGCAGAAGAAGAATTACAAGACCACATAATGTCCTAGAGAAACTGATGCTTGCTAAGGCACAACATATGAGTGGCAGCCGTCTTCGAGAGCAAAATGCTGCTGCGTTCCATTACTGGCTTTAACAAAGACCCCTGGACAGCTGAAACCATGCCAAAGACAAGGCAGAGACACAGGGGCTTATTTACAAGCCCCTTGTGCCACTTTTGCATCATTTTTAACATGGGAAAAGTGACGTACGGGTGGCTCAAGGGGCTTATAAACAAGCCCCACATATTTTATTTCGAGATAGCATGATGGAGACACTGAGCACCACATGTACGTATGTTAGAAATGCGAGTTCAAATGCATTCACAAAAGAGAAGGGGTTACCACCAAAACATTCATACATGGCACAGCTGGTCGCTATTAGGAAGGGACACCCTAATACGCCCCTTCCTAATACCGAATCGCAAAACCCAAGTTGCTATTCAGTAACAAGTTACAGAATCGCTATTTGGTATTTATACATGCCAAAAAGCCTTTTTGAGTTCGCAATCAGCCCGTTTGCGAATACCAAAAAGATTTGTACATGTGGCCCTGAGTCATGTAAACATTTGGTTAAAGAGACATATCATCGCAAACTTATAGCCTGTAGGTTGGGAAAGACACCAGGCTTAATTCAGATTTTACTTGTCTTATTTCATATTGTATTTTATTGTATTTCGTAAAGGCAGACACATACTTAGTTATTATTTCATAGCATCATGCCCTGGTTTAACAGAAATTCTTTGAGCATTCGGAGGCGCCGCACACTCACTTCATTAGTTATAAAGTACATAGAACTAAGGTGGGTAAAATGTTCTTTACGTTGGCGTAATCTTGTGTAATTATGTTAATTTTACGTGACCCTAGTAGCGTGAAATTCCTGAAATTACACTGTTACCACACGTTGTGTAATTACATGCTATCTGCAGCAAAAAATTTGCCCAAGGGCAAGTCAACACTACAAACAGCCAGATCTCAAGCAGCACTTGTGTTATTTGTGTTATTTTTTTATCACCAAATGCGTTCTCGCATTCAAAGTTGACACCAGGATGCATTTTGTGGTACAACAGAGTGTCAAATACCGCTTTTTCAGTTTGCATAATTAAGCACAGTTTCACCTAATTTTCCTAAAATACAAATTATGTGAATTTTGAACACCCCTATTTGTAACTGGAATGAAGTGAGGTGCTTTGGGTCCCACTTTTGTGTACAACTACTTGACAGGGGACATGGATCCGCTATCTCAAACTGTAGAACAGGTATGGGGTAGTTGCCCTTTCAGGTGTTCTTTCCAGCTTGTTTTCCAAACATATCCATTTGTTAGAATGAGGCTTCTCACAGCAAGTAGCTATGAGGCTGCCCCCATCCTGCAACACCCAAAAGAGAGAACAAAAGAGTGGTGAGGTTTCTGCACTTGGCTTTCTCCAGCTGCACTGAAGCAGTAACCGGCGAAAGACAAAAGGGCAGGCTTCACATCAAGACTGCCTCACCTTATGTAACAGATTCTGTAATTCCAACAATTACCTATCCCTTCCATCAAACGGCAGTGCTAAGTAAGACTAATCAGCAGCCATGGTTAACTAAAATGCTCATAGAATAGGCAGCCCTACCTATCTTCTCTCACTTCATTATCTGAGTTCCAAACCTTCAGCTAAAGGAAAGCAACTAATGCACTTCCACTGTACACATATATTGCTAAGCCACATCATGAAAATATAAATAATATGCCACTGGCTTCCATTGCTGTGGCGTGCTAGCACACCATACATGTGCAACACTCACTACAAATGTAGACATGTGCACAGGATGTCAGCACAAGGCATGGGTACACATGTAGGAGTGGAAATTTACACAGCTGGACCAGTAGGCTTCAACCTGAGTAACCAGGATAAGAAGGTCTAGTCCACTATAGAAGTATTCTTACCACAGGATTCTGTTACCATCGCTCTGTATGCTATAGTCCACTGTGTGTAAAGATGGCACACTTGGTGCACCCCGCTAGTCGACAGGAGAGGTACAAGACCTTTCATAGTTAGGGACAAGCCCAAGCCTGTGTGTGCATGCTTAGATTAGCATGAAACCAGGGTCAAAATAAAAAATCAGGTAAAAAATGAACATTCAGTCCAGCACACAGGGCAATGGGAACATGCCTATTTGTTAAGCAGGGTACATTCCTATCCCATCAATTCCTCTTCTCCATATCTACGAACATAGTGGAAGCAGTAAAGAGCACTTCCTCTGGTGGCTGCAGGTCCAGAGCTAACTGTGGTAATTCTTCCTCTGCCTGATCCATTTTGGTCCATCACTCTACCACCAGTGCTCCATTTGTGCCACAGTTGCTTGTTATCCTTTACTTTTGGGAAGCCAGGAGCTTTGAGTGGCTTCAGTTTGCAGAGCCAGTGGAAGTTTGGTCTGTGAGAGTCCATTGAGAGTCAGGAGCCAGGTGCGGGTGACAGGAAATGGAGCAGAGGGGGCAGGGCTGTGCTTAGTGTGACCTGCTGCACTGTCCTCCCACTTTCTCACTTTTCCAGCTCACTGGTTGTCAGCTGCCTTAGCCACAGCCATTTTGGAGCTGTGAACCTCTTATGGAAGTGGGTTGAGGAAGGTGGGCAATATTTTGCAGAGAGTTCCTGACAGCTAAGTTCCTATGGTAGGATGTGAGAAACGCAAAGGACTCACTGTGCCCTGGGAGCGACTGCGATTAATGGATGTGTCTTGCAGACAGTAGAGCAAGGCAAAGACACATCTAAATCTGGGCTATAGCCTTGGCTTTAGCCCTTCTTTTTAAGACTACAAAAATGAATCTTGCTTATAGACCCTTGCTTGGCACAAACAGTATTTGGTTCTTTGACATCAGCATCTACAGAACATTCTCTTCATTTTTTTGCATTTCATAATCAGTAATCTGGCATTCTTCTGTATCTTCTGTCTTTGGTATATTGGCACATTAGCTGACTGGCACTATGGATCTGGGATTTTTCGATTATTTATAAGATCTGAAGATGATTGGCCCCAGACATTTGGGTAATATCACTTTATTTTCTTGACCCAGTATCTTGAGTAATCTTTACTCTTGGAGCGACAAAAGGGTAGTGAAAAGACGGCATTGAGAAAAGCAGAAGGTACCCCTGAGTTATAAAAGTGGAAGACCTATGGTCAGGGAGAAAGCATTGAGTCAGTCTCGTAATAGAACTCTATTAATTTTTCCCATTATTTTTTGTTGTTATCAACATACAGAATGCCCATATCTACATGCATGATGCCACTCAGGGCATAGTTCTGTATTGTGGCTCTAAGGAAGTTAGTGCGAGTGGCAGACCTTCAGTAGTATCTAGGACCTAAAGTAGATTACATCTTGCAACAAGCTAAAACACCAAAGACTCAATTAGCAAGGATATTTAACAGGTTTTGGAACCTCAGCCAAAGCAAGAAGCTGTAATTGAGATGGCCAGAAAGGGGAAGTCGGAAGAGATGGATCATGCAATCTGCACCACAAAA
Organism: Calotriton arnoldi; assembly: GCA_963921515.1. NCBI lineage: Eukaryota > Metazoa > Chordata > Amphibia > Caudata > Salamandridae > Calotriton > Calotriton arnoldi. The sequence continues at coordinate 454,411 of CAWUFW010012014.1, forward strand.
CAATCCCACTTACCTGAAAAGTTTTAGTTAGTTCTGAAAATGAATTTTAAAGGAGGATAGCACACAAGAAATAGATAATGACCTGTAAGAACCTATAAAGGATTCATCATACCTTCCATCCAGAGAATCACATTGACCAGCACCAGAATGCAAGGTTAATACAAACTCTGATGGGTGCTCAAAAATGACCTTATTTTAAAATTCTATGGTCACCCCACTCTCCTTTCAATCTCATGAAATGGTGATGCAACTTTATTTACTTACTAATCATCCTAGACCTCTTGGCAGCCTTTGATACGGTCTCCCATCACATGCTCATCCCAAGGCTGCACAACATAGGCATCCAAGGAGCCGCTCTCAGATGGTTTGCCTCTTTCCTCACCGGAAGAATACAAAAAGTCCACCTTCACCTCTGAACCCAAGAAAATCATCTGTGGAGTACCCCAAGGATCCTTGCTCAGTCTTACCCTCTTCAACACTTATATGACACCTCTGGCCAGCATCGCCAAAACCCATAGACTAAACATCATATGATCTCTGATCTGACGCAACGGCTCAATAAGATCAACTCCCATCAACCGCATCTGGGGCAGCTATCTTTATCGCACCTCTCATATGCAGATGATGTGGTTCTAATGAGCTTAACTAAGGTAGGCCTCCAAAGGTCACTTGCCGAAATGATGGAATTTATAACAGCCAACAAACTAGAAATCAATGCATCTCAAACCAAAACAATGCTCATTAGTAATCGCCCTATCACCAAGCAGAATATCTGGTTAGACAACAGACCGCTGGAGGAAGTAACCAGCTATAAATAACTCAGGTTTTATATCGACAATAGACTAAATCATGAAGAGTGGAACAATTAAATGGCACAGAGAACCAGTGCATTAGCTTTTGCCTTTAGGAATGTGGCAAAAAAACTGGCGGGTCCATCCTACAAACCACTGCTTACCGTGATAGCGGCAAAAATGCTACCAAAGATATCTTACGCTAGCATTGCTCTACACAGCAAAGATTCTGCACTCTTAAACAAGCTGCTAGTCACAACTGACAAAAAGGTCTTTCAGCTGCCACAGACAGCATTGCCGATGCAGGTGCGACTTGAATTTGGGCTCATGATAGAAACAATAGGGAGAATGTATACCACAATAAAGGCCTGGTATCGACTGAAGCAAAATACAGCGTGTTCCCCACTCAATATGGCTCTATGGACAGAGCTCGAAAATGATAAAAAATCAATGTACAAACAATATCTTTATCAAGCGTTAACAATTACAAGCACTACTGAGCTGTGGAATAATAATCTTCCCTTTACAACCTTCAAACAAGTCATAAACAAAGCTGCAAAATGTCATTCCTTGCTACTTGATAAAAACACCTTTAGCCACAGATCACACGCCTGGACAGTGATTAATAATTACAAGACCCTTACACCAGCACCCTATCTAAATCTCACATTCTCAGTACATCTAAAAAAACTATTGATGGCACTCCACCTTGGAAAGCTACCGTCAATAGCGGACCAGCCAAGCTGGATACATAAAGGGTCTACAGCACGCCGACTTTGTGGTAACATAAAAGAGTATCTAATCCATCTAATTTGTATATGCCCTAAACTTCACACAGCACAAGTCACTTTATTAAGAAAAGCCCTTATCATCAGAGGAATAAGGGCTTGTAGAGCTGTTATAAAACAAGGTCTAGATCTGTGATCCTCAAATGAACTGCAAGCTGATAACGTTTCTTAGACTTCATGAACAGGCTTTGAAAATCACAGCCAAATAGGAGTATTTATTTGGCTTAATATATGTACATCATATACTGTACAGGTCATTGTAGAAAGTGAACTCACGTCTCTGACATTGGAACAAAAGATAATTTAACTCATCCAACTTTTACAACAAACTATTTTTGTCATGACTTTTATAACATAAAGTAAAGTTAAAAACGAAGTTGGTCAAATTAATTATTCACTTTGCATGTCGAATAAGCTACTCAAATTAAGACACAGAAGGAGTGTGTAGTCCAAAGTTCCAGCCATTTGCAGCAGCAAAGACTTGCACATTGTGACCGCGACCGATGTGTACATGTGTACCATCACCCAGGCCATCATCTCCAGTCCACTGGACAATGGAAACTCTCTCTACCCAGGGATCGTAGCTCATCTCCTCTGATGCTACAGACCATAAAAAATGCTGCAGCCTGACTCATCCTGTATCTCCCTAGAGGAACCCACATCACTCCCTACCTCATAGAACTCCACTGGCTCCCTTTTTAGAAAAGATGCCAGTTCAAGCTCCTGGCCCATGCATACAAGGCCCTACACAACTACTGATCCGCCTACTTCAACCACCACCTGACACCTCCACTCTGCATCCCTTTCTTTAACCCTCAACCCCGCAGCAGATGCAGAGGTCGCGCCTTCTCCTACCTAGCAACTAAGACATAGAATGAGCTACACTTTCATATACGGACCTCCCTATCTCTTCAGAATTCCCCTGAAGACCTGGCTATTCAGCTAATCAGCTGGACCCGGCCAGCGCCTGGATACCCCCATGGGTGACAAGAAGCACTCTACAAATCTACAGATTGATTGATGATTTACTACAAACCATGGCCAGGTATATCATTGCAGTTGATACTAAATTAGTGAGATTAAACAACTTAATTAACAGGGACTAGAATGAAGTGCAAAAGAAAACAGAAACCTGTATTTGTACTCATATACTAAATAGGCGCACTACCTTCCCAAAGATCCATCAGTAATTGGTGGGCGAATCAAGATAATAAAAAGTACATCAAGAGGTAGTTGAAATACAGAATAATTTTGCAACTCAAATAGTAAATGAAGAAGTTAGTGTTTACAAAGTTGGTCTTGAGTTAAGTAACGTTTCAAACAAAGATGAATTTGTACCCGTTCAATTTCAAGGAAAAACCAAAAGAAGCTCAGGAAGTTTAATAAAAAAGAAAGAGATTGCTGATAGGCAAAGTAAATTATCTGTATTTCAGATATTTCAAAGACACAGTGACATGCTCGAATAGCCACTAAAAAGAACAAAAAATGGAGAAAATAATATTTATCCAAAGGCTCAGCCAAAAGCTTAGTCCAAGTCTAACTGTTATGAAACTGGGATCTTGTACTCAGAAGAGGTACAATTAAAAGAGGCTAACAGCAGACCTGCTGGGCAGGTGTCATTGGCAAAAAAATTTCATCCTGAGTAGTAAGATTTTTGTATCAGTGACAGTACTCTTTCTCAACAACCATCTTCACAATGTGCATTCCTATCTGTAAATGAAGACACAAACTTTTCAAACCCAAATATAATAGAATTAAATAGGTTGACACAGCTTACTCTCCTTGCAGTGGGTATGACTTATTTACCTGTAAGAGAATTTTGGAGGTCACAATCAAACAAAATTGTGAGGAGGTGACTGATTCAGAGTCATGTGAGACTGGAGTAGCAATAGAAGAGATAGAAAACCAGATATCCATGAGGGCCTCTCAAAAACAAACTACCAATGAAATGATGGCTAGTAAACTGCGCAACTCCAGTTAAACCCCTCAACACCAAATTGCTTCTCACACCACTGGGCACTTCTAGAGGACCTACATGCATCCTCAATGGTGGAAATATGTTGCTTCTTCTGCAAGTTTACCCAGACCTTTGGCACCTGAACTCCAGAAAAATTCTTAGTGTCGGATTTAGTCCTTGCAGGGATAAAGGGAAAAATGATAACTGTCTATTAACTTGGAAACTTGAAGAATATGCTAAAATAGATCTGATGAAGAGTTTACTTTTTGAAAACTGGGGGTTTGTGAACAAAAGGCCTAGTTTGAAACATTATTCAGGAAAAACATAAATTCAATCCTAATGGCTGCCAAAGGCTGCCCAGCCTTCCATCAGATAAAAAAAAAAAACATTTTTGCTATCTGGAGAGCTAAGCTTGGTCTATCCTGTTCTGTGAGGTGGGTCGAAAAATAGGCTAGACATGGCAGATTGGTCTTGCTTAGCAACCACTTTAGCATCTGGGAATGAGCATATATCTTAGTTCAAAATTAATCACTGCCCCTAATCCATATATTATGAATTAGCATAGGCCTTTAGGTGTGCACTGTGGTGGGTGGGCACTGCACCCAACCCACTGCAGTCAGCCAACTTCCACTATGACATGCAAAATGGGATCCATGACTCTAATTTGTTTTTAAATTTTGAGGCAAGAGGGGACCCGCCCTACATTGACATGGGGGGCAGGATGTGCCCACCCTTTCCCCTAATTCGGCTTTTCAATTTTCTTTTCAGGACCCAGGGATGTAGCCCCTGAGTCCTGCAAAGTCTGCACAAAAATATTTTCCATGTTGTGGCCAGCCAATCAGGATCTGCCCGTTCACTTCAAAGGGGCCAATCAGAACATATCGAGACACCAACTGTCCAGGTATCTCTAACTGTTTACCAGCTTTAACCGCTTCATGCCCGCACAATCACCTTTTTAAATGCTAATTTCTTGAAAATGGCTTAATGAATTTACACTACATAACAAAAAGCACACTTTCTGAATAAATTATATTTAGGCTGTCCGGTTTTAGGTTTAAACCTATAATAACTGATAAAACCCCACTGAAAGAGAAATAGCCCTCACCAGTGAAAACATATAAACACTGAAAAAACACCTGCACAACCACAAACTAAATGCCATTCAAAGAAAGGAACAAGAGAGTGAAAGAGTCATTTTTTTTCTTCCTGAAGGGGCCAATACAATGTATCTTTCTTATACAAGCTAGCAGTAAGAAAGTCTGGGCTAACATTATTCTGCTTGAGTTTTGTTGTTTAGGGATGCCACAAAAATATTGTTTCTTCTTCCTTTTGTTTTTTTTCAGTTTTGTGGTCTTTGGTCTAAAGATGCAGGGTTTAGAAGCATGTTTTAGGTCTTGTTTAATTATTTTATAAACTGTAGAGAATCAGGAAATATCAAAATCATATTTGATATATTGGCTGCGTTTAATTCTTTCACTGATAGGTAAAATGGCTGGTTTCATAAGAATCTTTCCTAATATGTGTCATCCTATTTACCCACAGAGAATGGGTAAAAACCCTTAATACATCAGCCCCCAGTTTCTAGTGAGTCAGTATTGATAGTAGGTGAATTGCCAACACCTCAGGCTTTAAAAATTCAACGCAAGGTATAGTGACAACTATATGTGAAAAGAGTGCTATCACCAAGCATCTGGGATAGTGGTTAAAACATGACACCAGACTTTTGGAAAACATGGAACGCAGTGTCACTTGGAATGCTCTGCAAAAAAGGTTCTATCCAAGTTCAACAAAGATTGGAGTGATACTGTTTGTATTTGTAGTGATTCAGCTACGTATATGAAAAAGTTGGGTGATGACCTCTCAAAATTGATACCTGAGCTGAAGTGCTTCCGTGTAAGAGATCCTTGCCACTTGTTAGATTGTATGCTGAAAGCATCTTTACAATCTGCAGAGTTAATGAGGAATGCTATTGACTTTTTAATCCATTCTGGTGCACTGTTTTTTTATGCACAGGAACTAAAAAGCAAATATTTATCATTTTGTGCTTTGTGTGGCATCAAAGAAAGAGTCATCCCAACTGTGTCCCTTAGCTGATGGTTCTCAGTCCAAGGGGCTATGAATGCTATATTATCCATGTGGCAACCGTTTACTGAATTTTTGCTGCGTGATGATGCCAAAGACAAGAAATGTGAGGATCTCTACTGCATTCTTAGATTTTTACAGGAAAACATAACTGCTGTAGTGGACATAATAAAAAAACTAGAGTCTGAAAACACCCTGGTCTGCCAAGTGTTCAGCATAATTGGTGTAGATGTGAAACATCTCCTTGAGAGTAGGCTGGGCGACACCTTTAGTGACTTTGGCACTGCAACATGTTCCATTTTAGAGTGCTTGCCACTTGGTAAGCAAAGCAATGGTGAAGAGCAATTCAGGAACTTTTATTTTACAATGTTTGAGAAATGGCTTGCAATGATGCATAGAAATGTCCCTTCACCACCAACGGCATTTGAAGTCAATGAAACCTCACTGTGGTACTCTGTTCTAGATCCCTTCCGTAAAGGGGAATTTCCTCCGTAGTTTCAAAAGTGCTGCTTCATTTTGACTGCTTCATTAACTCTGAGGGCATAAGCGCCCAGATCAGTGCAAATGTTGCAGAACCTGCCCTGAGAATCGCAATCTTCAAGTGAACCAGTATTGGCATGGAAAGCTATGTCAGTGGCCAGAGTTAACAAATTGAGTACCCTTCTGAGTTGCCTATGGCCATACTGGCTTTCACTGTATTGGTTGGCAGTAGCACGACAGTCAGTGATTTGACATCCAATACAACTGCAACAACAAGGAACACATCCATCTTCTTCCTAGATGCGCCTGAGGCCTTGATGTCACCAGTAAACAACACCAGGTCCTGATTTCCACGTATGTAAATACCACATAAACATTTGTTAATAGCTTACAGTGTTTCAGAGACCTAGGTTGTTAGTAGCATAGCACTGGAGCAGAATAGAGACGAACTCATTCCTTTTCGTACAGAAGTGTTCACAGTAAATAAATAATGAAGATAAAATGGCTTATATTATTGAAGAAATATTCCCTCAGCACGGTATTTCATTTTCCAAACCGCTCTGCTGCCCATTTCTGCTAAACTATAACTGGTATTTAATGAGAAAAATATCATATTCTAATTTGCAATTATTGTGTTAATGTGAAGGCTTGTACTTGATTGTGCTGGTATTTTTAATATTCAAGCACTACCAACATTGCCGTTTGACCACCCTCACCATGGCAACACTATATCATTGGTTACGTGTGGACCTTGAATATAATGCTTTTATTTCCCTTTTTCCTTTTTGTAAGTTGTAAATTGTGTATTGTGTCCAGTCCTAAAGAAATGGAAAAAGCGAAGTAAAAAACACAAAGAAAGTACATTTTTGTTGTACTTTATCAGCATTTGGGAAATATTTGTTTTCAAAGTTTCCCTATTCTTGCATATGAAGTGTAAGAACTGTGCATGGTATTTTCAATTTATGCATTTTTTGGTAATTAATTTTTGTATAGTTTCATCCTCGCTATGTGAGGACAATTAAGATGTTATAGTTGAACAGTAGAGACTTCATACAGGAGTCAGGAGCTATTCAAATAGGTAAGTTCTACATAAGATCTGTTTACAAACGGGATGTGTTCTCTTTTTGTTGTCTATGTGGATTAAGTAGTCAATTAAGCTACTTTAGGAGCAGAGGGTGGAAGTTCTGATATTTGTACCCAAAGTTGAGGTTGAAAACGTTTGTCAGATGCGGGTGGGAATGGCATGCTCCATACTCGGTGCATAGTCGGACTGTGTGAAATCTTATGTGGAATTTGCAAAATGTTGCACAAATATGAACTGCGGAATACTGGTTTCAGCAGCAAACCAATGCCTTTGTAGATATGCTACCTTACTTTTTTACGCAAGGTTTGCCCTCACATGATATATGGTTTAAAATTTTGTTCTAAAATTTGTGCATAATTTTGGCCAAATTTCTTTGATACGAAATTTCATAATTTTGTAAAGGCCTTTTGCACAGCAAGAGAAGGCATGGCACCTGATGCAGCAGTGGGCCAACCCTCTTACCACTGGTTATCCGGTGGACCTTTTCTTCATCGACGGAGAGGTAGAGGGAGTTAGAATCAAATCACACAATATCAATTGACAGTGTAACCCATTTGGCAACACAATAGGGACCAGGAATCACCGACTATAGTTAAGAAGGTTTGTTTCAAGTTAGCAGTCAAGTTAAGATAAACAAATCTAAGCACCATGCTGTAAAGGTACAGAATAACAACCGGGAAACTAACCTCCTAAAGAGGTTTAGGCGTACCAGTACAGGGCAAACAGAAAGTTCAGTCACAGCAATACAAAAGATCAGTAACAGAATTTGGTGCTCAGAAAAGTGTTTCTGCTTCTCTCTTCTTTACATGAGTGAAGTCTAAAATCATCTAAGTTAAAGTCCAAACTAAGGAGAATGGTTTGAAACCCTAAAAAATCTAAAAAAATCAGGGAAATGCTGAAAAATAGGTAAATGCGGGGAAGTGCAGGAAGGCGGCAGCATTTCAGAAGCTCTTTCAAGAGTCTTCTTGGGACAGGGAAATAAGTGTTAGCCTAAACTACACTCTGTAAAGAATCAAAGGGAAAGTACAGAGGTCTGCACCTCTCACAGTGCAAAGGAAAGTGTTGTAACTACAGATAGTGTGCGCAACAGTTATTTCCACCAAAATCTTCAGAGCAACACCCCTCTGTTCGCATCATCAGGGGCTTCATCGTCCTTTCCATTCTCACATTGTAAGCTGCAACATTAATCAAATATCCCAGGCCAAACATGGGAACAGTACTGTTCTTTGTTACCTGCAAATGTTTGCAACAGTGCTGAATGGAACACCCACAGCAACACCCATGGAACAACCCTTTCACGCAGTGTTCTGCGTGAAAGGGGCACATATTTACAAGGCCATGAAAAGCCACATAAAGTGGCTTTAAGTGTTCTTCTAAATATGATGCGGCACCGGAATGGCAAAAAAGTGATGGTCCAATAGTTCAAAAGTGCCGCAAGGGGCCTCATAAATGAGACACTTTGGGGTTGATTCTGATATCGTTCGGAAGGGCTTCGAATCGGATTTGGGTTTGCCGAATTCAATCCGATCCGGAACCCTTGTTGCCGACCGAATTGTACACACTTCCCAACGACCGAGTACAATGCCTGGAAACGAGGCTGTACTAATAGGTTCAGAAAGGCATTCAGACAGGTTGCTCCTTTCGGAGCCGAATGGTGCAGCTCTATGGACTCGGTTTCTGAACGAGCAAGCACGATGACCGATTCAGACAGCCGTTCCGATTCGGTTTCTCCAGAACAAACCGGCGGCCGGAATCGGTCTTTGGGGGCCCCTAGCAGGCCCCCCCTTCACCCGGGGCCTTCTGAACAAGGCCTGTGGGGGTACCCAAGGGACCCCCCTTTCAACCATGCACATTGAAGCAGGCACCCTGGGGTGCCCGCCACAGGGTGCAAGGTTTTCCCCAGCCACTCCTTTCTTCCATGGGAGCCTGTGTTCTTGTTCGGAGCACAGGCTCCCATCGTTCTCCAGAAGCATCCAGGTACATCCAAATCGCTCAGTTGGACTCCCCCGATGCGAGTCATCCGGAAAGCATTCCGGAACCAGTTTGGTAGGAATGCTTTCCGAATGAGATCGGATTCGGGCCCTTTGTTTCTAATGCTGTATGATAGCATGTGGCGGCAAATGCACTTACCAATGTGCGTGTAAGCATCAGTGCTTAATTTGAGATGGTGGTTTCTGGTGTTCAGCCACTTAATTATCAACACCAGCACCTTTGACAGTCCCACATGGTGGAGCTGTTTTTTTTAGAGATGAGCATGACAACAGTTGTTTATTGTGAGAAAGGGCCTCTTTTGCATGGTTAGCCCCCACTTTGTTCCTGGTTTTGATGTGGTTTCAAATGTAGTGCACAGGGTCCCTGCCAACCAGGTGCCCTGTGCCAGTGCTCCTTCCCTAAAATTAACTCCCTATTGGTATGTCAGCCCCCTGTAAGTCCCTGGTAACTGGTACCCTTGGTAACTAGGCCCTGAGTGCTGAAGAGGGTCCCTTGGGACCCCTCACTGGCACCATGCCACTGCCCTTGCAGCCTGCATGGCCCTGTGAGGGAGAAAACAATGAAGTAGACATGATGGCACCCTGTCTGGGTGCTATGCCCGCTAACATAGGTAAGTCACTCCTCTAGCTGGCCTCACAGCCCTAAGGCAGGGTGCACTACACTGCAGGTGAGGGCATATCTGTATGAGCAGATATTCCCCAACAATATCGGGCACCATTTCCTAATATTGTAAGTGCCTGTGAATCCATAGAGAGTACATGGGATTAGAACTCGACAAATCGAGCTCCACCGCATCATATTGCCTTCACTGATTACAAGAATGCTTGGTACCAAACTACTCCTTTCACTAAACCCCACACTGATGCCAGTGTGGGATTTATTGTACCATGTACCCAGAGGGCACCTCAGAGGTGCCCCCTGAATCCGTACCAAACCTGAAGTGGTCTCTGACTGATTGTAGGCATCCAGCCACCACTAGACATGTTTCTGGACCCCTGGGTAGAGAGCCCCTGCTCTCTGGGACCAGGAGCAATGCACATCCTGGGCAGAGGTGTCATGCCTCCTCCCCCAGGATGGGCCAGTGCCCGAAGAGGGAAGCTTCAAAGGCCTGCCACCTTTGTATTGCAAACCCCAGCCTCTGCTGCTAGCAGCAGTTGGCAGCCCCTGGTTTACACCCCCACTTTGAGTGGGAAAACTGGCGGTAAAATTTAAAAAGATAGGAGGTGTGTCCACCTCTGCCAACCCCATCCCTAAGGTGGGGGGAAGGGAGGTGAAGCACACTTTTCAGTCCCTGCCATCTTTACGATCAAGGGACCCCTCCAATCTGGGCTAGGTCTATGCCCCCTCCCGCAGGAAGGATGCATAATAGAGGGTGTAGTCACCCCAGGTGAGGTGCCGATTGGCCCTACCTACTACTCCCCTAAAACGCCTCTGCGATGACCTAAGAAGCAAGAAGACACCCTGCAGCGAACTGCCTTGGCACCAGCCCTACCGGCCTGTCTCTAACTTCGATGAAACCTGTCTTTGCAGCACAACCTCAGAAACCCCTCGGAGGACTGTTGCCTTCAATAAAGACTCCAATCTCCCGAGGACAGCAAACTCCAAGAACTGTCACAGGGAGGACAAACCCTGGTCGACGCAACTCCCTGTTGCACAACAACTACAAGAACCACTGCAGTTGAGGCCCTACACTTGTGTCAATGTGACTCACTGTTACCAATGATCTCCCAAAGACTGCAGTAGTAGAGGACCGGCACTTGTGTTGATGCGACTCTGCCCTGCCCACAGAACACCCTGCAACTGGATGACCTCCATAACCTCAAGGAATCCTCTCGGCCCCATGGCCTGAGTTGCCCACAGCTCTAGGCCTGACAGTCCGTACCCTCCTGCTAGTGGCCCTGCCGGACGCCTCCTGCAACTCCGACCCGACCGCAATCTCTCCAAGACGATCCAGTGAAGGCGGAACTACATCCGAATTACAGCCATCGGCCGCCAGCAACCAAGACAGTTACTGTGTTGGCTGCCTGCTGAAATCTATCCCGCTCCTTGCCTTCGCTGACCGCGAGGGCGAAGAACGTTGCTGGTATCGACTGCCTCAGCGACCATACCGAAATCCGCACCATACGGGTGCCCTAGTCCCCTACGACCAATCCTGCACTCCGTGTGGGTCTGACCATCTGAGAGCTGGAACTGTAAGTTGTATGCTCTCTTGATAAACCCCCCACTCATTTCCCTCCTCATGAGCTTTGAACTATTTGAATATTGCCCGGTCAATTTTTGAATGTGAAAAGTAGTTTTACTTCAACCCTACTTACCTTGTGACGAAGTCTTTGTCTTAAAATAAAAATACAAGCAAAGTTTAATTTTATAAAAGTGATGTGGATCTCCTTCTTGAGTTGTGTGTCCATTATTGATCATGTGTGAGCAATAGATGTCTTACATTCCTCTATGTTAGACCTAAGGCTGCTCGCCCACACTACCACTAATAGAGCACTTTAGGTTTTGCATTGAGCCCTGTACAGTTGTGGGGAACCCCTGGATTCTGTGCACAGTATTACCACCTAGTGATAATATAACATACAGAGCTGACTTCCTACATTTATAAATCCAATATACATTAAAAATGACTAACACCCTCCGTCCAAGTCATTCTAATATCTTTGGGGACCTGGAATAGTCTGAATTGTCACACTTGTAGGGGTGGGATAGGTAGTAGTTGTGTTTGTATTGTCATTGGCAGTGGTGGCAGGGGCTATGGGTGGTGCGAGCGGAAGTGGCCTCCTAACGAGGGCCCTGACACTTATTTCTTTCACAAATTAAGTACTGGACTGTGCATGCAAGAGTTTTCTATGTTGGGGTATGCATGCATGTGTGTACAACCTCAAGGATGGTCTATTTATTAGGTAGTTGATATTTCTAATGAATATTATTGCAAGAACAGTGGAGTGCGATACAGAGAACATTTTTATACAATTAGAAGCATCTCAAGAGTCAAGAGGTTCTTTTTTGTTAAAAATAGTATATTTTGTAGTGGGGGCCATATGGACATTAGAAGGCTGTGAATAGGTAAAACACAGAAATCAGTGCATATTCAGCATGGCAGGGCAAGGTTCTACCACTAAGTTCTACAACAAAAGAAAAGGTGCCTTCAAGCATTTGGGGAAAGCATTTTTATGATGAAAATGGTGAGTGTGAATATGTATGTTAGAGGTTAGAAACCTGAAATTTAGTATTACCTTGCTAAGAAGGCTGCTAGAAATATGAACGTATCTATGGAATGAACCCCTGAAGCCCATAATATAGTTCATAATTAATATATAGATCATATGAATTCATGTTAGATGATAAAAACTCTTTTGTGTGCATCTCCCTGTGATTTTATCAAAACATTATCTCTTCAAAACATGTACGAGACATCAGTGATGTCATAAGGATCAATGTCATGCAGCATAACTTCCTGGGATTCATGATTATAGGTCACATGACGAGATTTGCTATGATATTTTTGAGGCCAAATCATGGACCTCATTTAGGGGTCACCAGGGGTAGCAGCTGCGACCCCCTGACCTCTAGCTAACTTGGAAATGAATCATTTACTGTCCCAAATGGTGTGAATCGTCTGTGTTACTCCCGGTTCCCCTGATCTTGTGGAGAGAGTTAGAAAGAAATACAGGGGAGAGAAGGAGTGAGGTGGTCAAGCTAAAAGGCTTTGAGACAAAATAAGGCTAAATTCACAAAAGGAAGAAGACACTACAAAGAAAAGTTTGAGTAATCAAGCAACAAATACAGGAGGATGTATGTGTGAGAGAGATAAAGAGGGATGAAAGAGACACCAATAATACTGTGACATAGACAAGTAAAAAAGGACAGATAAGGGAGTAGTAGAGGAGGGGGAAAGGTGAAATAGAGTGGAAAAAGAGACAGAATAGGTGAGAAAGGAGATCAGTGAGAGAGGGGGAAAACAAGTACTATAAGGAGATCAGTGAGAAAGACACAGTTAAGATAGACGGGAGGGGTGGGGACATGGCCTGACGCCGATGGAGTGAGCAGCACTGCGTTGAGCTCCTCGCGATCGGGCCCAATCTGGCAACATCCTGACCCCTTTCAAGCATATCCGAGCCCTAATCTTAATTTGGGCACTGCTAGAGCAAATCTGCCTCGCTGCAGGGTGCCCCCATCGCTGTGCAGCTTCAGAATCCTGCATCTTTTGAGCTGACCTGGCAGCGCGGCGGATCAAAATGGTGGCCCCAGGCTGGAGCGACCTCGGCTGTGAGGTGAGGAGGCAATGAACAGGGCACCCGAGAACGCGGATGGCCTGCTTCCTTGTGCCGCCCTGCCCCCCCCAAGGATAGCGACTGCGATGGGGAGCAATGACTGGCCGAGAGGGGCTGCCTCGGCGCAAACGCTTTGCCACATACACAGTGGCGGAACCGCTGAGCCTGCAGAATGAGGGCCCGGCGAACTGAGACTGATGCTCACCCCGGAGAGAAGCTGAACCAGGAACTGCTGCAGCTCTTTACCAGATGGGAGGAGAAGGTGAATGCCCGATGAGAGAGGGGCGGACCTGGCAGCGGTGCCGTGCATTGAAGGCGAGATGAGCCTGCAGGCCTCTACCTAGCTGCACACCGGTGTGTGGAGACACAGCAACAGGACTCCGTGCCACCCCAACAAGAAGATAGGAGAAGGGCGTGTCAACCACAGACCCGGGGTAGGAGGGACCGGTCGAGAACCTCCGAAGCTGAACAAGGCCACCGGAGCTGTGCACATTTGCAAGACAGCTGGGGGTCTGCGTAGTACGGAGGCACAGCACGGGGTCGCTGAACCCATGATCTCCCCTGGCCCTGACGCACTACGAGGTGGGGAGGTGGGAGTAGACATTTACCTGCTGCCTCTCGCCCCCAGATGGAACCAAGGGCTAAGCTGGACCAGTGACCCGTCTTTGGACTCACTACCGAGGAGATCCATTTTTAATGAGCGACCCTGGGCCTTAAGAGGAATCTCCCCTGATTGGGGTTGAGCAATTGTTTGGAGGGCTGCATACGCCGCCCATTCATGGACGACAGTGAATAACTTGAATACAATTAAAACAGGCTGGCACATGCGACTTGGTGGGTCTGATCCCCCTGACCCACCTGAGGGAGCCCATGGAACATTGAAACCACAGCATTCAGTGCACCAGGAGCCCAGTGCCCTGGGCTTTACAAGAGGTGCACGGGGACATGCATGCCGGACCCTGCGCCGCCCGGCTGGTGCCTTATCAGGGTTGGATCCCTAAAGAAAATGGGCAAATCCTCCAGGAGAAAGGAGCCTGACCAGGAGGAGATGAACGCAGCTCCACCTACGGAGTCAACTGCCCCGCCAACGAGACCTACAGCAGACCCCACACTGCAGGATATATTGTAAGCTATTACTGCATCTAGGGAGGCTTTGGAACTTAAAACAAATTGACACTATTGGCGCCGACCGCAACTTGCTCAAAGACGACCACAGGAAATTGGTGAAGAAGGTGATCATTAATGAACGTACGCTCGCTGACCTCCCCCCAGCCATAGGTGCAATACAAAGGCGCTTGCAACTCATGGAATCCAAAGTGCGGACACTGGAGAACAGAACAGATGATGCTGAAAACCGCTCTTGCCGCAACAACATCCGTGTAGTAGGCCTGCCGGAGAAAATTGAAGGCACAGATACTGTACAGTACATAGAACAATGGATGCACACAGCTGTCACCCCCGAAGGACTGTCTGCATTCTTCGTCCTTAAAAGAGCGCACTGAGTGCCAGCTAGACCTCCTCAGCCTGGTGCCCCTCCTCGACCGATAGTGGCAAGACTCCTTTACTACAAAGACCGGGATTGCATTCTAGCGCAAGCACGCAAAAGAGGAGACCTCAGAGTAGACAATGCGACTGAGCGCATCTTTCCGACTTTCTGACTTCTCCAGAGTGCAAAAGGATCCTACCAAGAGGTCAAAAGGAAATTGCGACAGATGGACCTCCAGTATGCAATGCTCTTCCTGACGAAGATCAGAGTGGTGACCCCTAATGGGGCGCGATTCTTCCAGTCACCACAGGAAGCCTTGGACTGGCTAGAGACCCTGAATGAGCCAAAGTCTGACACAGAAGGCGGGGGATGGTAATGACCACGCAGGAACCCCAGAAATAAAAAATCGAAGCGGAGCCTTGCCGCACCCTCACACACTGAAGCTAAATAAGGACGCCAGAGAGTGATGGAGGTTGTAGTCCAAATAAGCGGAGGCCAGAAAAGTCAGGAGGATGCTGAGCGGGGGGTCCCTCCCACCAGACACTGAATCAGACCTTGAGTTCCATGCCTCTGAGAACTCGAGTCTAGAACTACCCAAGGTCACACCGGGCATGGCAGACGACCTCATTTGATACACCAGATGCCCCCCTGGAGAGTTGGGGAGAACTGTGTTCCTCCGACTGTGGACATGCTGGCTCCTCTCTGAACATTCATCCCACATAGTATGCCACACCTATCCATAAGTAAGCCGGAAGAGGGCCTGGCTGCCTGATATCTCCAAGAGACACTCCCTCAGACTACAAAATACTGTGGAAGGCTTTCCACGATTTTTAGCAAACATACACATGGTTTGGACAGCTGGCACGTTGCCGCTTGCCCTGGGGCGGGGGGTTTGGGGTTGTTGGTTGTTATTGTTCAATATGGGACTTAGCGAGTCACACAAGTGGTATAGAAGCTCCTACACGCAACACAGTAGATGGGGTGCATGAGACTATACACTGAAGGAAGGGTGCACTCTTTCACTGCACCAGACATCCCCATGGCCAACCGACTTTCTCTGTTCTCCATGAGGTCCATGCTAGCCTAGATCTCTTCCTATCTACGCCTGATGTGCATAGTTTGATTGTTACAATCAAATACCTATCCCGCACTATTTTAGATCACAACCCAGTGCTGTTTCAGCTGGGCTGGGTGCCCTCATGCCTTCAATCCCCACGTGGAGGACTGAATCGCTAGAAGACCAGGTCTTCCGCTAAATAATCAGGACCAAAAAAACGCAATACTTCGCTGATAACACCGGAACGGCATCCACCCCAAAATTAGAATAGAATGCCTTTAAGGGGTTAAACAAACACTAATGAATGATGTAGAAAAAGCGGAAGACCGACTACGAGACACAGAGACGCGGAGATGAATCGCCCCGAACTCCAACCTGAGCTCCTTGCAGCCACGGAAGAGGTTGCGGCACAAACTGAGAGACTGCGATGCTTTGACTATAAGAGTTACATGGACACGACACATTCTGAGAGGGACAAATCGGGCTTTTTACTGGCAAAGTTGGCGAACCCAGACAAGAGGGACTCACCTGAGAGGGACAAATCGGGCTCTTTACTGGCAAAGTTGGCGAACCCAGACAAGAGGGACTCACCCATTCTGGAAAAAAAAAAGACTGGGAGGGATCCCGGGTACGCACACAAGAGGGGATCAACAATGTTTTCTCAGGCTATTACTCCACTCTGTATGCCAGTCCGCCATCACGCGACCTCCAGGAGACAAGGGCATACATGGCAGACCTCCAGATCCTGCGGATCATAGAGGAAGAGGCGGATGTGCTGGGCGGGGACATAACAACACATGAAATAGTTGCCACTATTACGCATATGGTGCGCAACAAAACCACGGGCGCGGACAGACTCCCAACAGAGTTCTACTCCACATATGCCGCTGAACTAATGCCCCACTTAGCAAAGCTTTACGGGATGGCCAAAGAAATAGGCTCCCTCCAGATACTACCAGAGAAGCGGTCCTCATTCTGAAACCAAACAAGCCAGCCAATGATAGATCGGCTTAACGCCCACTGTCGATGTTAAACATCGATTACAAAATCCTAAGTCGAATTCTGGCTACCCACCTATTGCCCTCTTAAGCCCACGCTAGTGCATGAGGACCAAGCCGGGTATATCCCATCTCGTAGCACAGCAGGGAACATTAGACGACTGCTCTTTGTCATGGAGGCGAACAGGAAAAACCAGGAAGTCACAGCGATCCTTGCCGTTGATATAGAAAAAGCCTTCAACAGTTTGGACTGGTCCTACCTATATGAAGTTCTAGCGAACATGGGTTTAGGGGAGGGCTTTATCAACTGGACTAAACTCCTATACACCAGATCCACGGCGAGGGTACGCACAGGGAAGTACATATCGAGGAGATGGCAGGTGGAGCGTGGCACTCGACAGGGATGCCTGCTTTCCCCCCCTCCTGTTTGCGATTGCTATAGAGCCACTCGCAATTGTGGCCAGAAAGGGGCAGTCCTATAGGGGACTAAACGTCGGGCACACCAGGCATCAAATAGAGCTCAACACAGAGGACCTATTGCTGTTTCTGAATGGAGGGGATGAGGACTTACAGGAAGCTCGAGCACTGCTGGAGAGATTCGGCTCCCTCTCTGGCCTAAATGTGTGCTAGCGAAAGTCGCAACTCTTCCCGCTGGTGAGGACTGGACGCCCCCCAAGAGACCTTGCATGCCTCCCATGGGAACCTAACTGCTTGCCATACCTCGGGGTCAACATCTACCACACCTGGCTGGACCTATATGAGGGCAACATAGCAAGAGCCTCCCGAGGACTAAGAGTGTCCATGGCTTTTTGGCGAGAGCTGCCCCTCTCCGTAGCTGGCAGGATTGCACTCCTTAAAATGGTAGCACTCCCCCGCCTATTGTATTATTTTAACGCGCTCCCACTCTGCATCCCTGCAGACTGCTTTAAAGAGCTGGACTCACAGATCTGTTCCTTTGTGTGGGGTTCGTGACGATGTAGAGTTGCCTTGACATCAATGCAACGGCCAACGACTGCATGTGGGTTAGCCGCCGCTGACTTTGAGACTTACTACATAGCGGCGCAGCTGCAGTGGCTGGTAAGAGGCATCGCTCAGAGACGAAATCATGTTGATGCTCCGCGTATAGTCACACAGCCTCTACCTGATCTACTGCGAACCCTCCTTGGGGTGAACAGACCAACAGGATGAGACCCCCAGGAATTGAAAGTGCAGGCCAAATATTGGCGCCGAGGCTTGCAGAGAATGAGAGTCAGGGTTCCATATTCCCCAGAAATACCGTTAGATATGCTGAAGGTACTTCCACATGGGGATAACTGGCAGGACTTAGAGGCATGTATAGAAGCTGGGGCGACTAAGATGGGCAACCTCTATAGAGACGCAGAGTTGCTACAGTTTTAGGAATTTCGCAGAGTTCGGACTCCCTGGCGGACATTTTTAATTACACAGAATGCTCACAGCATCAATCCGCAAGCATTGGCAGACTGGAACAATGGAACCCCCACCACAACTGAGTTTTTACTATATGGCCCTCTCAGCAGGCACTATCAAGGCACTTTCCTGCCTGTATAAAGTGCTCCACATGGATGCGCAACGACTGCTGGAGAAACTACGTCTCCAATGGGAAGCGTACTTAGCAACCCCAATCCCGATGAAGGACTGGGACAACATACTGGCAGACATCCCTAAGGTGTCCACACTCGGTGCGCTCTGACCACTTCCTTTCCACATCACTGTGGAGCTGCTGCTGCAATTCCGGTGAATCTGCACACCCTCGCGGTTTTGTCGATCCCGTCACCCATCCAAAGATGGGACTCGCATTCTGACCACTGCCGGGCATGCATTCACTGTGTGGTTGCCCCTCCCAAATGGACGCGTCACCATCTCCCTCCTACCTCAAATATTAAGCTTTGCATAAGACCTTCATTTTTCAGCTGGCTTTCACTGCTGCCATACTTTATCCCATGGAGCTTTCTTCCTACCAGGAAACCACTGTCGGTTCTTCCCCTGTTAATTTTTCTCATGTATGTTGTTTTTTGTTTCCCACTTTTATTATGTTCCTTTCTATTATGTGATTGAATAAATATTCAGATATTATTTTTTGCGAGTTTGTGACATAGAACATATTCATTTTCTATGTGTATTGTTTGATGCATTCTTAAACCTAGGGACCACTTGTTCCTCGATAAGCACAACATACTGGCAGACATCCCTAAGGTGTCCAGAAACGCACGCTTCAAACTGATAAACTATTATGTTCTTCATAGGGCCTATCTGATCCCAGGACTTATAAGTAGATACTTCCACATAGAAGATGTGGCCTGCCCGCGCTGGCGCGCAGACCGCACACCTATCCTGCACATGTTTTGGTACTGCTCAAAGTTGAGTGAATACTGGGAGGGGGTATGGCATATAGTGAACGAGGCCATGGACAAGGAGCTCCCTTACTCCCCAGCCCACTGCCTATTAGGGTGGTTCCCCCACACCTCAAAATTCAAAGTCACCAGTAAATTCCAAGACCTGGCATTTGTATTGGCTAAGCGTGAAATAACCAGGAACTGGAAGTCAACAGGGGGCCCTAGATTGACCACCTGGAAAAAGGAATTCTTGAAATGGGCAGAATGTGAGGGATGGATACTCTTAAGAGAAGCTAATAGTGTCATAAGGTTTCTGCACATACTCAGAGCTATGCACAGGAAAATGGGACCCCGGAATACAGTGGTTTGCCACCATATACCGTAGCACCCAAAAACCCCAACCCAACTAGCTTAGCATCCCATTAGCACCCAAGTACTAATGTTTGGACAACCCAGAACACGGTATATTTATCTCAGGACTCACTGAAGCAAGAACACTCTTTCGCCACTCACTCGTACTTGTCCACAAGGTGCGTAGGAAGAGACACTGGATAGGTTAAAATGTTTATTCCAACTTACGTGCTCTAATGTACAGTACACGTGTCAGTAGTGTTTTTTCTACTAATCAACGGTCACTATTTACCTGAACGCTCTGCTGTAGACAAATGGGCCAGCCAGTTCCTGCCAGTACCTAAAACCCTAGCTGTTAAGGATTGCTTTAAGTCACGGTTCATTCGTTCAACGATAGAGTTGCCCTCAGGCCTATACGGAGACGAAAATTTCACCCGCACCCCAAGCGAAGCCATTGCATCCTTGTAAGCCCTAGAGGCAAACGCTGGACCTTGGTCCGAATGGAAGGTGCCGCATGCGAAAATTCCCACAAAGACACGCAAATCCCTGATCACATTTCGGGCGTCAGCACTCCGTTGTGGCCAGACCCAGAGAAACCGTGTGCACGAGTCCACTGCCACTAAGATGTATTTATAAGCAGTGTCTGATGAGAATGGACCGCAGTGATCCAAGTAAACACACCCAAAGGGTCTGTTAGCAATGCAGAGCGGTGTTTGTGGTGGACGTGTTACCGTGGAAGGCTTAATCTGTTGACAAACGTCGCAAGAAAGCACATAAGCACGGGTGTCTTTATATAACCCACGCCACCAATAACGCTGCTGCAAGATGGAAACCGTAGCTGACACACCTGCATGTGCCGAAGCCATGCCTTCGTGTGCAGCTGATATCAAGGCACTCCTGCGGTCCGCGTTGGGGATCAGCCGATCTCCAACGTCAGGTATAGTTACATAAGGAACCTGATCGGGACTTAATGTGTAAGAATACTTGGAAGGGAAACCTGTAGGGTAATTATCACCTTCCTTGGTTGCAGCAATAGCTGCTAATATAACAGGGTCTATTTTAGACATGGACCTGGTAACCGCTGCTACTGAACACGTGACTACTGCTGAACGGGCAGCTTCATCTGCCAGATCGTTACCAATAGCGTGTGCGCCCACCCGCTGATGGCCTAAGGTGTGAACCACCTGTGTGAGGGGCAGACGTTGTTGCAATTCTGCCACTCGAACCCAAAGCATTTTATGCTTAATTGTGCTCCCTTTTGCGTCCTTGTAGTCGTTTTTCGACCAGAAAAACAGATTGTCATTGTAAGATTGTACACAGTAAAAAGAATCACATACAATAAGAGTGGTCTCATCCTGAGAAGCAAACTCAAGTGCAAGTAGCAATGCATGCAGCTCGGCCAATTGTGAGGTACTATCTCCAAGTGTGCGAGTGTGCACTACAGAGGATTTGAACGTTCCATTCACAAAGGAACCCGCAACAATAGCACATGCAGCTGAATAAGCGTGCTTGGACCCAGTGGCCGGTTGCGCCGAACCATCGGTGTAGATCACACATTTGTAATCCTCAAGCGGTAGTAAAAACAAAGGAGGAGGATGAACGAATTCATACTGCAAAAACTCCTGAGTCTGAAGAGAAGAATCAAAAACAAAAGTGATGTCCGAAGACGTCAAGGATGTAGCCCATTGTATCCAACGGGGATGCATTGCTTTTGAGTTCGGTACACTTGCCTTTGTTACTGCCTCTAGGGCAGGACAGGGTGTTACCACCAGAATTCGCTTTCCCTGTGCCAGTGCGCGTTCTTTTAGAATCGCCATTTGCACTGCAGTTAGAACTTTTTCAACAGATGTAAAGCGCAATTCAGCGGAAGTGTACAGATGCGACTTGTATGCGATGGGTACTGTATCACCTTCATTAAAGGTTAAGTATGTGAATCCCACCGCCCCGGAATTATTCTAATCACCAGGTTTGTGTGGTTATCACGAGTCAAAAGATATTTAGACTCCAAAAGGTCTGTCTGCAAAGACTGCAGAATTGAGGTATGCTCAGGCAGCCAGCAAGACCTTGAATAAGTAGGTTGTATCAAAGCATACAAAGGCTTGATACGCTGGGCATATTCGGGAATGTAAGTACGCCCGAAATTCAAGAACCCCAGCAAAGACTGAAGTTTCTTCAGAGTATTTGGGGGCACAAATGTGCACATTTTTCCAAGAAATGGGGGCTAAGCCCTTACCTTCGTTATTGAGCTCATAGCCCAAGAACAGGACGGTAAATTCAGCAATGTGTGACTTAGCAAAGTTAAATTTGTAACCCTGCTCCGCGAATTCAAGAATAATGCGGTCCACACGGGACAAATGCTGAAATAATTCGTCGTCCGTCAGATAAATGTCATCTACGTACGAACATGCGTCTTGATCAATGTCATTTAACAAAGAAACAACACGGGCGGCGAATATACCCGGACTATTTTTGTAGCCCATGGGTAAACGCCGGAACTGGAATAATTTACCACCGGAAGTGAATGCGGTCCATTGACCACTCTCCGGGGCTAGGTTGTGCGTGTAGAAACCGTTTGAAAGGTCAAGTGTCGTTTTGTATTTTTTACGAACAAGACTGTCTACAAGCGCAGAACTGTGTGTATTTTGCACCGCAAAGTTCCGACAATGAGTATTTAAATGCCGGTAATCCAAAACTAAGCGGTACGATCCATCGGGTTTAGAAACCACGAAAAGGGGATTGTTCATAGGTGATACGCATGGTTCAATTACTCCCTGATATTCCAACTGTGTCAGAATTTCGGAGACGGGGCCTTTTGCCTGCCGTTTGATGGGATATTGGGGTTGTGGCTGCGGTAGTGACCGCAAAGGTATTGCATGAGGAGGTGATTCTTCATCCCATCCCACATGGTTGCGGTATAACGCTGGTGCCAGGTACACAGCCCACTCAGCTGCAAGTGCTTCAGCTTTGTCTTTTGGGACATGCCGTGAGAAGCTTGGAAGGATTACCTCCTCTCCTTTATGTGCAGCGAGAACGAATGGGGGTGGCCAATCCACCTCTGCTAACAAAATGTCATATGAAGAGGTTAGATTTTCCCAAAAAATCCCTTTTATTTCACGCGGTATGTCACCTTCAATTTGGATGACTATGTTATAAAGTCTGTCAGGGGTGCCACTCTCGTGTCAGCTGTCTCTACTGTAGCGAATGTTTCAGTTGCTGTCGCCTCCATATGAGGACGTAGCGCCTCCCGCACTATGGTAACTTCCGCGGCGCTGTCTAGGAGGGTCACTGCCCACGTCCAATTCTGGAGTCTCGTTCTCACGGTCTGAGGCATATTTCGCTGTGACAGCGGCAACCTTTTTCTTCTGAAATTGCGGTCGAGGAAGATGAAAGTCTTCTGCTTTACCTCTGACTTGTTGTCGAGGTTGGTCTCGCTCCTGGGGAGCCTCTCGGCCCCTTCCTCTATCTTGCCGTCCTCCTCCACCAGCCTGTGACGACGTCTGGGCCTGTGAAGAACGAGGAGAACGCGTATCAGAGCTCTGAAACCTTTCTGGTGATTTAATCCTTGACCTATCACGTAAATCATAAGTACGTTCAGAAGAAACCGAAACTGGGGAAGCGCCTCTCGACCCCGGCTTCTTTTGTTGCTTACCCTGTTTTTTCTGTCTCCAACTCTTTT
This sequence comes from Calotriton arnoldi, assembly GCA_963921515.1. NCBI lineage: Eukaryota > Metazoa > Chordata > Amphibia > Caudata > Salamandridae > Calotriton > Calotriton arnoldi. Next base: position 477,781 of record CAWUFW010012014.1, read on the forward strand.
TAGTGAAGACCGGTTTATCATCTTTCTCAGATGCACTTTTTGTTTGTGTAACTTGTGTTTGCGATTGAGTTTGCATTTTTACAAAAGGCTTGTTGCCAAGGCTATTTCTTCCAATTGTTTTATAAGCCCGGGCAATAATTTTCGGTAATTCGCGGGGCCTGTCCAACTCTGGGACCAAAGCCAAAGCATTCGCTACTTGAAAGTTCATAGCATCGCCCTTGACATTTCCAAGGATCAGCTCAGCTACTACATCAAACACTCCCACTAGTCTCATCCCTAATTCCACAGCCGCTTCAGGGCCATGTTCATCCTGTACTTTTTTAATTACAGAGGGTAGAACCGTCATGGAAGGAGTTCCAAAACATTTTGAATAAACTGCTGCGAATACCTTACCCCAGTTTTCACATGATGTCAAATCGGGGATTATGTCTTTTGGCAAACTTATCGTGAGGATGCGGTGTTTATCTACTGGGGATGTATGTGGAAACACTGCTTCTATCTGATCGAACTTTTCTGCAAGCCAGTAAGGATAGTCGTCCTTATTTTGTGGACGTTTGCCCATCACGGAATTTACCATGACAGGACTTATGGACACTCCAGCTGCAATAGCTGGTTGGCCTGCGACTACAGGAGCAGCTCCATGGAGGCTACCTGTAACGTATGTCACTAAGGCTCGATGCACTCGCACCAATTCGGTATGCATAGTGCGCAGTTCCTGCAAGCGGTAATGCCAGATAATTTGGATGCGGGGTATACCCGGCCAATACAGGCCAAGTGGCCCCCTGAATTGACAAGGGGCCTAAACGAACTGCGGTAGTTGGTTGTGGTAGGGCGCCATTGAACCAAACACGGTGCTGCCAAGCCGTGAGAGGTACTTCAAGATTGGTATAGGGTCGATAGGCAGCAGGAATAGCGGTGGGTTTATATTCATGAAACAGATTATCATCTGCCTCCACCGCTTCAAAGGGATCCAAGTGTAAAACACTTCAAAGTGATAAGCCGCATCGGCTTGAACCACAAAGACCAACTCGATCCCTGTATCAGGCACTCCATACACCCGTAAGTGATCTCGGAGTGCTCCTCGACTATGTGCAGCAATCGCCACACCAGCCATGACTAAACAGTTATATTCGACAACCTAACAGGGAGCACAAAAATGGGTCTGTTAACTAACCTTTTTTAATAACATCAAGCTTGAAAGAACCTATAAAATATTCAATATAGGAGGTATCACCGTCACATACGCCTCCGGAAGCGTACGCGAGGGGTTTGTGGACAAGCACAAGTACTACTCAAGCGTCTCGCAGATAAGCTGCCCCACGGTGGTCGCGCCATGTCATAAGGTTTCTGCACATACTCAGAGCTATGCACAGGAAAATGGGACCCCGGAATACAGTGGTTTGCCACCATATACCGTAGCACCCAAAAACCCCAACCCAACTAGCTTAGCATCCCATTAGCACCCAAGTACTAATGTTTGGACAACCCAGAACACGGTATATTTATCTCAGGACTCACTGAAGCAAGAACACTCTTTCGCCACTCACTCGTACTTGTCCACAAGGTGCGTAGGAAGAGACACTGGATAGGTTAAAATGTTTATTCCAACTTACGTGCTCTAATGTACAGTACACGTGTCAGTACTAATAGCATAATGCATATGACTAATATAAGCAGCATGGTTACAATTCCATAGAATACAAACGGGGAAAGCATCTCAGAGCTCAGTGGATAAACGTATAAATAACATTACCACCCTCCCTTGCAGTAAGATAGTTTATTATAGTAATAGAAGACCTCTGGGCTTTGGCTAGCGAACCCCCATACCTCAGTCTCTAGATGCAGAATTACATCAGCAGGACATCATAGCTCTTCTCACTGAAAGGGATTTCTCCAAGTGTGTTAAGCGCTAGTAAACCACAGTATTAAAAGCATACCAAGTTCTTCATGGCAATTGCACATAATGTTATGTCTGGGTGCGCGAGACTGGCCATATCAGGAAGAACCAAAATACATTGTTATGTGACCTTGTACATGTTTGTGCAGACCGAGCCCAAAAAGGTGAACAACAGAAAATGCAGACAGTGCAAAAGAACTTGACACGAGCAAAGGGCGAGGGAGTCCCGGCTCAGTGTAACGTGCGCAAAGAAAAGCAGCATGGCAGCCAGGCCTAGGCCAACATAACAAGGCAGGCAACAATCCACAAGACAATAGGGGATAGAGAACCAAAGGTGGCTAGATCAGGGAAGCCCTATTACACAAACTAACACACACTGATTCTGAGACCAAAGAGGGAGTGCCTGAGGACCCAGAATGAATGTGTCAACATGGAAAGTGCTCTTATTGGTATAGACACCCACGCACCCCCTCCGCAATCAGGGTCAATGGGCTATGACAATACCTTACTGATCATCTGCCCCTTAACCACACCTAACATAGTTGATTTATATACTACTTTTGTATACCTCATATACATTAGTACAACGTTGACTCGCCGGGGGAGGGTGGGTAGTTAAACTTATAACCAAATTCTGGAAACTATGGCAGCAGGCCATTTAGATGTATTAGAAATGAAAACTACATGAGCGAAGTAGGAATGACTGCTGCAACCCAAAAGATGAAGCATTACTGTAATGTTGACGTTAAAATCAATAAAATCTGTTAAAAAAAGAAGATAGACAGGAGGGGTAAATAAGAGTCAACAACAGCTGAGAAATACATGACAGATAATAGAAAAGTTAGACAGATCACAAACAGCTGAGGGGAGGGTGACAGCATGTCTAAAGTCATATGACATCACTTCCTCTGATGTCATTGGGGTCAAAACATAGAATGTCACTTCTCGCGGTTACCCCTGACATTTTGGTGAATCGACGCCCATGGGCCAAATATGACTGGGGCCACTTCCAATACCCCATGCATTGTGGTGAATTGATATCCATTTTGTGTCTACAATATCGTCTCCCCTTTGAAGGAGAATCAGTTTTGAGTTATACACAGTTATTCTGGGCTTAACCTCTGAGCTGACGAAAGATTTAGCTTTTCTCTGTTAGATTGCATGTCTCTAGTAGGATGGGCAATTCACAAAATCCTTAACTTTGCAAAAAGTTTGTGCCAAACCCATAGGCACTGGAAGTAGGGGATTAGGAGATGCTCTAGTACTTCTGTTGTATACTTCATAGGGTGTCCATAAACGGGCTTTCTAGAATCATGACCATATATAGGCACAATCCAACCTGCCCTTATATAGGCATAGGATCCCAGACCTTATTTAGGCATAAACCATGCATACCAAATACAGGCATGGATTCCGACATCCGTCAACCCTAGCGTCTCAACGAGTCCATGAAAAAACAGACCCTCAGGCTGCGGGAGTTTCCCTTGCCCAGGACTATTGATTTCTTCAAGGACTCATACATTATGCATGAACCTTTATTCCTTAAGGGATTCATTCATGACGTCTTTCGCTACCCAACTCACGTCAATGCTAACATTTTCAGGTATAAATATACCTTCCCAAACCCCTGTAAATCAGAGGAGACCTCGACTTCAGAGGAGCCCGATTCCCGGCCAGACGCACTGAGAAGACACTGCCCTTCCTGCATGCAGAGAGTCCAGCTTCCAGTGATCTAACTTCCCTTGCGGGGTGTTGGAGTTCGAGTCCGGAAAAGAGATTCCTACCTCTCTCATTCTTCAGGTATGGAGCAGACTAGAACCTAGAGGGACTCTTGGCATACTAGACTCTTGGCATACTAGACTCTTGGCATACTAGGCGTAACTTACTCTTAGCATACTCTAGTCAGGAATACAGCACCTACTTCTACTTCTCCCTACACCTAGGACAGGTTAGGTACACTGGGTAGAACTAGGCTAGAAACGCATCGTATGAGTACTCGCATTTTTAGGTTGTGTCATTTCTATGTAAATGCATACATGCTAAAAAGATAATGCTGACGCAGTATTATTTATTTTTACTGCTCACCTTGTACATTATTTATCTCGCATACTGTCTTGTGATCATAACAGCACATATAACTTACAACAGAAACAAGACTGTTCAATAAATCCTTTATTGAAACGCCCGTCTGTTATTTCTGTGTAACTCTGAGAATAACTGAAACATGCACGACTGAGCTGAGTGAAATAGTTATCTATTGTTTCTACGACTCTGGGACACATCCTGATTCTGTAAGGGAAACACAGTGGTCATGTTTTGCGGCTGCCAGAAACTAATCCCTTCTTGTCGTCAAGAAGTTTCTAGTGGCCTCTGAGCTAGCTGGCACAAGTAATTAAGTTTAATATACTCGATAGGGACATACCGACCTCAGTCCTATGTCAAACCTATAGGATATATTATTCCAATGCGCAGAGCCTATAAGGGAAATAGGAGCTACACTACATGGCGCCCAACGTTTGGTAAGGCAGTAATTCAACGTTAGATACTGAGTAACTCAGCTGTGCACTTTTTATTTTTCTCTCAGAGACCCCTACCCATATACTCCAAAAGACGTCTGGAGTGGGCAGGGTTAATATCCGCCACGGCTACATAGGGAAGACCCCTATATATTAGCTGTTTGGTTTGTTCAACGTTGAAGGATACAGTGTTCCACAATATTGTGCACCTTATCTTTGTTTCCTTGAAATTTGTTTTACATATTTTCAAGCAGAAAAATGTCAGGCACTGACAATGACGCCGGAAACGGTGTAGCTGCGGCTGATCCAGCCCAACCAGCGTTATTTAACAACACCGGTTTAAATGAAGCCGAAGAGGGTGTCATAGACATTCCTCCTAACTTAAGAAGAGCCATTACTCTAAAACTTATAAAACATGGCCTATCTCCGAGAGGAGGTAGAGCAGTTTTCGTGATTGAGGCACATGAATCCTTTCAGACAGAGGTATTCTATTCATGGGTAATTCTTCCTGAATCTAATCCAGTAACTCACTTGTTTAACTTCTACAGAGAAGATGAACAACCAGAGGAATACATTCCTTTCGAGGATATTGAGATTCCATTAACATACCAGGAGCATCAGCTCTGGTTTAAAGGCGCCCTAAAACATCACAGAAATATAACCAGGCTCGGTCCGCTAGGCAGACCAGGAGCGACATGGCCGATTCTAGCCGGCTACACACCTCATCCAGACATCGAAATAATGTCAGACGAGGAACTACTTAATCAACTCACAGAGTTAATAAAAATCTACAGGCAATTGGTTCAATATGTCATGAGGACTTTCACAGTCCAACAACCATTAACACTTCCAAATCAAGCTCCTCCACAGGGGAGTACACTAAAAATTACACCACAGACTCTATACGCAGTCATGGGTAAAATGCCCACTAAGCGGGAGCAAATTCCATTTTGGATAGCTCACAAAATTACTCAAATTGAAGCAGTATTTCCAAATACTAGCCCATATGAGAAACACAGAATCCTAACCATCAGTTTACCAATGGGGATCACACCACAACTGGAAGACTGCACCACTTGGGGCTCAGTCTTTGCTGCCATCTACACTAAAACACACGGCATTCCGTCAATTGCGGTAATACCAGATGTCCTAAAACAGATTCAAAACGAATATGGAGCAGAGCCTGCTTTAAATTTAGGTATGAAATTACTGAAAAATTTTGAACAGGTCTCAACAATAATATTATCTAATATTAAAGGGAGGCAGCAGCAGTGGCGATCCGACAAAAATTAAGGGAATTTGATGTTACAGAACATCAAACAGAGCTACCCAGAATTATAGAGCAATCCTATGCAGAATTAGGCAGAGATAGTTTGGGTGGGAGACCAGCTAAACCAAAACTATCTGAAAGTCCTGAGAAGGACTCAATTAAACAAACTCCTACATCTTCTAAAGAGAAGTGGGAGTCTACTAAACAAAATTCAAATGAGAAAAGATCTCAATCCCGAGGTAGGTCTCCTCAAAAGGAGCCCTCTGAAAGGAGGTATAACCTCAGGAATAGGGATAATTTGAGAAAACCTGATAGGTATCAAGATACTGATACACGTTCCTCTCGTCCCTTTCAGGTCTCATCACAGACTTCGGAAAGAAGAGGACGAACAGAACATAGAGAAGAACGCGTGAAATCGAAAGACGACAAGCACGCAACAAAAATTAAAGCTAAACCTCAATTCTCCAAAAGAAAGTAGCAGGTCTAAAAATAAGACATGCCGAGAATTCTGAGAACGCAGCTCAGGAACGGAGAATGGGCTCAGACAATGCTGGACAGTGCAGCAGAAGTCACAATAGCTCGCCAGAACCTGATGGAACTTCTGGAGATAGTGGACTTGAATGAGTACATTACAGTAGAGACTGTAGACACCAGGGTTAGTACTCCACAAAAGTTATATGACATAACACTCCGGATGGAGGGAGACAAACCTAGACAGGTTAAAGCACTTTTTTGGGAAAAACTATCAAAGGGTTATGACATACTTCTAGCAGAAAAAGACTGGCCACCACAATTTGTCAGGGAGTGCCCACACGGCGAGGACATGATTATGCCTGCCTTCTCCAATCACATACCAATTCACTTAAAATATACATATGCCAGAAAATGGGCAGTTGCCCAGGCTCCAGCATTATATAAAAATCATGTAGGATGGGATGAGGACTCCCCTCACCATAAAATAAATCTGAAACATGAACCTACTGCTCAGAGGCAGTATCCTATTAAGCAAGAAGCTAAAAAACAGGTCAGGGAGATTTTAAATCAACTTGAATACCAAGGGGTGATTGAAACTAGCACCTCATCTATGAACAATCCTTTGTTTCCTGTCTCCAAACCAGACAATACATATCGTCTAGTTTTGGACTACAGACATTTAAACACTTGTTCTAAAACTTTTGCAGTGCAAAATGCACATAGCACAGCATTAATGAATAACATTGTGCGCAAAAAATACAAAACCACATTAGACATCTCAAATGGATTCTTTTGTCAAAATATAGCACCTGAAAGTAGGTACTTAACGGCATTCTCCATAATGGGGACCCAGCGTCACTTTTGTCGACTCCCACAAGGGTTCAAGAACAGCCCAGGTTTATTCTCAGCGAGAGTAACGGAGTTACTACAAATTTATGACAACGAGGCATTGTCCTATGTCGATGATATTTATCTGACAGACGATGACTTAGAAAAACACTTGAACAGGGTGAGCACCATTATACTGGGATTCGCCTCTGAGGGCTATAAGTTCAACTTTAAAAAGTCCCGAATTGCCCATCTCAATGTCCTATTTTTGGGATATGAGCTCTCAAGTGAAGGCAAGAGCTTGGCAGCTAACTTTCTAGAGAAGTGTGCGCTGATCCAACCTCCTAAGACGCTAAAAACTTACAATCAATCCTGGGTTTCCTCAATTTTGGTAGAACATACATTCTAAACTACGCAGAGAGGGTTAAACCTCTCTACGCACTAATCAAACCTGATTTTTCATTCAAAAACTGGACACAGGAACACACAGAAACTTTGCGTTCACTCCAAGCTAACATGTTAGCAACAAATCACTTACAAACACGCGTAAGTCAAAGAAATTTGGTGATTCGAATAATTTCGGGTCAATGTGGATTCACTTACTTAACCTTTAATGAGGGTGAGAAAGTACCAATTGCATACAAATCACATTTGTACACACAGGCGGAAATGCGTTTCAGTTCAACTGAAAAAATTCTGACAGCAGTTCAAACAGCTGTAGCAAAAGAAAGAGCCTTAGCCCAAGGGAAACGCATAATTGTCGTTACCCCAGTACCAGCTTTAGAAGCGGTCACAAAAGCGAGCATTCCCAATGCTAAAGCTTTACATCCGAGATGGATACAATGGGTTAATTCTCTTGCTGCAACTGATGTTGAATATGTTTTTGATCCAGATTTAAAAACACAGGCATTTCTCCAATATGAACAAGAATGTCCTCTGCCCACTGAGATTCTGCCTCTCGATCAGTATGAATTCATAATTTACACTGACGGATCCGCACAGCCCGCAACAGGGAGTAAGCAAGCTTACAGTGCAGCGTGTGCTATCGTTAAAGGTCGCATACGAAATGGCATCTTCAGACCTATGGTCACAAAAACTCAGTCACTAGGTGATTGTACAGCTCAGCGAGCTGAACTACAGGCATTCAAACTGGCACTTGAAAGTACGGATCGAGAATTCCTCACACTGATAGTGTGCGATTCCTATTACTGTGTTCAGTCGTATAATGACTATATACGAACCTGGCTTGAAAATGGTTTTAAGGATGCAAAAGGTGGCACAATTAAGCACAAACTGCTTTGGGAACAAGTAGTTCTGTTGAAAAACGAACTACCAAAGGCTCACGTGATTCACACACTGAGTCATCAGCGTGATGGCGTTCACGTTGCAGGGAATTCATTGGCTGACGAAGCCGCGAAGGGGGCTGTTCAGACGGCTTCCGTAGCTGCGATCACTCGTTCAAAAACAAAAATAGACGGTGAGATAATGTTAGCTGTCAATGCTTCGAGCAAAGGCAGCAGTGCAGCGTTACCAAAAAAGTTTCCACTCAAGTACTCTTACGTAATTGATGCGAATAACGTTCCTTTTGCTCGAATCCCTGGAGTGGGGGATAGGGTAATTCCAAACAAGGAACGTAGATTTGGACTAATCCTAGCAGCACACGAAGGGATGGCTTCTGCCCATGAAGGTGTTTCTGCGACAGTATCTTTACTCAAGCGAAGATATTGGTGGCCTGGCATTCGGAAACAAACTAAGAACTATGTTTTAGAATGTGATATTTGCCAACAGATGAAAGTCTCAACAGTGAAACGTCCTGCGCAGACACCCTTGTTAATTTCAGACAAACCATTAGCTTGTGTTTACCTGGACCACTGCGGTCCCTTGCAAAGGGACGGTAATTATAAATACATCATGGTTGCAGTGGATTCATGCTCTAGGTTCCTATGGTTATGGCCTCAGCGCTCAGCTGACGCTCGAACTGTTATAAAAGATTTGCGAGTCTTTATCGGCACATACGCAATAGGCACGTTTCATTCTGACCAGGGTCCTGCGTTTAGCTCTAGGGCTTACAAGGAGGCCATGGCCAGTCTGGGCGTTGCATTGCGGTACTCCTCTCCATTCCATCCTGAGGGAAATTCTGTTGTGGAAAGGAAAAACCGGGACATAAAGCAGTCTATAACAGCTAGGGTATTAGGCTCGGGTGATGGGTGGGTCAAACACCTAAATAGCGTCCAGCGCTCTATCAATAATTTGCCAAGAAGTTCTCTAGGGGAGTCACTCCATATGAGGTCCTATTTGGGACAAGAATGTGGGTTCCAGACTTAGAACACGTAGGCACAGTGGTGGACAAAAAGAATTTGATATCAAAGATCGTTTGGCTGTTTTACAGGAACTTAACAGATTAAGAACGAAACAAAGCAACGTATCCTTACAGCCAACCACCACTGGGGAAAAATCGGCGGTCCCAGCAAGGCCTGTCTGGATTCCAAAAGTTGGGGATCTAGTCAGAGAAAAAATCGCGGACAAGAAGGAATTTGGACCTTCTTACAGACAACCGGTACCTGTTCTAGCTGTTCAAGGAACAAGGACAGTACTTCTGCCGCCCCTTGCTGGAAGAAAGGAGAAAAGATTTGTGTCCATCGACCTAATCAAACCACAACATGTGGCCCATACTAAGCAGTAGGCCTCGTGGACTCCGACCTAGTAGCAGACGCACTCCTCTCGCTACTATTCAAGAGGTTCAGACTGAAAGACTGATCACGATCGAGAATTCAGCTGTAACAAATGAAGGACTAAGCAACCAAGCTATGGAACTCATCCCTCTTGACAACCAAATAACAGTTCATCCAAATACACCTGTCTACACCAACGTGACACGTGAAGAACTGGTTCCTGTGATTTCAACGAATCCTGATGCAATTCCAACAATTGACAGAACTGCTTCTGGCTATTTCATTGACTTTGATATGTTCTCAGAGGATCCAAGCGAACCTGAAACGACGCCAGCATCATCAAAATTCAAGCAGCAAGTACAAGACTTTATTCACTTTATGAAAAAGACTTATCTGGTTTCTCCATGGATTGAACTCTGGATTACATCTGGACTTTTTGTTTTTCTGCTCTGGCTATCTTTGGTAACAACTGTAAGCATGCTCATAGGTGGCAGATATATCCATGTGAACATTAAAGGAAAGGACATAAACGTGCTTTTGAAACCACATAAATCTTCCCATCGTGAAGCAAGAGACTTGTCATCAGTGAATATCACAGCTGTTCCTATACAGGATGGTATAGTGTGGGACAAAACAGATTATGAAATATTCGGCCCAAGTGAACAATTGAACATTCCACATTTGTTTAAATTTCACTAAGCGATTTGATAACGTCCAGTACCTATTCAGATGATTGGGACTTAGAGACTGTTCAAGATATAATGTTTGATCTAGAAAAATCTGCTGCATTTTCTAAAAATGAATATTTAGAGGGTACAAATGATTATGAGAAAATGTATTGTTATAACCACTATGGTCATCATTATTTGCACAAAACTGCATATCCAAGAAATATATTTATGTATAATCAATGGGAACATTGTCCTACACCACCACAAGGTAGTTCAAAAACTTTTGCTAGTAAATTTCCATATTTTTCAGGTTATAATACATCTGACCCAGAAACATTTTACTACAAAAATGTAAACAAAACAGGACTGAAAATTATGTTAACGAATACAAAACAGATTTACTCTGAAGCATTTATTGCCCAACTGTCTACACAGGGTTTCGACTTATGGGAAGACACAATTGAGACAAAAACTGTCTGGGGTAGTAAAGATTGGCAAGTACAGGGTATAGAAGCTTTATTTAGAGCCTGTATAATCCCTGAACAAATACTGTTTTTGAATGACACCGTCCAACAGACATCTTGTCTTGGATTAGCCAAGATCAAAGAGATGAAAACACCATCTGTGCCAACACCTGCCAGTGATAATAATACAAAGGCAGTGGTGACAGTTGACAATATACTACAACTCAACAGAACTCATCCAAATTGGAAGAAATGGTTGATCTGGCCCACAGACACAAACACCTGTCAGGAAAGGTTCTTGAACAAAACTCAGGGCTTTACTATTCGTAGGCCAGACCCAAGATATGTCCAAAGACAACATCCGGGGGTAGTAACAACATATAGTGTAGGAAAATTATGCCTCGATTGGCTGCATAAATCTACACTACAGGATGTGAAGCAACACTTAACCTTACTTGCACACGACGCAGATCTTAGGGAATTCTTGCTTGGACCAAGAAAACCGCGTCAAAAACGTTTCATATATGCCGGCATCTACGCTGTTTATAACGAAGCATGGAAAGTGTCACAGATAGAGGCTGCAGAACGAATACGTGAACTTGATCGTATTAATTTAGAGAAAACACTCTCTGTAGTCGACAATGGGTTAACAACTTTGTCCTCCAGAATTTATTCATTGGATGGCATTGTATCCTCTGCTATCGACATTCTAGAACAAGATTTGGCTATGTTACAACAAGGTCAGTCTCAATTACGTTCTATTGTGTTATTGACATGGACGCTGCAATCATTGCGAGCGGGCTATGTGCCTTGGCGTTTCATCAACACGTCGTCTCTGTTTGCAGAATACAATCTAACTGATAAACAGATCGAATTGGCACAAAGAGGAGCGAGGTATACAGTGCTGAGCATTGAAAAAATTGACAAGTTACCTTTCACAGTGGCAGAAAAACCAGCTACAGAATGGCTTATTCATGGAAAAATAACATTACCTGTGACAACTTTTCAGTTCCAGTATTGCCTCAGACAGATGCAAGCAGGCAAATATGAAAGGTTGGGTAAGGAATACATTAAGACATCTTGGAATTTACCGTATACACATAAATGTTGGAGTGGGGATCGTGAAGTGTTTCTTAGCGGTACTAACTGTAAACATGCACTGACAGGTTCACTCATATGTCAGGACATTATTTTACACGGAGCTTGTAATGGTTCTGTGGCAAACCTGTCTTGCCATCAGCACAGTTCTCCAGCTGCTGTGATTAATCCAATGTTTGGACAACTTTCGAATGGGAGTTACCTCATGTTGAATGATCAGAGCTGCTGTGGAATGTTGCCAGGCATCCCATATCTAGTAACGGTCAACTCCAGGGTCACTTGCTGTATGCAAGTATTGTTTCCCCCAATAGACACCGTCAGGGAGTCGCCTTTGTGGCCTTCACTTAACGTCTCTTTTATAAGATTTGATACTTTAAGCAGAATGAAAGCCATGCTTTTGCAACAAACAGTGCCTTTGACCTCGGCCAAAGAAACCTATGATCTACAAATTGCAAGGACTTCGGCTGAGATACAGACTTTAATACGTACAAACTGCCCCATACATTTCGTAGAAATGTTATCACGTATCTTCAACATGTCAGATACAACAGGAATTGTACATGTATTTAAGAGCATTTGCACCGGTCTCTTAGCACCGTTCCAGGCAATACTTGGAATCATTCCGAATTTTGCACATTCGGTGTTTGGTGGCATACCATTGATTCTAGCACTTGTTGCGGGAATTCTATTCATCTGTCTGCTATTGCGCTATGGCCAGCCACTTCGCAGAAATAACTCCGAGCGAACTGGAGAAAGCTCTCCTTGAAAGAAAGTGCCGTGAGCGAATAGTACAGCTATTGGGCATGACTCGTCTACGGGACCTTAGTACCACATGGTTCCTGTCATTCCGACCAATCTGGCAAGATTGCATCTTACCTGTTCTACGCTGCCTGCTATGCGGTGAAGAATGCGTGTTGGACGCTTGTCTAACATATCCATCAGCTGCGCCAAAGGATGTCAATGCTTTGCTGGACCCGATAACGGCCCATGCTTTGTGTTGTCCCCAGAGGCTTCCAATCCTGATGTCAGCATTCATTGAGATCTCACAGTCGCCTCCTGCTGCTGCTGAGGTACGAGAAACAACTCCAGGCACACAGGTAACAACGAACGCGAACATTGCTGAGAGCGATGTTTCCCATCTTTGTGCGGTCAATCTTTTACACGAGGTGTTCCAACTTACACCGACGACAGTGGAAGATGTTTTGTCTATTGAAATAGATGATCTAATGTTTACACCAGACCCGTGAAACTGACTCTGTTTGGCATATTCTGTTCCAGTACAACAGCAACAATTTGGCCTTCAGTTTTCAAAGACTTGGAACAATACCAAATTTGAACTTTTTCCCATTTTTCGAATGAAAATGGCACTCCAATCTGCTTAAAGTAGAACTAGCCTTATAATACGGACTTGGCAGTACTTCCAGGGACACTTAGTCATCTTGTGTGTCTAAATCAGTTCATTTAAATTTCATGACAGGAAATGACTTTGATTTTGAAACAAACTTATCATTCATTCTCGTCATATGTAGATATTTGCTTTTATATTTCGTTCCAAATGCATTATTTCACACTTTATGCAGGAAATGAAAAGCATTGCTAAATGATGTACAGAATCCTTTGCATTTTAATGTATCTTTTAAAGCATTCTTAGGATATGTTTTAATATGCGGTACTCCATTTTAATGTTTAGCATTTTAAATGTTTAGCATTTTAGTATTGTTGTATACACAAAAGAGGAGTGGGTGTTGTATACTTCATAGGGTGTCCATAAATGGGCTTTCTAGAATCATGACCATATATAGGCACAATCCAACCTGCCCTTATATAGGCATAGGATCCCAGACCTTATTTAGGCATAAACCATGCATACCAAATACAGGCATGGATTCCGACATCCGTCCACCCTAGCGTCTCAACGAGTCCATGAAAAAACAGACCCTCAGGCTGCGGGAGTTTCCCTTGCCCAGGACTATTGATTTCTTCAAGGACTCATACATTATGCATGAACCTTTATTCCTTAAGGGATTCATTCATGACGTCTTTCGCTACCCAACTCACGTCAATGCTAACATTTTCAGGTATAAATATACCTTCCCAAACCCCTGTAAATCAGAGGAGACCTCGACTTCAGAGGAGCCCGATTCCCGGCCAGACGCACTGAGAAGACACTGCCCTTCCTGCACGCAGAGAGTCCAGCTTCCAGTGATCTAACTTCCCTTGCGGGGTGTTGGAGTTCGAGTCCGGAAAAGAGATTCCTACCTATCTCATTCTTCAGGTATGGAGCAGACTAGAACCTAGAGGGACTCTTGGCATACTAGACTCTTGGCATACTAGACTCTTAGCATACTAGACTCTTGGCATACTAGGCGTAACTTACTCTTAGCATACTCTAGTCAGGAATACAGCACCTACTTCTACTTCTCCCTACACCTAGGACTGGTTAGGTACACTGGGTAGAACTAGGCTAGAAACGCATCGTATGAGTACTCGCATTTTTAGGTTGTGTCATTTTATGTAAATGCATACATGCTAAAAAGATAATGCTGACGCAGTATTATTTATTTTTACTGCTCACCTTGTACATTATTTATCTCGCATACTGTCTTGTGATCATAACAGCACATATAACTTACAACAGAAACAAGACTGTTCAATAAATCCTTTATTGAAACGCCCGTCTGTTATTTCTGTGTAACTCTGAGAATAACTGAAACATGCACGACTGAGCTGAGTGAAATAGTTATCTATTGTTTCTACGACTCTGGGACACATCCTGATTCTGTAAGGGAAACACAGTGGTCATGTTTTGCGGCTGCCAGAAACTAATCCCTTCTTGTCATCAAGAAGTTTCTAGTGGCCTCTGAGCTAGCTGGCACAAGTAATTAAGTTTAATATACTCGATAGGGACATACCGACCTCAGTCCTATGTCAAACCTATAGGATATATTATTCCAATGCGCAGAGCCTATAAGGGAAATAGGAGCTACACTACACTTTCCCCAAAATAACCATGGTGGAGTTCAGTAGGTGATTGAGCAATAAAGGTGCCTTTAAAATGTTGTTTTCATCTCATCACAGAGGTCAAATGTACTGTCTTGGCTTAGCCCCCAAGTTGACAAAAGATCTTTCTTTTCTCACTATCTAGATTACAGTCTGTGGTGGGATTGGTAATTCACAGTATCCTTAACTTTGCAAAAAGCTTGTATCTATAGGTACTGGAAGTAGGGGTGTGGTGGGGGCAGCACCGTCACCCTCAAAATAACCATGGTGGAGTTCAGAAGGTGAATGAGTCATAAAGATTCCTTTAAATTATGTTTTCGTCTTGTCACAGAGGTCAAATGTCAGGCTATGACTTCTGACCAATTGCTGCCTGTCCTTTTAACATGGATATGGGTAAATACTTTTCTTTCTCTGACTGCAAAGTTAGAGGAGTTTGTAAACTGAACTACCTGGAAATCTGTGAAAGGAAAAGCCGTAGGATAAAATTGTTCCTAAAACACAACAAAGCTTAAATATCTCTAAATGAGCTGTACAAATATTTTAAAAATATATCAGCAATTTGGAAAGCACAAATGAAGCACTTTTTTATTATTCTCAAGTGTGATGGAAGCAAACAGTTTAATAGAATCAAAATAAATCAAGACACTTTACTTGGTGATGCACTAATAATAATTATTCTCTGATAACCGATTACCACATATTATCATTTGTGTGTTATGTAGTTTTATCAGTAAAACTGCATGTCAGCAAAAATGTAACAGCCTTGGAAAATATGCTGTTTGTCAACGACAGTGCACTACCACACCTTGCTTTAGTAGTATATTTGCAACAATGGGATACAAAATGAAGCACCTCCTGCCAGGGCCGGACCTATAACTTTTGGGGCCCCAGGCAACAGCTCAATGTGTGAGGCCCCCCTTATACTACATACAGCATGAAATCACAGAAAATGACATCATAGGAAGTGCCAACAATTGACTTTTGTTGAGGGACTTTGCAAGAAGCAACTTTCTTGGTGCGGATATCAGTAAAACAGAAACATAAATATTACCACTAATAAAATACCACATATATTTTACATTTAAACTATCTGGAAATACATTATATTAGTCACATTGGATGGAAAGGTTTGGCTTAGGTCTCTCCAAAACTTATAAGTTCAATCAAATGTTAACAATTTGTTTCCAGATTAGTGCATTATATACATATATGTGTATGCAGTATTTATATAGTGCAAACCAAACCAAAAGGCTGCTAAGCACAAGTACAGGGTCAAAGACACAGCCAACATGTGATAGGAGGAGTAGATGGTTTGTGGATTGTGACTGCATCATGATTTAGGGGCCACATGCACAACCGCCAGATTTTGCAACTTGCACATTGTGATTTTTTTGTGACTCTCGATTAGAGAGTCGCAATATCTGATGTATGGTCAAATGCGGACCCAAAATAGCGATTTGCTAATGAGCCACATTGCAAAAAACGCTAATAGCGAGTTTGTATCCATTGGCATATAGAAACAGCAGTTGCAATTTACAATTTCGGTCGCAATTAGAAAATAGCTTTCTGTTTCCTGTGTCAGGTGAAGGACCCCAAAGACTGGAAGTGCTGGCCCAGGATAAGCCTGGAGAGCAGCCAGAGTGAAGACGGTAGTCCTGCAGCACACACAAACAGAGCAGGGAGGAGCCCAACAGCATCCAAACTACCCTTACACATGGCTAACCAACGGTCAGAGAAGGTAGCAGGGCAGAGAAGGAGAAAATTAAAGTTTTCTGAAATGGTACTTGAAATTGTAACTGAGCAATGCTGTAATAACCATGACCAGCTATTCGGTCGTGCCTCCATGACTGTAGCAGAGTCACAAAAAAGGAAGATATGGAAGGACATGCAGCAGAGGATCAATGACCTGGGAGTGGCTGAATGTTCCCTCAAGGAAATCAAGAAGCCCTGGTATGAGAGGGTGGCAACACACCTGCAAGACTCTCAGGCAACTGGAGGTGGTCCCCCAAATGTACCCTCACCCTCAACAATGGAGGCCATGGTTGAGATGACTCTTGAGCATGAGGCAGTCGCAGGAATTGGGAACTTGGGCACGTCTGCCCCTCCACCATCACTAAATAAGTGCAAAACTACTACTATGCCAATATTTCTGCCTTTGAACCTGGTGTCTACATGCATGCAACACAACCTTACCCAGACATATCTGTATGGTCCATGTAGATGGTCAAAAAATCACACATGCTGCATTATGCGAAATGCAGTCATAGACATAAACAGTGCAGTTAGTGTCAGACATTTGTAGAATAATGTTGTAAGGCCAATGAGATAGTGTGTCACATGTAACATTTTATTGATCTCCCCATTCATCACATAGATTCACCTGTGGAAGTGCAGGAATGGGCTGCAGGTGAGGGCGAAGATCAGGGCAAGATGGAGGAAAAGCAGAGTGAGTTGTCTGTGAGTTTGTCAACCACGTCACATGGCCAGTCCAGTGCTTTGTCCATTTCCCCACAGGCAGCTGCATTAGAGGTGCAGGATAGCCACCAGCCACCCACTCCTGAGCGCAATCCAGTCTCCAGGCTCTGGCAGCAGCGCTCCACTCAACAGGCTCGTACGCACCAGCAGGTAAGGCAGGATTCTCAGTCCCAGGCGCTGTCCAATGAACAGGCGGTGTATGGTGGGCTGGAGGAGGCAATGCTGCAGGTTCAATACCTACAGCAGAAACAAATGTGGTTGATTAACCTGAGACAGACAGTGGGCTTCAACACCTTGACCCAGCAGTTGGCTGACAATCAGGTCCGCATGGACTCCAAGATGGATGCACTTACAGAAGCCATTGACCAACTGTGCACCAAGCCGGCTGAGGACAGGAGCCTACAAAGGAGCAGGGAGAGAAGCAGAGGCGTCCAGATGGAGGCCATGACAAGGGCCATAGGGAGGCTTGCACAGGCAACAACAACACTGTCCAAGCGCGTGGTGCCCCTACTGGTGGAAATGGAACACTACAGTGGGGATGTCTCACAGGGCCTGGCACAGATCAGCAGCCGTGGAGGCCCTTCAAACTGCCCAGATTGCCAGCGGGGTTAGTGCTGAGGCACCAGACAGTGAGGTATCAAGCCTCAGCAGTGTATCAGCCTCAGATGCCGGTGTGCTGCGAAGGAGTAGCAGCCACCCACCTGCACCTACACATGGCACCAGCTTCAATACTGGAAATAGTTCTAAGAAATGAGTGCACAGTGACAGTCTGGCATTCTCTTTTGTGCTGTTTATTTCCTGTTTGTGGTGCTGTAACCACCCAACATGTGCACCCAATGAAGATATGGTTTTGTGTGATAGGCAGGTTGTCTATCAATGTTTTTTAACCCTGCCTTTCAAAGATAACATCATTTAGAGCATTCAATTACTTGTTGTGGCATTTTGTGTGAGTATTGTGTTAATGGAGATGCCTTACAGTGCAAAGTAACATCTGGCTACGTGGTCCCTAAGCCTTCTCCCTGCTCTGCTTGCCTGGGATAGATGCTGGGCAGTTGGGTCAGGGTCATCATCCTCTGAGTCCGATCCGGTCACCTCAATGGGTAAACAACTCCTGTAGGCAATGTTGTGGAGTATCGCGCAGGTTACCACAATCTTGCAATCAGTCTCCGGTGCATACTACAAGGATCCCCCACTCTTGTGCAGGCACCTGAAGCTTGATTTGAGGAGGTCAAATGTCCAATTGATCACTGACCTTGTGCACCTATGTGCCGTGTTGTGCCACCTTTCATGTGGGTTGTTGGGAGATAGGTAGGGTGTGAGGATCCATTGCCTCAGGGAATATGTACTGTCTCCTGGTAAAGCAAGTATATGTGTGAGACAATATCCAGGGAGTAATGAATAGGAAAATACATTTAAGTTTTGACATTACTTTTCAGTACCTAGTAGGTAACCTTCATCAAAACCCCCTCTTTCTAGTTGCTGTTATCTACCACTGTGCCTGAACATGTAGGAGTCATGGGTCCTCCGTGGATATTTTGCCACAATATCTGTGATTATATTGTGTGCATTGCAGACTACTTGGATGTTCAGGGAATGGGTGTTCTTGCGATTCATCAATAGGTATTCCAGACCGGATGAAGGACATATGGGCACATGTGTCCTGTCTATGCACCCGCTGACCTGTGAGAATCTGGCTATCTGGTAGAATTGCAATTTCACAGTTTGCATTTCCAGATCATTCCTGGACAGGTAAATGTGTTGATGTATGTAGAGGAGCATGGCACCTAGGAAATTGTGAAAAAAAAGTGAATGTGCGCTCTGCGACACCCCTTCGGCCACTGCTATCACATTTTGGTACCTGCTACTGGCTAATAGGTGGAGGGAGCATAACACATGGACATGGGTGGGGATTGCATTGGTGCACTGCGTACTGCTTTCAAGGTGCTGCTTTAAGGTGTCTATTAGCTCCAAGATCACATGCCTATTCAGCTTGTATTGTTCATAAATCTGTTCCCTGTCTTCTCAAACATGGTCAGCCTGACTCGGAATATCCTCTCCTGTCTCCACCTCCTCTGCTGAGCAGCCAGCATGTGCATTCTCCTTGCTATCACATAGAGGGCAGACATAGAGGAAGTCCCTGATGCATTCTGGGGATATTTTTATATTTTGGACCCTGGTACCACCTGTTTTGAATTGGTGGTACATTGCATGTGCAAACAGGTCATTTTGCGACAATTCACAATTTGTGACTGGCTTGTGCATGCCATTTGCGACTCACAATTAAGGATTCCCTAATTTACTGAGTCACAAATCGGTTGCATCGCTAATTTTGTTTTGTTGATGCTTCTCGTACATCACGTACAGCCATTTTTTGCATTCGCAAAGCAATTTGCAACTGGTTTGCAAGTCAAAAATCCGTCATACATGTGGCCCTTTGTTTTTTAAAAAGTCGAGTTTTCGTGGTTTCCTAAATTGGAGCTGACTTCAGGCTGTTTCGGGTGGTAATGAGAATAACATTCTAGATCCTTGGGGCATAGATGGGAAAGTAAATGTTCTTGTTTTTTCTCTTTTTAACACATCTTCTTCTTCTTTCATTTGAAGGTGTCCTCGCTGCGTATCTGTGGAGAGCCACTGGAGATGGCAAACTTGTCATCCAAGAGGGGGTGTCAGTTGTATAGTGCAAACATAGCCAAAAGCAGCGGAGCACTGTGGAGGGTCAATGACAAGGAAGAAGTCAAAAAGTGATGGGAAAGGTAGCTGGTTTGTGGACTGTCAACAAATTGTGATAGCTTTGCAGATAATGCAGCTGAGCTTGAAGATGATGCAGGCCGGCAAGGAGGACCTGTGGAGTTGCATCACAGTGTTATGATGTGGTCATATTTCTTCATGCCCTAGTGAGGTGTGCTGCAGCTTGTTGAATGCCCTTAAGAGGGACCAGTTTAGATAAAAAATCCAAGGTGGTTTCTTGATACCCAGTTCCAAATAGGGTATGTGCACAAAGGATATGAAAGCAAAAAAGACAGTTTAAAATAGCTTGACTTCTATTAAAGGCATCACCCTACGCACTGAACAACACCAGAAACTGCCGGAATACAATCAAATGTAGGCTACAAGTGTTTAATGTCATGTGCCATGAGCTATGGCTACAACACCCCTATCAACGTCCTCTGAAGCCTTTAAATCTTCTGAAACTAATAATAGTAAGTATACACTTATGTGGTTCCAGAGTGTATTTCATTTTGTAAATTAGCATGATGCATATTCAGTTGACAGATTTGAGATACATCTCCTCATTTGATTTCTACTAATTGTGAACAAAACCTGGAAAGCACATGTTTAAATGCAATTAAATAATGCTGCGAGCCATGCCTGATAATTGGTGCACTTCCTTGGGTCTCACAGTGCTGGACTATGGCTGCAAGGCCATGAGAGAGAAGCCATGTCTCTATAGTTGAGCCTGATCAGTATTTTACCATTATGGATAGTATTTTCATGTCTAAAGCAGAGCAAAAATGCAAAAGATCTCAATAGAACTTCTAGGGATATAACAATATAGAACAAAATATGCGTGCCTCATCAACTCAGTATAATCTTTCACATTGGAAGTGCACAAAATACAAAGACAAATGGTGTAAAAGAAGACTTTAAAATGGGGCGGGGCTCCCCTGGTGGACCTCAATTTATGATAGGGGCATCAGCCTCAGAAGTGGCTGATATGAATTCAAGCATTCCATACTTCACTTTTTTGTATACTTTAGTGAGTCGCAGTAAGTGGGACAGGTATGCCCAGACGTGGGTCCCGTGCACACTGTGTTACTGAAACCAAGCTATACCTGGCTGATGATCCTTAACTAGGACGGCACCTGTCCTGGGTTGGTATTCAAACAAAATATCGAGTTAGAAATGTCGACTTACTTAAATATCTAGCTGTAAATATCGTGACACAGAAATATCGACAGCAAGAATATAGTGGTCAAGAATATTGATTTTAAGGTAAGAAATATCGTTTTTAAAAATATAGAAGTCATTAATATCGTTTGCAAAAATATAGTTGTTTAAAATATACATTTTTGTAATTAGTGCTATGTATTTTAGTATATATTTTAAATGTATATGATGTATTTTTTGTATAAGAACTGTTTATGTTTTTAAATATATGTGTTACATTTTTAGTAGTTATCAATATTATTTTAATTACATTTTGCGTTTTTTAGTTCCGTAGCGGGTTGTGGGTTTATAGGAGATTAGGGTGGGAAGTAATTTAATTATGATAAATTAAAAAAAATTATTTTTATATATATTTATTTAATTGAGATTTTATAGTGTTTTACTGTGAGAAGTAATTTATTAATATTTAATTATTAATTGGTTGTTAATTGATATTAATTAATTAATTGGTAATTAATTATGGTAATTGTGTAATTTGTTTAGCTGCGGTTTGTGGGGTTTATAGGGGTAAAGGGTGGGAAGTAATTTGCTTTTAATTAATTATTAATACGTTGTTAATTGATAATAATTAACTAATTGAAAATTAAATATGGAAATTGTGTAATTAATTTTAGGCGTGGGTTGCGGGGTTTATAGGGGTAAACTGTGTGAAGTAATTTATTTTTGATTAATTAAAAATTTGTTGTTAATTGATATTCATTAATTGATTGAAAATTAATTATGGAAATTGTGTAATTAATTTTAGGTGTGGGTTGTGGGTTTTATAGGGGTAAAAGGTGGGAAGTAATTTATGTTTAATTAATTAATAATTAGTTGATCATTAATATTATTAATTAATTGATATCTATTTAGGGTAATTTTTTATTTTTTGTGTGGGTTTTACTTTTATAGGAGTAAAGGGTGGGGAGTAAATTAATTTTGCTTACTTTATAATAAGTTGTTAAATACTATTAGTTTTTTAATTGAAAAAAGTTTTAATTGTGTAATTCCCTTTTTTACAGTTTATTTTTAGCTGTGGGTTGTGGGGATTATAGGGCTAAAGTGTGGGAAGTTAATTAATTTGTATGAGTTTTAATTAGATTTTTAATTAATAATATTTCTTTAATTGGTAATTAATTATGTTAAATATGGAAGTACTTTTAAAAAAATTTAGATGTGGGTTGTGAATTGTGTGGTGTTATAGGGTAGGAAATAAAAAACTAAATTTATGTAATAATTAATGTTTTTGTTTCTAAATAATTTCTAATTAAAAATATTTATTTGTTTGAAAATTATTTTTTATTTTATTTAATATAATATTTGTAGTTATTTGTCATATGTATTTAACATTACATGTTTTTGATTTTTACATTTTTAATATCAGATATATTTGTATTTTAATTTTTAACATATTTATATATTTTTTTATTTATTTTGTTGTTTTAATTTTGTTGTTGTTAATATTTTGATTTTGTTTTAATTTTGAACTGACTGGAGTGGGAATATTTCTTGTTACCCCTCCGCAATCCAACACTTCCCCTACTGTTGCACTGATTGGAGTGGGAATAGTAAATGTTATCCTGCCACTATGCAACACTTTCCCTACTGTTGCACTTACTGGAGTGGGAATAGTAGTTTTTACCCTTCCGCTATCCAACACTTTCCCTACTCTTGCACTCACTGGAGTAGGAATAGTAATTTTTACCCCTCCGCTATCCCACACTTTCCCTATTGTTGCACTCACTGGAATGGGAATAGTATTTGTAACCCCTCCGCTGATCAACACTTTCCCTACTGTTGCACTCACTGGAGTGGGAATAGTAAATGTTATCCCCCCGCTATCCAACACTTTCCCTACTGTTGCACTCACTGGAGTGGGAATAGTCATTTTTACCCCTTCGATATCCAACACCTTCCTACTGTTGCCCTTATTGGAGTGGGAATAGTAATTGTTATCCCTCCGCTATCCAAGACTTTCCCTACTGTTGCACTCATTGGAGTGGGAATAGTAATTTTTGCCCCTCCGCTATCCAACACTCTCCCTACTGTTGCACTGACTGGAGTGGGAAATTTAAGTTTAAAGATTTTTAAATAGTTTAATGTTTTAATTTATAATAGAATGTTTTTTATTAGATTTTCTGTTATTGGTGTATATATATATATATTCACTGAAAAAACCATAGGTTTCAGGGACGTTATAGTTAGAAATTAGCATTTAAAAAACCTTTGAAATTCACTGAAAAAACCATAGGTTTCAGGGACGGTATAGTTAGCTGGACATTTCACTCGTACAAAACCATAGAAATTCCACTGTTATAGTTAGTTCAGCTAACTATAACTCGCGCCCCCGCAATGCACTGCTGATGACATCACATATTACATCATTCATGACATGATCAGTGACATCACTGATGACATCTCAAATGACATCACTGATGACATCAGCCATGTCACAATCTGATGCACCTTCTCACACCCTAATATAACCTTTGATACACCCACTCCAAAAAACAGAATACCATTTTTGAAACCATAGACACACCAATACCCCTTACTACATATCTAATCACTGGTTCTTAGGTCTACACACTCATCCACTCATTCACCCATACAATCACTCATACATGCAGTCACTCATCAATACAACACTATCATATGCACTCATACACCTACACAGACACTCACACACCAGCACTCATCCAGAGTTACTCACACACCTAGTCAGACATGCAAATAATCAATCACACTTCCATTTACTGACCTATACAGTTATACACACAACACATCACTTATTCAAACAGAAAGAAACGCATAATTACTCTCTTATACAATCACTGATGCAAGTACACACTTATCCATACAGCCACTCTCACAATCACTAACTCTCATGTATAGTCATTTATATACTCCAACTCTCACATACACTGTCTTTTACATATGTAGTTAGTTGGACATGTACCACTGAGACATCCATTCACACACTAACACACCCATACATACACTCACCCACGCATACAGCTGTTTCCACATGCACTCTTGAACCCATACACCCAGTGAATCAACCACTCAAAATGTATGCACAGAGTCACACACCTCCCACGCACCCACACACATACTCAGGCACCCATACAAATACTCTGGCAACCAATTAATAACCCATATAGACACTCATGTAGCTACTGACCAACCCATGCAGCAGCTTATACAACAGCAAACAGACTGATATAGACATTCACACAGTTTAGTCACTAACCCATGCATTCAGTAAGACACATGTAATAACTCAGTTAAACAGTCAGTCACACACCTACTAAATCCTCCATCCAGACACTTATACACCCACTCATTCTTCAATACACCTTGGTATATATATAATAATTATTTAAACTTTAAAGAAAAACACATTCACTGGATGATGTCATCAGTGATGTCATCAGTGATGTCATTTGAGATGTCATCAGTGATGTCATCAGTGATGTCACTGACCATGTCATGAATGATGTAACATGTGATGTCATCAGCAGTGCATTGAGGGGCGCGAGTTATAGTTAGCTGAACCAACTATAACAGTGGAATTTCTATGGTTTTGTACGAGTGAAATGTCCAGCTAACTATAACGTCCCTGAAACCTATGGTTTTTTCAGTGAATTTCAAAGGTTTTTTAAATGCTAATTTCTAACTATAACGTCCCTGAAACCTATGGTTTTTTCAGTGAATTTCTAAGGTTTTTTAAATGCTAATTTCTAACTATAACGTGCCTGAAACCTATGGTTTTTTCAGTGAATTTCAAACGTTTTTTAAATGCTAATTTCTAATTATAATGTTCATTAAACCTATGGTTTTTTCAGTGATTTTAAATTATCATTCCATTCTCAAACTAGTGAAAACAGCCGGTATCGCCAGTTTTCCAAAAATAGCTTCCGCAAAAAAATTCGCCACAAATGAGAGCGACAACTAACGCTAATAATATGCAGAGTAGGCGTTCCAGTGCAAAAATAACACAAAAACACCACTTCCCAATATTTTCAACAAGCAGCCAAATCTGGGGTGCGATCCAAAAACAGGCGATAAGCTGCATTAGCAGTAGGAATTTAACATCTGCCTTTTACTGGTGTAAAGCAGGAAGACTACCTACAGTGTGAAAGGGAGCCCAGCCCAGAACCACATCTGAAGACCAACACATGTCATAGAGCTACTGACCATGCAGCTCCGACACCCAAGAAGGCCACAACACTCACTGCCCTCACCCTCAGGACCTCCCCCCCGGACCACCCCCCTCCCTACTACCACCGAGGCAGCGCAGAACAGGACAGCGGACCTTCCAAAAACGGCATGGTCCCTCAGCCACACAATAGCTGAATCTTGGGAGATGTGGCAACCAAGTATGCGTGAATTACGCAAGTCACCCATCAATAAAAATGCACACAATACCAAGTGTAGCGGTGATGTGGTGGACAGACCTCACTATGCAGAGCACAAACCTCTCCATGTGGACATATACTACTGGTGCTTGTAGTGTCGTGGACAATAGATGCAACCATGTTACTTCAGGCAGTGGGGAAGATCTCGGTCATGTAGCTGTGTTGTCCCCCCCTGGAAGCGGAAGCGGAGTGGCCTGGTCCAACGTACGCCACTCCAGCGTAGGAGTATGAATAAATAGGCTGGGGCTCTGGGCGTGGTTCACTTGTGGGAAGGCCATAGTGTCTGCCAGGGCGGCAGCCCTCAACCAGCCACGAGGTCTCCGCCGTGACCGCCGGCCTCCTTGACACAGGCCCCCTGCGAACCCAGCAGCAGAGCACCACAGACTTATGTCTGTACAGACTACTGCCTTCGATCTACACTGCGGACAGCAGGGATCACAATTCAGATCGAGTCGCGATTGCAGATGATGTAGTCCAGTAGGCAAGAGACATTGATCCCAGTGCGCCCCGCCCGGACCACGCATCATCGCAGACTGCGCACACACTGAGTGCTTCAGGTGCCACTAACTCAGTGCACCACAAGTCAACGCCACGTGGACTTATTAAGACAGAATTCATTAGGCAAAAGACATTGCTACCAGTGCGGCCCGCCAGGACCACACATCATCGCAGGCTCCATACATGCTGGTTGCTTCAGGTGACACTAACTGTACAGCTCAACTCAACGCCACGTGGCTGTGGGCCCTTGCTGACCGCTGCCTCCGGCCTACACTGCGGTCATCAGGGCTCACATTTAAAATTGACTCTTGATTCATTAATTGCAGAGTCCAGTAGGCAACTAAGTATTACGTCCCTAAAACCTACATAATATCCTTTTAGTATCCTTGCTTCAAGAACTTGTTTTATATCAGTTATAGCTTTAGTACAATGACCAAATTCATCTTGCAAGTCCAAAGGAACACTGAATGGCAGTCTACACTGCGGACAGCAGAGCTCACAATTTGAATTCAGTCTTGATTTATTAATTGCAGACAGAATTGTTATCTATGTCCTCGAATTTTGTCAAGAGGAAGTGACAAAAAGCATTCCTTGATGTCTGTGCTGACTACTGCCTTCGATCTACACTGCGGTCAGCAGGGCTCACAATTCAGATCGAGTCGCGATTGCAGATGATGCAGTACAGTAGGCAAGAGACATTGCATCATCGCTGGCTGCGCACATGCTGACCGCCACACTTACCACTAACTCTATGCAGCTCAAGTCAACGCCACGTGGCTGTGGACTCTTCCTGACCACTGCCTCCGGCCTACATTGCGGTCAGCAGGGCTCACAATTCAGATCGAGTCGCGATTGCAGATGACGCAGTCCAGTAGGCAACAGACATTGCATGATCGCTGGCTGCGCACACGCTGAGCGCCACACCTACCACTAACTCTATGCAGCTCAAGTCAATGCCACGTGGCTCTGGGCTCTTCCTGACCACTGCCTCCGGCCTACACTGCGGTCAGCAGGGCTCACAATTCAGATCGAGTCGCGATTGCAGATGACCCAGTCCAGTGGGCAAGAGACATTGCATCATCGCTGGCTGCGCACACACTGAGCGCCACACCTACCACTAACTGTATGCAGCTCAAGTCAATGCCACGTGGCTGTAGGCCCTTCCTGACCGCTGCCTCTGGCCTACACTGTGCTCAGCAGGGCTCACAATTCAAATTCAGTCTTCATTCATTAATTTCAGAGTCCAGTAGGCAACTAACTATAACGTCCCTGAAGCCTACATATTTCGACAGTGTATTCCATAAATGTTTCATCTTTTGTTCCATACACCTACACTGCGGTTAGCAGAGCTCACAATTTAAATTGAGACATGATTTATTTATTGCAGAGAGAATTTTACTCTATGTCCTCGAACTTTGTAAACAGGAAGTGACTAAAAGCATTCTTCGATGTCTGTGCTGACTACTGCCTTCAATCTACACTGCGGATAGCAGGGCTCACAATTCACATCGAGTCGCGATTGCAGATGACTCAGTCCAGTAGGCAACAGACATTGCTCCCAGTGCGGCTCGCCCGCTCCACGCATCATCGCTGGCTGCGCACACGCTGAATGCTTCTGATGCCCCTATCTCAGTGCAGCACAACTCATGGACCCTTTATGATACAATGTTTTGTGTATAATTTCACATCTGCTGCCCCTACCTCAGTGTACCACAAGTCATGGACCCTTTACTATACAATCTTGTGTGAATTATTTCACATCTGTTGCCCCTACCTTAGCGCAGCACAAATCATTGACCCTTTATGATTGAATCTGTGTGTCTGATCCAATGATTACTGATGTACTTGTTGCCAGCACCAACCATTCCCGGAGGGCTGGCTTACACTCACCCCACACGCATCCAGCACAGACATCACTGGACATGTGACCCTGGATATAAAAATGAGTCGAGCGCACGTGCCCATACCCAGTTCCACTATCTATCTGTGTCTGTGTGTTCATTATGTATGCAAGATGCCGCCCCTGTGCCCTACCACATTACATTGTGCTGTGGACATCGTATGCAACCATGTTACCTCTGGCAGTGGGGAAAACTTCGGTTATGTAACTTTCTCTCGGTCATTGTACAAGTACGTACGTAGAGACTGGATCATTAGAGTACTGCAAGGAGAGTGTATAGTGAATTTATAAGTGCTTGGGGATTGGCTGAGTAATTGCATAAGTACATATGTTGGCGCAGCCTAACCCCGAACACAAGCTTGGCTCTAATTGGCTGCCCTCCATGTGCCAAAAACTGAAACTTGAACTTTGCATGGCCCTGTATTGCTACAGCTGCAACACTCCACTGAATGTGCAATAAACATTCATATCCACACAGATGTGTCATGTCCACCATCTTTCATGTGTGGAACTATGGATGAATGTAGGGTCAGTGATTCCCCGTACCTTCCATGTTGGCCATGTTGTGGGACTTGGCTCACAGAGTGACACATTGGCGCTTGCGACCCGGATGACGTCAGCACTACAACAGGGACACCCGCATCAGTTGATTCCTCATACAGCCCAGGACGGAGCCACGCCCATAGCTCCGGAGTCATTCTTCACAGCCTCATGCAGGACTGGCATACGCCAGGCCAGCCCACTCCGCTTACGCTTACAGGGAAGGACAACAACGCTACATGGCCCAGATTTTCATTGCAGTGATCTGCTGCTGGTCACACCCTAGTTGTCAGTACGCCACAGCCACTCCCTCACGGCTAGTATACACCCACACCACACCCATCCAGCACATGCGCCACAGGACACGTGACCCTGCCAATAAAAAAGACCGGGCGCACGTGCTCGACGCCATTTCAGAGTTGCTCGCACCGGATACACTGCGGCCGGCACAGGCACACCGGCACAGGACGGTGATTTTCGGTCCACTGAGGTACGGGTACCGTAACTGCTGAGCGGGTGTGCAGCCTGCGGTGATGGCCCATCCCGGCGGTCTGGACAGCTCAGGTTTTGTGTGCCCTGCTGGACCGCAGCGTAGGCCTGAGCCATCGGACAGCGCAGGCCTACCGCCACGTGGCGTTGCCTGGCTGGGAACAGAGTCAGTGGCACCGCAAGGGCTGAGCTTGTGTGCAGCCTGCGATGAAAAGCCCGGTGCACTGGTATGTCCTCTGCCATAGCGAAATCAAGACCCAGCACCAAATGTGAGACCTGGTGGCCTGCGGAGCGGGGCTGCATGATATGCAGGGTGCCGTGTCCGCGGGCCCCGGGCTTGGGGCTTGCAGCGGCACGTGGTAGGCCCTCTTTTCTACACGCAGGTTGCCAAAGGTGAGCAGAGAGGCTTGTTAGCGCAGCGGCGGGCAGTCACCTCCGGGCAGTGGGAGTGGATGGGGTGCAGCAGCCTGGGTGCACATCGGCGGACAGTCACCTCCGGACAGTGGGAGTGGATGGGGTGCAGCAGCCTGGGTGCGCAGCAGCGGGCAGACACCTCTGGGCAGTGGAAGTGGATGGGGTGCAGCAGCCTGGGTGCGCAGCGGGGAAAAGACACCTCTGGGCAGTGGAAGTGGATGGGGTGCAGCAGCCTGGATGCACAAAGGCGGGACAGAGAATTAGGCTTGGGCAGTTGTATGTACACTGCCATTACTGATTCCATACTACGTTTCAGATGAGTAAGCTTGAGGGCTCCACTATGTCCCGGCACGTGGTTGGAGACACACCGGTGACGGAAAGGTGAGCTGTGAGGGTTTTGTCCACAGTGTGGGCACTCACTGTCCCTCTCCATCTCTTCCTTTCTCTCCCTCACACTCTTTCTCTCTCTCTTCCTCTCTCTCTCACTCCATCTCTTCCTCTCTCTCACACTGTTTTTTTCTTTCTCTCTCTCTACCTCTCTCTCTCTTTCTCTCTCTCTCACTCTTCCTCTGTTTCTCTCTTCCTCTTTCTCACACTGTTTCTCTCTTTCTCTCTCTCTTCCTCTCTCTCACTGTTTCACTCTCTCTTCCTCTCTCTTTCTCTCTTTCTCTCTGTCTTTCTCTCTGTCTACCTCTCACTCTTTCTTTCTTTCTCTCTCTCTTCCTCTCTCTCACTCTTTCTCTCTCTCCTTTGATGGACGCATGATGCACATTGTTATCTTGCTTTTTGTCTAGCAGGCAGTGATTCACAGATTGACGACCCCCCCCGGCACGGACCTCCCGCCACGAGGCGATGACTTCAGTTCCACTGAGTTAGTGCCACCAGAGCTGAGCGCGTGTGCAGCCTGCGATGATGCGTGGCCATCCTGCAATCAACACCCACTTTGAATTGTGAGCTCGGCTTGACCGCGTGTACGCAACGCCTGAGGAGGTTGCTTCGGCACGTGGTGGACCCTCTTAGACACACGCCAGTGGCAGAAGGTGAGCAGATAGGCTTGTTTCCGCAGCAGTGAGCAGTCACCTCTGGGCGGTGGGAGTGGATAGTGTGCAGCACCCTGGGTGCACAAGAGCAGGCAGACACCTCCGAGCAGTGGGAGTGGATGGGGTGCAGCAGCCTGGGTGCACAGGAGCGGGCAGACACCTCTAGGCAGTGGGAGTGGATGGGATGCAGCAGTCTGGGTGCGCAGGAATGGGCAGTCACCTCCGGGCAGTGGGACTGGATGGGGTGCACCAGCCTGGGTGCATAGCAGCGGGCAGACACCTCTGGGCAGTGGGAGTGGATGGGATACAGCAGCCTGGGTGCGCAGAGGCAGGCAGACACCTCTGGGCGGCGGGAGTCGATGTTGTGCAGCAGCCTAGGTGTGCAGGGGCGAAACAGAGAATTAGGCGTGTGCAGTTGTATGTACTCTGCCATTACTGATTCTATACTATGTTTCAGATGACTAAACTTGAAGACTGCACTATGTCCCGGCACGTGGTTGGAGACACACCGGTGGCAGAAAGGTGAGCTGTGAGGATTTTCTCCCCAGTGTCAACACTCACTCTCCCTCTCCATCTCTTCCTTTCTGTCACTCACACTCTGTCTCTCTCTCTCTCTCTCTCTCTCTATCTCTCTATCTCTTCCTTTCTCTCTCTCACACTCTTTCTCTCTTTCTATGTCTCTTCCTCTCTTCCTCTCTCTCTCATTCTTTCTTTCTCTCTCTCTTCCTCTCTGTCTCACTCTTTCTCTCTCTCTCTACCTCTCTCTCACACTGTTTCTCTCTTTATCTCTCGCTTCCTTGTATCTCACTCTTTCTCTCTTTCTCTCTCTCTCCCGCTCTCTCTCACTCCTTCTCTCTTTCTCTGTCTTCCTCTCTGTCTCACTCTTTCTTTCTCTCTCTATTCCTCTCTCTCACTCTTTCTCTCTTTCTCTCTCTCTCTCTCTCTCCTTTCATGGACGCATGACGCACAATCTTATCTTTCTTTTTGTCTTGCAGGCTGTGATTCACAAATTGTCAAGGGATGACACGCCATACCTGTACCTACTTTTATTTTGTTGTTTTGTTTAAATAAAATGTTTTATATGTAAATCCATAGATGACTGAGATTCTTATTTGTCCAACCTCACATGCATCTTCTTTACTATAATTGTGCGACATCAGCCAATTTTTTACGTTCCAGATTTCCTACGGTTGCTGTCACATTTGTTTGTGTGGGGGGGAGGTGAGGGGGGGTGGCGGACAAGGGGCTGGTGGCGGGGGTGGCGGAGCAGTGCTGGGTGTCCGAGCTGCATGATCGTTGGCTCCATTGCATCTGTTGTCATTCACGTGTGGCTCTGGGCTGGGCTCCCTTTCATATTTCAGGTTGTAGTCCAACTTTACACCAGCTCAGAGCAGGTGTAAACTTTCTGCTACTAACGCACCTTATCGCCTGTTTTGTACTCTCTTCGACGATCTTGCTGGTGGTTGAGACACTTGCGAAGTAATGTGTTTGCTGCTTTTTGCAGGGGAACGCCTACTCTACATCTCATTAGCAATATTTGCCGGAGTCATCCGTGACAATGCTTTTTGAGGCTGCTATCACTGGTAAACTGGTGATATGGGCTGTTTGCTCCAGCTTGTGAATGGTGCGTTAAATTTATCACCATTTTGGTTGCGATAAAGTGCCGTTAACTCGGCGATATGTCCTTGAGAATATACCCCTCGGTGTTTGAAAGACTTAAAAAGTACTCGAGTGCCGCGCTGAGAGCCGCGCACCCATCGCTTTCACAACTTTGCTATGACAGGGCGGGAGAGAGCGAGGGAGAGAGACGGCGTGAGATAGCACAAGCAGCGCAAGGCTGCACGGGCACCTGGCTCCACATGCCAACATGTGTGTGTGCATCGCCATCCGTGCACAGGCAATTCCCCCACAATGCAGCCCACACACATAGCAATCACAGAACATCAGCAATGAAGGCAATGTGGTACAAAACTCCCCTCATACGGGTTCTGTGTCCGGCGTGTGTGGCGGGGTGTTGGCTGCATGGCTGTGTGCCCCTGACACATCAGACTGTGTAGGTGATGGGGCTGCATCAGATGTCGTCCAGCACCTATGCAAAAACAATGTCTGGCTCACAGAGGCGGAGCTTGCCAAAGGGATACACCCCCGTTGCACATGTGACAGTCAGTTCTTCCCTGTGTTGGGACGAGGCTCATTGTGGCACACGAGTGGACAATCTTTACAACACACCTCACAGTCACACACCAGTGGAGTGGCATAGGCTTTATTGGCATGTGCGTGTGAGTACGGGCGAGGCAACGGCCACAACAGACACGGACATGCTTAAGACACTTACACGCAGCATGGGTACATGTTGACGGGCAGATGATGTTGGGGCTGAAATGGACAAGATTTATCACATATGGCAACGCTCACAGCCCACCTTTCCTTGCTCCCCAACAACTTAGATTTCCTAAGAACACCCAAATGCAAAGCCTCACAGTACCCCACCAGCCTTGACTGACATTGAAATCTACCTCTCAGTGTAAAAAATGAGACCACAAAGTGTGCACATAACATTTCTTCTTTTTTGTGTGGAGGATATGCCACAGCTCTGAGCTATGATTTGAATGTGTGTACAACGTTGTGGGACATTGGTTGCTGTTTTCGTGGGTGTCAAGGCCATCCCATGCGGGGGTACCACAGGCAGGGGCTTCTATGTGTGGGCTGTGGATAAGTCAGATGGTTTATTTGGTGTCTGCACAGTGCCCCGTGTGAGGGGGCACGACTCACTGTACGTGGGGTCTGCATGGTGCTCTGCCTCCGGGGTGCGGCAATTGTCTGCTCTGCTGACAGTGATCAGGTGTGAGGGTCCGACAGGTTCACATGTCGTGCTACATCGCCATGTGTGTGCTCTCACCGAGCAGTGTGTCCGAATTGGCAAAGTTCCCAAACGACGCTGTGTTGCTCGGACCATGGACCTGCGTCGCCTTGGACAGGTGTGTGTGCACACACGTTATTCCACGCACATGCATCCAGAGCTCGACCGAAGGGAGACGTGTCCTCTGTTTTGGTGGGATATGTGAGCAATCCCCACTGTGCAACAAGTTGTTGGGCCATGTGCTGTGGGTGGCAATAGGATGTGGCTGCAGGTACGTAGTTACTCGTCCATGAATGCCCGTGCAGCTTCATGTGCTATGTGTTGTAATAGTACGTCGTTGTCGTGTTCAAGGAACACCAGGGTGAGCAAATCCATTAGGTTGTCCGGGCAGGTGTGCTCAGCCCACGCCGTCTCCCCAATCCGCAACACAGCCCAATAGGGGAGCGCCTCAATGTGGTCACTGCACACGAGAAATTGTGCCATCTCCCATGCACAACTACCAATACATACGCAGTATGTCAAGGCATCCCATGCACAGCTGTCTCGGTTACACTCCTGTTCGTTATCCAACAGGGGGCGCAAACACAAGTCATAGTCCAATTCATCAACAGTTGTGTTGGATAGGCAGACATCCATGGGACACTCGAATGTGCATGTTCGGCAGTGGAACCAGGGTTGGACGCAGGTGATGTGGGCAATGCGGAAGCTGAGCCTGTAACTGATCCACATTCCATCTCTGTTAAGTTAATAACACATGAATTTTCTACTGTCACCCCTTCTCCACTATTTCCAGACTGAGCACAATTTCCAAACGTGCCACATTCTGTTTATCTCGCCGGAATAGATATACAAATGGAAATTAATGCTACATCGAATTTTCAAAACCATACAGGGTCATATTCACAAGAATGGCGATAACATTATCGCCGCTTTAGCTGCAGGAACCTGCCGTTAAAGCGGCGATAATGTTATCGCTGGTCTTGAGAATATGGCCCACAGTCTTTTACAGATGACAACTTACACTTTTTCTTTGTGAAAAACTCCTAAACATATATAAAGTACTTGTTTGACAACTAGTTACACATTATGTATATTTTAGAACCAATAAAACACCAGACTTTACTAACACTATGTTATTTAGAAATAAAAATACTTTCAAAGTTAAAAATATCGTCTTAAATACTTAACCACTACTACAAAACACATAACACACCTTCTTAATTTCTAATTTACCTTCGTAGTTGGTATGCAGATTTCAAATGTCACAAACGCATGCAATTCTTTTCTTGTCACACAGTACATGTAATGCACCGCTTTCATCAAGAATGGAACCAGTAATGGCACAATTTCCCTGTTGCTCCACACATGTAAAGAACAAATCAGAATAGTGCCTTATTTTTTTTAGATTGCAAAACCTCTCTTTATTGGTTATTTTTGAACTTTCCATATAAACAGTTTTTTTAAGGACACATACAGGTGAAAAGTTCAAGGTATTGTATCAACACTTTCTAGAACATTCTACGACACGTGCAGGTTAAAAGTTCATCCTTTTTTAAACCTACCGATATTTTTTTGCAACATTTTCTCCAACATTTAACGGCATGTGGAGGTCAAAAGTTCACCATTCTTTCAAGTTTGAACTGCACCTTCCAAATACAATTAGCAGGTGTGGTTGAGCTGAGCAAACTTCATCCTATAATATGTACTCCACGTATAAACTGCTTTTTTATTAACCAATCACAAAGATGCTTTTCATCAAAACTAATATACACCCTACTTTTAGGACACAATACATTTCATCTCCCAATCGGTTAACGTTTTGTATGTAAAAAAAAAAAAGTTCCCCATGTTTAAACATATCTCTTATTCTACGAATGGACTGCATGAGCTACAGACATTTATCCATATCTTCTAGCCATACCTTCAAAATGCTAGTGTGGATTGTAGGACATAGCTATGTTTTCTAGTGCAAGAGGTATGCAGAAAAGAGACGTATTGACTTAGACATAGGTTTACAAAATGTGCACATTAAATGGTTTGCACAGAGAGGATTGAAGCGGCACCAATTGCTCCATTTTGTTAAAACCTGTTTGCATCTCCAACACCCTGATCTCATAATTGTGCACTGTGGTGGTAACGACCTAGGCACATTGACTGGGGTAGGTTTGGAAATGCTTATGAAGGACACCTTTGGACAATTGATGTTACTTTTGCCTCAAACTGTCTTTGTATATTCCAATAAATGCAAAAGACAGAAGTGGAAATGGTCAAACCAATTTTGTAATAAGATTGAAAAATCTAGGAAGAATGTCAACAAAGCTGTGTCTGCATACCTCAGAGACCATAGAATGGGGTCGATTTACAACAACAACATATGTTTTGATAAGGCTGATATCTACAGAAGTGATGGAGTACACTTCACAGGTGAGGGAAACTGAGTTTTCCTGATTAACCTGAAGCTGTGCATTCGCACTTACATGTAGCTCCAACTAATAAACACAAGGGCTCTTTTTAGAGCCGCCTTATATTCCCAATTTCGGCTCGCAGAGTGTCAGCTGCGGTTCGGCTAGCAGAGGGACACCTGCGGGCCGTCGGGCAGGCACGCAGAGGAAGAGCTGCGGCCCGTGGGCTCAGCTCGCAGACGGAGACCTACGAGCCGTTGGCTCGCAAAAGCACAGCACCGTACTGGCTCGCAGAGGGAGAGCTGTGGCCTGACTCGCAGAGGGAGATCAACGGGCCAACAGGCCTGCTAGCAGACACACAGCTATCAGTTAATGGGCTGGCTCGCAGAGATACAGCTGCGAGCCCTCCGAGCTGCAACCCGACGGGCTAACTCGCAGAGGGAGAGTAAAGGGCTGACGGGCCTGCTAGCACAGACACAGCTACAAGCTAACGAGGTGGCTCACAGAGGTAGAGCTGCGGGCCCAACGGCTCGCAGACGCAGAGCTGCGAGCCGACGGACTGCCTTCTAAAGGCATAGCCGTGAGCTGATGATGTGGGGAGAGTGAGCGTAAAAGGAGTATCTCGCACAGACAGACCTGCGGGATATTTTCAGTATTGCCTCGTAGAGGTAGAATTACGGATCCGATGCCTTTTAGAGGGAGAGATGCGAGCTGACGGAATGAGTCACAAAATGGCTCACAGCTCGCAGTCGCAGAGCTGCGAGCCGATGGACTGGCTTCTAAAGGCATAGCCGTGAGCTGGTGATGTGGGGAGAGGGACCGTGAAAGGGGTATCTCGCACAGACAGAGCTGCGGTATATTTTTAGTGTTGCCTCGCAGAGGTAAAACTACGGACCTGATGCCTTGTAGAGGGAGAGTTGTGAGCTGACGGACTGAATCACAAAATGGCTGCCAACACTTCCTAGTTTCAACAGTTCGCAGCCAATGAGCCGCAAGCTCGTGCTCGTAACGCTTCAGCCAATCAGATGTCAGAATTCTTAAATATCGGTATCTGGAAAATTTGATATTTCTCTAAAACTACTAAACGGATTTACCCAATTTAAACAAAAGCGTGCTTTCTGGACCAAGACCTTTCTCTGTGCCAAATTTGGCGTAATTCCGTTCAGCAGTTTGACCTGTAGCCTTGTCTAAACTTTCCTATGGAAATTGCATAGAGAAAACACGTTTTGGGACCCCCTTTTTTCTTAGCCCCCCCTTGCGAATCCCCCCCAAACTTTTAGGATAGGAGCTGACCTGAAAAGAGGAACTTTTTGGAAAAGTTCGTAAAGATTCGTCAAACGACGCCAAAGTTATAAGCACATCAAAAAATGCTTTTCTTATGGAAACGTGGTCCTAACTATAACTACCTACTGGCGACCGCCAGTAGGTAATATATATATATATATATATATATATATATATATATATATATATGTATATATATATATATATATCGCACACAAAGGCTCCATTTAACCGGGGGCCCCCGACCCTGCAGGGCGGGCTCTACGTGCAGGAATGGAGATCCTGTTACTTGGAATTTCACCACAAAGGATTGCAGAGCCACACCACCGACTTCTATTCAAGCAGACTTTATTCGTCAAAATGGCATCATTGATTCCCACTCATTTATATCCTTACGCGTTTCAGCGGATTTCCGCCTTGCTCACAGGTGAGTGAATTTAGTGTCCAACTGGTCACATGGCCTCTGTGGTAACTGCGGGCCCCAGAATGCACCACCAACAGTTCATCCACATCGTGACATGGTGCAAAGGTGTAATTTATACAGCTCAATAGCGTTGCTTTAGCCCAAATGTCACGAAAATCACGGGTGCATTTAAAATCAAAAGCAAAGTGCATATGATGCCAAAGTCTTATTTGTGCTTGTAATGCAGTGATATCAGAGAGAGGAGAAACGCCTCCCTCCTCTCCCTTTCTCATACCCATCGCCAAATATCCACGGAAATCCACTGGCTGGTGCTTGGGCTCGAGCGGGTCATGCCCCCTCCATCAAAATCGCCCACAAAGGCTCCATTTTACCGGGGGCCCCCGACCCTGCAGGGCGGGCTCTACGTGCAGGAATGAAGATCCTGTTACTTGGAATTTCACCACAAAGTATTGCAGAGCCACACCACCGACTTCTATTCAAGCAGACTTTATTCGTCAAAATGGCATCATTGATTCCCACTCATTTATATCCTTACGCGTTTCAGCGGATTTCCGCCTTGCTCACAGGTGAGTGAATTTAGTGTCCAACTGGTCACATGGCCTCTGTGGTAACTACGGGCCCCAGAATGCACCACCAACAGTTCATCCACATCGTGACATGGTGCAAAGGTGTAATTTATACAGCTCAATAGCGTTGCTTTAGCCCAAATGTCACGAAAATCACGGGTGCATTTAAAATCAAAAGCAAAGTGCATATGATGCCAAAGTCTTATTTGTGCTTGTAATGCGGTGATATCAGAGAGAGGAGAAACGCCTCCCTCATCTCCCTTTCTCATACCCATCACCAAAAATCCACGGAAATCCACTGGCTGGTGCTTGGGTTCGAGCGGGTCATGCCCCCTCCATCAAAATCGCACACAAAGGCTCCATTTTACCGGGGGCCCCCGACCCTGCAGGGCGGGCTCTACATGCAGGAATGGAGATCCTGTTACTTGGAATTTCACCACAAGGGATTGCAGAGCCACACCACCGACTTCTATTCAAGCAGACTTTATTCGTCAAAATGGCATCATTGATTCCCACTCATTTATATCCTTAAGCGTTTCAGCAGATTTCCGCCTTGCTCACAGGTGAGTGAATTTAGTGTCCAACTGGTCACATGGCCTCTGTGGTAATTACGGGCCCCAGAATGCACCACCAGCAGTTCATCCACATCGTGACATGGTGCAAAGGTGTAATTTATACAGCTCAATAGCGTTGCTTTAGCCCAAATGTCACGAAAATCACGGGTGCATTTAAAATCAAAAGCAAAGTGCATATGATGCCAAAGTCTTATTTGTGCTTGTAATGCGGTGATATCAGAGAGTAGAAACGCCTCCCTCATCTCCCTTTCTCATACCCATCGCCAAATATCCACGGAAATCCACTGGCTGGTGCTTGGGCTCGAGCGGGTCATGCCCCCTCCATCAAAATCGCACACAAAGGCTCCATTTTACCGGGGGCCCCTGACCCTGCAGGGCAGGCTCTACGTGCAGGAATGGAGATCCTGTTACTTGGAATTTCACCACAAAGGATTGCAGAGCCACACCACCGACTTCTATTCAAGCAGGCTTTATTCACCAAAATGGCATCATTGATTCCCACTCATTTATATCCTTACGCGTTTCAGCGGATTTCCGCCTTGCTCACAGGTGAGTGAATTTAGTGTCCAACTGGTCACATGGCCTCTGTGGTAACTACGGGCCCCAGAATGCACCACCAACAGTTCATCCACATCGTGATGCGGATTTCCGCCTCGCTCACAGGTGATATATGTAATTTTTTATATCATTTTAAAATTATAAGCTACATTAAAATAATTAGTATATATATTTATATATATATTCACTGAAAAAACCATAGGTTTCAGACATGTTATAGTTAGAAATTAGCATTTAAAAACCTTTGAAATTCACTGAAAAAACCATAGGTTTTAGGGACAGTTATAGTTAGTTGGACATTTCACTCGTACAAAACCCGTGAAATTCCCCCGTTATAGTTAGTTCAGCTAACTATAACTCGCGCCCCCGCAATGCACTGCTGATGAGGTCACATATTACATCACTCATGACATGGTCAGTGACATCACTGATGACATCACTGATGACATCTCAAATGACATCACTGATGACATCACTGATGACATCATGCAGGGACTGGGTGTTTCTGTAAAGTTTAAATATGTTTAATATATAGGCAAAGGCATATTGAAGAATGACTGGGTGTATAAGTGTCTCAATGGATGATTGAGTAGGTGCATGACTGACTCTACAAGTGAGTGATTAAACATATCTTACTAAATGCATGGGTTACTGACTAAACTGTGTGAATGTCTGTATCCGTTTGTCTGTTGGTGTGTAAGTAGATGCATGGATTTGCGAATAGCTACATGAGTGTCTATATGGGTTATTGATTGGTTGTCTGGGTATCTGTATGGGTGCCTGAGTGTTTGTGTGGGTGGGATGTGTGTGACTCTGTACATAGATGTGTGAGTGGGTGATTCACTGGGTGCATGATTTGAAGAGTGCATCTGTGATGGACTACTTGGGTGGGTGAATGTGTGTATCGGTGTGTTAGTGAGTGAATGTATATCTCAGTGGTACATGTGTGAGTAACTACATATGTAAAAGGCAGTATATATGTGTGTTAGAGTATTTAAAAGGCTGTAAGTGAGAGTGTGTGATTGTTAGAGTGGCTGTATGGATGCGTGTGTGCTTGTATCAGTTATTGTATAAGAGCGTAAGAATGTGCTAGTATTTGTATGAGTAAGTGAGCTGGTGTGTGTATAACCGTATAGGTGAGTAAATGGGTGTGTGATTATTTTTTTGCATGACTGACTAGGTGTGTGAGTACCTCTATGGATAAGTGGCAGTGTGTGAGTGTTTATATAGGTGTATGAGTGCATATCATAGTCCTGTACTGAGTGACCGTAAGTATGAGTGACTGTACGGGTGAGTGAGTAGATGTGTGTGTGTAGACCTAAGAATCAGTGAGTGTGTATGTAGTTATTGGTGTTGGAGTGTCTATGGTTTTGACAATGGCAGTCTGTAATTTACAGTGGGTGTATCAAAAGTTATATTAGAGTGTGAGAAGATGCATGAAATTATCACATGGATGATGTCATCAGTGATGTCATCAGTGATGTCACTGACCATGTCATGAGTGATGTAATATGTGATGTCATCAGCAGTGCATTGCGGGGGCGCGAGTTATAGTTAGCTGAACTAACTATAACGGGGGAATTTCACGGGTTTTGTACGAGTGAAATGTTCAACTAACTATAACTGTCCCTAAAACCTATGGTTTTTTCAGTGAATTTCAAAGGTTTTTTAAATGCTAATTTCTAATTATAACGTGTCTGAAACCTGTGGTTTTTTCAGTGAATTTCAAAGGTTTTTTAAATGCTAATTTCTAACTATGCCTACAGAGGTAGGACATGTGAAGAAAGAAGAAAAACGCACAGAAAGAAGCAAAAGAAATGCAGAAAGAAGCAACAGAAGTCCACAAAGACGAAAAAAAGTGCAGGAAGAAGCAAAAGATGTGCAGAAAGAACCAACAGAGGAGCAGAAAGAGGCCTTGTTCCAAAATCATCCTGTGCCCACAACTTTTTCCGACGTGTACTGGTGGTAACTGACTCTGACTAACCAGAGCCAGTGC
Source organism: Calotriton arnoldi (assembly GCA_963921515.1). Taxonomy (NCBI): domain Eukaryota; kingdom Metazoa; phylum Chordata; class Amphibia; order Caudata; family Salamandridae; genus Calotriton; species Calotriton arnoldi. The sequence goes on from CAWUFW010012014.1 coordinate 519,040, forward strand.
TATGCTAAAACACACTTACAATACAGTGAAAACACCTACATACACTAGGGAACACTATGCGTTGGGGTACCCCTGTGATTAGCATGACCTCCTCTGTAAGTCCCTAGTACATAATAGGGCAGGGGGATTAAAACTACCTCTTAAAACGCGCTACAGGGCGCGTTTGCACAGTGGTGAAGGGAGTGGGGGCCTGAGGTGACGTGTGCAAACGCGCCCCGTGGCACGTTTTAAGTTGCAGGATTAAGTCCCCTTGAATTCTGAGTGTCCCTGGGGCCCAACTAGCCCCCCAGGTACCTACAGTTAGGACCACAGAGCTGAGTTGCAGAGAGGCGTTCCAATGCCACGCACCTTTTTTTCACCTCTCTGCAACGCAACTCTGTAGTGCTTAGTGAAGGCTCCTGGTGGCCTAGTTGGACTCCAGGGACCCTCAGGATTGAAGGGGACTTAATCCCCCAACTTAAAACATGCCACGGGGCGTGTTTCCGCACATGTCACCTCAAGCCCTGCCCCCTCCCTTCACCACTGTGCAAACGCGCCCGTGGCGCGTTTTAAGTTGGGGGATTAAGTCCCCTTGAATCATGAGGGTCCCTGGGGTCCAACTAGCCCACCCTGTACCTCCAGTATGCGCCAGGGAGCTGCGTTGCAGAGAGGTGTTCAGAGGCCACGCCACTTTTTGCACCTCTCTGCAACGCAGCTCTGTGGCGCTTTCTGGACGTACCTGGTGGGCTAGTTGTCCCCCAGGGACCCTCAGGATTGAAGGGGATTTAATTCCCCATCTTAAAACGCGCCTCAGGGCCTGTTTGCACACATGTCACCTGAAGCCCCGCCCCCTCCCTTCACCACTGTGCAAACGCGCCCGGTGGCGCGTTTTAAGTTGGGGGATTAAGTCCCCTTGAATCCTGAGGGTCCCTGGAGTCCAACTAGCCCACCATGTACCTCCAAAAAGTGCCATAGAGCTGCGTTGCAGAGAGGTGTAAAAAGGGGCGTGGCCTCTGTACACCTCTCTGCAACGCAGCCCCCTGGTGCATACTGGAGGTTCCTGGTGGGCTAGTTGGCCCCCAGGGACCCCCAGTATTCAAGGGGAATTTGTTCCCCATCTGCAAACATGCCAAGGGGCGCGTTTGCAGAGTGCTGGAAGGAGGGGGCGTGGCCTCCGGCGCGATGCCGGTCTTTTTTTTTTTTTCATTTTTAGAAAGGGGGCTGTGTGGCCCCCCTTGTTTTTCTAATTTCTTGGACCTGGGGATCCCATCCCCCAGGGCCTGCCCCTTAATATCTTGTTAAAAAAAAAAATTGGAAGGGGGCCGCGTGGCCCCCCTCCCCAGGCCTTAATCGGCCCAAGGGGACCCCATCCCCCGGGGCATGGCCTTTATTTTTTTTTTAAAATGTTATGGAGGGGGGCTGTGTTGCCCCCCTCCTTAGGCCACTTATGGCCCCGGGGACCCCATCCGCCGGGGCAGGCCTTTGGGTTTTTTTTGGGGTTTTTTAAAATTAACATTTGGGGAGGGGGGCCACGTGGCCCCCCTCCTGGGCCACTACTAGCCCCGGGGACCCCATCCCCGGGGCTGGCCCTCTCCGTTGGGGACCGTGGGGGTCCCCAATCCCCCACGGTCCCGCCGGCTCCCCGCGTCCTTCGGGAGCCGGCATTGCTTTCCACGTGGGGAGCTGCTAAGATGCAGCTCCCCGTGTGGAAAAGCATCGGCTTTGGTTTTTGGAAGAGAGAGCAGGTTTCCTGCCTCTCTTCCAAAACCAAAGCAGTTTGCTATGACAGGACGGGAGCCGCGAGGCTCCGTCCTATCATAGCAAACTACAGTGTCCCGGGGGTAGGCGACCCGGGACACTGCAGGAGCCGGCCCTGGGGGTGGTGGTCCCCAGGGCCATCAAGGGCTCCAGGAGGGGGGCCGCGCGGCCCCTCTCCCTCCATTGGCAAAGCCCCGGGGAGGTGGTGGTCCCCGGGGCTCGGGGGTCCATAACGGACCCCATATTGAAATATTTAGTGCCCCGGGGAGGTGGCGGTCCCCGGACATGTGGGGGGGCTGGAGCCCCCCCACACAGGTCATAATATTTAAAAAAAAAAGAAGCCCCGGGGGGTGGCGGTCCCCGGGGCTTGGGGGGGCCTGAGAGGCCCCCCACACATAAAATTTAAAAAACTCCACATGCCCCCGGGACTTGGCCCACCCATTTTTTTTTTATCGGCTGGATCCACGCACCCAGCGCGTTTTTGCCGATTTAAAAAAAAAAATGTTTGGGGCCCTGGGGTTCCTTGTGGGACCCCCTGAGCAGGCCTAGGGGGTCAGGGTGTTTCTACCCTGCCCCCTTTTTGCGTTTTGCGCGATTGTTTTACTGCTTTCTTGTGCCTCGGTTCTACCGAGTCACAAGATGGCTGCCAACACTTCCTGGTTTGGAGTGTTGGCAGCCAATTAAAATGAAGCTCGTGGTCGGGAGGGTTCGCGGATCCACTGCGCCTCTAGATATCGATATTTGTTTTTTTACAATTTCTCAGCAACTACCGAACGGATTTACACCATTTTTAAAAAGGTCGCTTTCTGAGCCAAGCAGTTCTCAAATAGCAACAAAGCACTTTTGAATTATTTGTTATCTCTATGTTTTTTTATCCAGTTGACCACTTGATTAAATGTTACGCTTAGGGGAGAAAATGTGGTGTTACCAAGTTGGAGTTTCTGCTTCAGCTCGTCATTCTGTGATTCTGGTCAAATCACTTAATCTCCCCATGCCTACAACCAAAATGAGTTTGTCCTTGTATGATGTAACCAATGCTCATGTAAAGCACTCCAATATCTTACCAGCCTGCACTATATAAAACTGCAAAAAAACAAAGGATTAAAAGTGTTTTCCACACTTCTGTCATTGGGCTATACGTGGGCTACATCTGGGTGATATTTGTGCTACATTTGGGCTCATTTTTCTCTGGTGGCCATCTTGGGAGACTTCAATTACATTCATTAAACTTTATTCGATCTGATTTAGAAACATAGATCATAAAAGTGTACATAAAAAACAGTAAATCCTCTTTCTTAATACAATACAGTGAGAATTAATTAAAACCAGTAGGTAAAGATGGGTGTTACAAAGCCCGGTTCAGAGCAACTTCAGGTTAACAGACTAGTAAAGTTCAATGTTTCGCAAGATCAATCTTATGTACTTTGTGCAAAATCGCAAAAAGGGGTCCAAGTAAGATGCAATGCTCCAATACCTGACCAGTCTGCACTATATAAATCTGCAAAAAAAATAAAAATAAAAAGTGTTTTCCACACTTCTGTCATTGGGCTATATGTGGGCTACATGTGGGTGATATTTGTGCTACATTTGGGCTCTTTTTTCTCTGGTGGCCATCTTGGGATACTTATTTGTTATGAAGTTTCCTAATTTCCTCATTTACTGCAGTCTCCTCAGTAGGAAATGCTTTCAGTTTTTTACTTTGATTCCATCAAGAAGGCATTCAGATGTGTCACACTTTTGCCATAAATTCAGAATGTTAGCACTCTAGTTGCTCATTAGATCACTGTAGTAAAGCTACTGCTCACCAGGGAGTTAACTGGAAGTCTACTGCTGGTATTGAAAGTGATTGTTTCAGTCTGCATGTCAGAATTTTCTAATGAAATAGAAGAGGATTTGAGATCTCACTTAAAACATGCCCTAATTTTTCTTTCTGCAGAACTAACCATAATTTCTATGGCAAAATGAACCCCTCATTTTTTTCCTTTTTAAATTAAATGTTTTAAGTGTTACCCGTTTATTCCAATCAAGATGGCTTCAGGTGTGCCATCATTTTGTCATAAGTAAGACTGTTAGCGCTCTAGTTGTTCTTTAGAACACTCTGGGAAGCTGCAGTAGAACACAAAGGAATCAACTGGCAGGCTGCTCCTATTGAAATATAACAGGAAGATATTTGTAATCTCACTTAAAACATGTCCTAATTTTTCTTTCTACAGCACTAACCATAATTTCTATGACAAAATGAACCCCCTCATTTTGTTCCTTTATAAATTAAATGTTCTAAGTGTTACCGGTTTATTCCAATCAAGATGGCTTCAGGTGTGCCATAATTTTTTCATAAGTAAGACTGTTAGCGCTCTAGTTGTTCTTTAGAACACTCTGGGAAGCTGCAGTAGAACACAAAGGAATCAACTGGCAGGCTGCTCCTGTTGAAATATAACAGGAAGATATTTGAGATCTCACTTAAAACATGTCCTAATTTTTCTTTCTACAGCACTAACCATAATTTCTATGACAAAATGAACCCCATCATTTTGTTCCTTTTTAAATTAAATGTTTTAAGTGTTACCAGTTTATTCCAATCAAGATGGCTTCAGGTGTGCCATACTTTTGTCATAGGTAAGGCTGTTAGCGCTCTAGTTGTTCTTTAGAACACTCTGGGAAGCTGCAGTAGAACACAAAGGAATCAACTGGCAGGCTGCTCCTGTTGAAATATAACAGGAAGATATTTGAGATCTCACTTAAAACATGTCCTAATTTTTCTTTCTACAGCACTAACCATAATTTCTAAGCCAAAATTAACCCCATCATTTTGTTCCTTTTTAAATTAAATGTTTTAAGTGTTACCAGTTTATTCCAATCAAGAAGGCTTCAGGTGTGCCATACTTTTGTCATAGGTAAGGTTGTTAGCGCGCTAGTTGTTCTTAAGAACACTCTGGGAAGCTGCAGTAGAACACAAAGGAATCAACTGACAGTCTCTGACCTTGTTGGATTTACATGTTTTACTGAGAATGTCAGACTTCATTCTCACATGACTGAGAAAGATAATGTGAATTTACAGAAAATATGCTCTCATTTTAGCTTCTGGAGCACCTTCCAAACCTCTGTGGGACAAGCATGAGAAAATTGTTTTCTCTCAAACATGATTCATGAAATCCCAGCAGAAGGTTTTTCACAGGGTAAAATCACCCTAGAACACACCACAATTCCTAAAATTAGTATGGTACCATCAACAAATGAATTCTAATGTAACTAAAGTCTGTTATCACCCTTTATAGTTCTCCTTTTGGTGACCCTCAAAATCTTCTATTCACTACAATGCATTTCATTGGGGTGCTATCATGTATATTGGTCCCAAGATGGCTGCCAACACTTCTTGGATGAAGTGCTGACAGCCAATCAGATTTCACGATGACATGTGTGGTTAGGCTCCGCCCAGATATATATAGTTCTTTTTCCTTTAATATTTACAAAACTACTGAACGGATTTACACCATTTTTGAAAAGGTCGCTTTCTGAGCCAAGCAGTACCTTTATGCCAAATTTGGGGTAAATCCGTTCAGTAGTTTCCGCTGTAGCCTTGCACAAATTTCCCTATGGGAAATTGATTTTTTGACTCTTATTTTTTGAATTTCTCAGCAACTACTGAACGGATTTACACCATTTAACAAAAAGGGCTCTTTCTGAACCAAGGGATACCTTTTTGCAAAATTTGGTGTAATTCCGTTCAGCAGTTCGGGCTGTAGCTTTGTCTAAAGTTTCCTATGGAAAATAACATGGAGAAAACACATTTTGGGACCCCCCTTTTTTCTCGGCCCCCGCTTGCCGAATCACCCCGAACCTTTCAAGATAGGAGCGGACTAGAGCGCCCCACGAGTTTTGAAAATTTCGCGAAGATTCGTCAACCGGCGCCAAAGTTATTGGGAATGGAATGTTGTGAATTTCCTATGGGAAATAGGTCCTAACTATAACTACCTACTGGCGACCGCCAGTAGGTAATATATATATATATATCTCACAAAAACCCTCCGGAAGTTGGGAGCTTCAAGCGCGGCGGTCCTGGATGGGTTCCAGAAACCCTCTCATATAGCGCACAAATTTCTCCTTTGCAAGAAAACTCCAGGACACTCCGGGCTGCTCGATTAATTTATTGGCAAGGTTGCTCAATACCACATTGTTTCACCTTTCGGCTTTTTCACGGTATGGTTAATGCCACCATCTTACCATTTACATACAAAATTTCATTGAAAGTGAGAAAGGACATACAAGTTATAAACTCAGTAACATTTAGTTTCGCTGAGCGCCATTTTAAAATGTCCATATTTTTCAGGCGCTAGAGTTGCTTACATATTGAAATCGAACTCTCTATTGTGAGATTAACATACAGAATGTCATTCATGTTGGTGTATTTGTGATTACAATGTGGGACAATAATCAAGAGTTAAATATTCAGCAAGCGTGTACAATACATCTATTGGATGACACCGCATAATATTATCGGAGCAGAACCACAATTTGTGCACTGTTTAAAACACCACCACCGAAGTGTACCATTAGCAAGCAATTTCGTCAGCAACTGATATTACTGATAACACAAGTTCAGCCCCAGTGGGCATGGCCACAGCATATCTCTGCCCGTACTCATCATCATGGGGAATCACTCTGTTCCACAGCATTAATTGATTACCTTCCCATTTTCTACAAAACTGGTACAGAACGGAAGGCAGTGAGGGAGAAAAAAGAAAAGAGAAAGAAATGAAGGACAGTCCGGCGCAAGTGGGCACAGTCATTAATCTATTCCTCCTTGATATCCAACCATTTTGCTTAATTCCAATTTTAGTAAATCACTCTACTGTACCCTGCATTGTTATTCTCTAGAAATTCACGATTCTTCTTCATATTACTGATGTTTCAACCTTCTGCCCATTCAATTACTTTTTCTACCTGTGTATGTCACGGAGAAGAAACAAAACAAAGAAAAAATTATTACTAAAAAAGTACACTGCAAAATCCATTAAAACAATGTATTACTCAACTGTATATACAATCAAAAGATTCTATATCTACAATTATCTTGAGAAGGAAGTTATAATACACTACTCTTCAGATCTCTTGTGCAGTCCAACTTTTTACAAATGTATCGCCAATTCTTCACTAGAGTTGAGACCTACAGGTGTTAGGGTTTCAAAATCAATAATAAACCTCGATTCCCTAATTCTTAACTGGCGTTCTCTATCGCCACCTCTTTCTTGTAGTTTGACTGCATCTAAAACTACATAGGTTAACAACTTGTCATTTTGATTGTGCATTTCTTTGAAATGCCGAGCTACAGGATACTGCTCATCATTGCGCCTGATGGCTCATTGATGTTCTAGTATCCTTTTCTTTGCCCGGTGGATGGTGCTCCCTATATAATATTTACCACACAGGCAAATCAAGCAGTAGACACAGAAGTCAGTATTACAGTTAAAGTTACCCTTAATTACAAATTCCCTCCTGCTGTTAGGTACTTTCACCTTCGTACAGTTGACACTGTTGGCACATGCTTTACACCGCTTACAACATTTAAAACCTCCTGTTGTTCCTGAATGTCTCCTTTCATCCTGAGCAGTTACTGCATTGCAACTGAACTCATCTTTGAGTGATCTGCCTCTTCTAAATGTAATTTGAGGGGCTTCATGTACATATTTTTTTATAATGTTGTCAGTCTTTAAGATGTGCCAATTCTGATTAAGCATTTTTCGGATTTTGTAAGCCTGGTTAGAAAAAGTAGTTATAAATCTAACCATATCAGCATTACCTGCTACTGACGGCCTAGGGTGCAATAACTCAGGTCTATCTAAAGCATCAGCCTTAATAATGGCCTGTCTGATTGTTTGCTTGCTGTAACCACGTTGTTCGAATCTCTTACTCATCACCTGTTTCTCTTCTATGTATTCCTTCTGTGTGCTGCAGTTTCTTTTTGCCCTAATTAGCTCTCCATAGGGGACGCTTTGTATTAAGTTAAAGGGATGAGAACTGGTGGCATTTAGGAGACTGTTCCCTGCAGTCTCCTTCCTGTGTAATTTCGTCACCAGTGAATTCCCTTGTACTGTGATCTCAACGTCCAAGAAAACACTTTTCTCCTTGCTTATATTAGAGGTAAAGTGCAAATTCATGTCATTATTATTCAAAGATGACATTAATTTCCTAGCTGACTCTTCATCTCCCTTCCAGATTAAAAAAATGTCATCAATGAACCGAGTCCACATCACAATATTTTCTCAATATGTTGCCCAGCTATCGGACACCTGCTCCTCCCACCAGCCCATGAATTAATTTGCATAGCTGGGGCGAAGCAGGTGCCCATTGCTGTACCTTGTGTTTGTTTGTATATTTTCTGATCAAAGAAGAAAAATTGTTGGTTAAGTAATAATAAACCATCTCAATCAACATTTCCGTGTGTAATGACAAGGATATTGATCAAGCACGTAAGAAGTGTTGAATGGCCTGGATCCCCAGGTCATGCCTAATACAGGTGTAAAGACTGGTTACATCTAATGTAATCAACCAACAGTCATTCTCCCATATTAAACCATCAATTAATGTTAACAAGTGTGTCGTATCTTTCAAATAGGCAGGTAAGGCTACCACAAAAGGTCGCAAATAGTAATCAATAAATTTGGAGGTCATTTCTAACTTGGAGGTCTTGTTCTGGGTGTGTGCATGTGAAACCATTTTTTTAATTTCAATTTTCTCAAGAAACAAAAAATGTCAATCCTTGTTTGTACATAGTCATAGGGGCCGATTCCGATGTCGTCCGGAAGCACACCAAACACTATTCGTCCGGAAAAAAACCAAGCCGAACGCGTGTTTTCTGACCGATTCGAATACCACACCGAACGAGCAAGTACGATGCGCACAACAGCCCAGATTCCGAGCGAGCCGTACTTACCCAATCCAGCTCCTGTTCCCCGCCCGAGCCGGATCCGCAAACGCCGATTCGAGCCGCACGGAAGCAAATACACAGCACCTTCCGGCCGGTCTAGTACGATGCGCGCTCCGTACGCGCCGAACCCGTCGCTACGTCCGGCACGTTTCAGCATCCGGGAGAGCCGCACATAAGCTCCGATTCGCGCCACAAGAAGATACACGGCTACGAGACGAACAAGCCAGCGACGAGTACGAGTCGAAGACACGCAAAACCCGAACGAGACGACCCAACCATGAATCCTATCGCGCAGGTCCTACCTGTACTCTACATCTATTACCGGGACCGGTTCGGACGCATACGGCGCAGACGGTAAGTCAAACACCCACAACACAAACAAACGACACGTACCCGAAATATGTCACACACACATAGGGATGCACAAATGACGTACACTAGCAACAGCACAATCATAGGGGTGGTATGGGCATCACCAATGCCATACACACCCATAGGGGCCTGGATGCCTGCCACCACCACCAGCCCTACTCAGGGGGGCCTGGATGCCTATCACTACTACCATCCCCACTCATGGGGGGCTGGATGCCTATCACTACTACCATCCCCACTCATGGGGGCCTGGATGCCTATCACTACTACCATCCCCACTGATGGGGGCCTGGATGCCTATCACTACTACCATCCCCACTCATGGGGGGCTGGATGCCTATCACTACTACCATCCCCACTCATGGGGGGCTGGATGCCTATCACTACTACCATCCCCACTCATGGGGGGCTGGATGCCTATCATTACTACCATCCCCATTCATGGGGGGCTGGATGCCTATCACTACTACCATCCCCACTCATGGAGGCCTGGATGCCTATCACTACTACCATCCTCACTCATGGGGGGCTGGATGCCTGTCACTACTACCATCCCCACTCATGGGAGGCTGGATGCCTATCATTACTACCATCCCCACTCATGGGGGCTGGATGCCCTATCACTACTACCATCCCCACTCATGGGGTGCTGGATGCCTGCCACTACTACCATCCCCACCCTTGGTGTGATGGATGCCTGCCACCACCACTACCCGTACTCATGGGGGGCAGGATGCCTGCCACCACTACCATCCCCACTCATGGGGGGCAGGATGCCTATCACTACTACCATCCCCACTCATGGGGGGCTGGATGCCTATCACTACTACCATCCCCACTCATGGGGGGCTGGATGCCTATCACTACTACCATCCCCACTCATGGGGGCCTGGATGCCTATCACTACTACCATCCCCACTCATGGGGGCCTGGATGCCCATCACTACTATATCCATCCCCACTCATGGGGGGCAGGATGCCTACCACCACTACCATCCCCACTCATGGGGGCAGGATGCCTATCACTACTACCATCCCCACTCATGGGGGGCTGGATGCCTATCACTACTACCATCCCCACTCATGGGGGCTGGATGCCTATCACTACTACCATCCCCACTCATGGGGGGCAGGATGCCTATCACTACTACCATCCCCACTCATGGGGGGCTGGATGCCTGCCACTACTACCATCCCCACTCATGGGGTGCTGGATGCCTGCCACTAATACCATCCCCACCCTTGGTGTGATGGATGCCTGCCACCACCACTACCCCTACTCATGGGGGCCTGGATGCCCATCACTACTACCATCCCCACTCATGGGGGGCAGGATGCCTGCCACCACTACCATCCCCACTCATGAGGGGCAGGATGCCTATCACTACTACCATCCCCACTCATGGGGGGCAGGATGCCTATCACTACTACCATCCCCACTCATGGGATGCTGGATGCCTATCACTACTACCATCCCCACTCATGGGGTGCTGGATGCCTATCACTACTACCATCCCCACTCATGGGGGCTGGATGCCTATCACTACTACCATCCCCACTCATGGGGGGCAGGATGCCTATCACTACTACCATCCCCACTCATGGGGGCTGGATGCCTATCACTACTACCATCCCCACTCATGGGGGCTGGATGCCTATCACTACTACCATCCCCACTCATGTGGGGCTGGATGCCTATCACTACTACCATCCCCACTCATGGGGGGCTGGATGCCTATCACTACTACCATCCCCACTCATGGGGTGCTGGATGCCTGCCACTACTACCATCCCCACCCTTGGTGTGATGGATGCCTGCCACCACCACTACCCCTACTCATGGGGGCCTGGATGCCCATCACTACTACCATCCCCACTCATGGGGGGCAGGATGCCTGCCACCACTACCATCCCCACTCATGGGGGCAGGATGCCTATCACTACTACCATCCCCACTCATGGGGGCCTGGATGCCTATCACTACTATCATCCCCACTCATGGGGGGCTGGATGCCTATCACTACTACCATCCCCACTCATGGGGGCTGGATGCCTATCACTACTACCATCCCCACCCATGGGGGCTGGATGCCTGCCACTACTACCATCCCCACTCATGGGGTGCTGGATGCCTATCACTACTACCATCCCCACTCATGGGGGGCTCGATGCCTGCCACTACCACCACCCCTACTCATAGGACGGGTAATGCATGACACAACCAGCATACTCCCACATAAGGAATCACAGAAAATTACATCCACCCAAACAACATGACAAGCGTGTGTAGTCCATGTCAAATGCCAACAACACAAAACATGACAATGAACATACAATGTGACCCACTATCACATGTGTGACACATAAAAGTGTGTGGCCTCCACAATACAAGCTGACCATGGCCACTGTGGCAATGGGGCCCAAAGCCCCATCACCACAGTCACCAAAAGGTAAGGGTGGGGTCCATGGCTGATGCACCTTTGATCAGTGTGGCAATGGGGCCTAAAGCACCATCACCACAGTCACCAAAAGGTAAGTGTGGGGTCCAAGGCTGATGCACCTTTTGATCAGTGTGGCAATGGGGCCCAAAGCACCATCACCACGGTGATCATAAGGTAAGTGTAGGCACGGTAAAAGCTGCCAAAGACAAACTGTATGGATGAATCCTGGTCACACAACAACTAAAACATCTGTGGCATAGTAGGGCTTGTGTCCCATTGCAACATAGATTGGGCGAGGCTAACAGTGCAGTGACACAGAAACATCGTTTTGGCCATGTGCATACAAACATCACACATGGGGGACCACATTGCCAACAATCAGCCAATTACACAATGACAAAAGTGACGATCATGATGCTGACCCACATATCTGCACCTATGGACACACAAATGTATATAACCTGTGGAGACTGTCGATGTCAGGTGAACAAATACCATACCATGGCAGCAATGGGACATACAAACCATGATCATTGTGCTGACTGATGACCCAGGAGTCCCAGGGAGAGCAGGGGAAAATCACCAAACAACATACAGCCAATGGCACACTACAGAAATGCCAATGCAGTGATGCAAATGCACTAACACAAACAGGCAGACTCACACTGCATATCAAACACAACAGGTGATGGGGGTGTGTGCCAGTGTCCCCAGGCAACAACACAACACATGAGGAGGCCTGAATCCCAATTACACAGATGTGTATACAGTGCCACACACAAGTAACTCATGGATTGGATTCCCCTATGTGGGCAATCTGGCATTGTTAGATGAGAGGGAGCCCAAATTACACATGTCACACAAGCTTGTAGGAACAGCAACTAACACAGCAAGAGACACACCCACCACAGCACTACCCCCAGGGACCCCACATTGTGCAGACACTAGCCTGCATGACAATTCCACTGTGATGACAAAGGTAGATGTTGATCACACTGTGAACCACAGCCATGTGTCCTCAGCTACAAACTACCATCACACCTACACAAGCTCCAATCAATCAGCAGGGCCTGCCAGCCAAGGCCAATATGGAGGTAGTGGTCTAGCCGTGCAACAACTCACATTTGCACACTCAACACCACACACCCTGATCTCCACCAATGTGCAGCAGTGAAGCTCACATGGACTGGTGACATTGCACATGCACCCATGACAATCCCAGGGGTGGTGGGGGAACTAAGGTGCAGAAACCCATCACACATGCCCACTCAACATGACTCGTCTATGTATGACACACAGCACAGTACGCCGTACATGCGCATGATGTGAAATCCACCACAAACAATGGGATCCTGGCCATAGTCACACACCAACGAAGAAGCCAAGGTGAGACACAAAGAACACACGTACACAACTTCCAACATTGCAGCTCTGACCCTGAGGAGTGGCAGCAGTCACACACACAACGCGTCACAATCACTGAAAGCTACCACAAATTCAAAATCACATTACTTGTGTAAACAACAAGTGCCAAGGGGAATCCTGAATGTGTCCCATCAGCGTTTGCCCACATCCCCAGCCCTGACAACAAAGACAACCTGGGATGACAACCTCATGAACATCAGTTTGCCATGCACCCACATCACGGAGAAACCAGGTCCAAGATGCTGGATGAACACATACCAACTCTGCAAGCATCACAAACAGGAACATCCCTAGGGACACAGCATGTGTATGAAAAGGGAAGGGAACATGCACAGACATGCTCACACAACACACAACACGGGCACACGCAATGTCACCAGATTACACACAGCCATGAGGGCACTCCACTCCTGTGGAAGGTCCACTGTGCCAAACCTTGTCTGTGCACGACTCAAACATATCAGCAGGACACTCCGTCAGTGAGTCAACAACTACAACACACAGAAGCCTCTGCTCACATCAGCCTGGGTACGGGAGTGTCACGTCAGTCATCTGCATACACCCAAAATACGTGGCAATCCAGTTGTACTTAATACACAGATGAGTCCTCCAAAATTGATGTGCAAAACTGCATGTCCAGTGGAGACGGGCACACAGTCAGGGTACTAGGAACATTGGACAGTGGTAAGCCCAACAGATGTGCAACAGTGTAGGACAAAGATGGTAATCTACAAATGCTAAACGTACATCCCTGTGTAAAATGCTGAACATTACACCCTCAGACTGCAGCAAGGGATGCTATAGATCCAGACTAGATCAGGACACATATCCCATGGATCACATGGAGCCCATCACAGCAAAACTTCATTTACCTGATCTGAACACAATTACAACAGCAAATGCATGATTCTACACATCTACATCATGTACCACCAAAGATTAACCACAAGTAAACAAAAAGAGGCTTTATTCAGCAAGTGTGCAACTGAAATCAAAAGTCCAAAATTAACTACGGCCAATGTCCAGTCCAAATACACAGTCCCAACAGGGTGATGTGTGACAACTTGTCACCAATTGCTTGCCTGCACAGGTACCGACAGGGGACATCCCCCTTGGAGGGGCATACGAGGGGCAGGCCAGGCACCGCAGGGACAGGATCAGGGGATGCCAGAAGGAGGCAGGGAAGGTGAGGTGGGTGCAGGAGTGTCACCGGCAACTGCAGTGGAGGTGTCTGACTCAGGGGGGGCCGGCACCACCGCAGGGCCAAAGTCCGATGGTGTTGGTGCTGCAACCACTGCAGTGGGCTGGTCAAATGGAGTGGACTGGGTCCCCAATGCAGTGCCCGAGTCAGACGGGGTTGTTGTGGACTCCACCGCAGTGCATGACTCCAAGGGAGTGGAAGGGGGGCAGAAGAGCTGGGCAGGACAGAGGGGGGACAGGGTCTCCACACCAGTGGCACATACAGGCAGAGCATCTGGTTTAGGGGTGGAAAAGCAAGTGGCAGGGGGGAGGGCCTGAGCAGTTTGGGGATGCGGTATCGGTGTGTGGGGGAACCTGGGGCAGGGTGTGGCGGTGGAACCTGTGGAGTGGTGGCCTGGGGGATGGAGGTGAGAGAATGGGTGGGTGACTTGCAGGGCGGTGGCGGGGTCTTGCTCTTCCGGGTCCGGGGGACTTGCGGGTGGGGGGCTCACTCTGCCTGCACCTGGAGGAGGGTGTCCGGGGGCAAGGGGCACTCCTCTCTTTGTGTGGACTTCCTCTTCCCCGGTATGCTGGATCAGCGGGATTGGAGGGGAAGAGGCCGAGGTCAGAGAGGAAGAGCTGCTGTGTATGTGGGGTTGCAGGTGAGGCAAGGGAAGGGGTCTTGGAGGGAGAGGATCTTGAGGATTGCGGAGTGACTGTGGTTGCCTGTGTGTGTGTCAGTTCCCCATCCCCTGTGTGTGTGGAATCAGTCCCCTGAGGATGCTTGTGTGCACGTCTTGCCTTGGTTTTGGGTGTGTGTGTGCTGCTCGTGTCTGTGTGTTTGGGTGATTGTGCAGGTGTGCATGTGCTTTGGACAGGTAGGGTGGTAGGAAGTGTGGATGGGGCAGAGGTGGGAGGGGTGAGGGACTGTTGGAGGAGGGACACTGCTGCCGTCAGGGAGGAGTCCATGGACCTATTGCTCCTCTGTAGGGCAGACATACCCGTTGAGATGCCCTCCATGAACGACACCAGCTGTGTCAACAGAGTGGTGTGTGCATGGAAGACAGTCAGCATTGCTGTCTGCCCTACATGGAGCTGCCGAAGGAGGTACACAGACTCCTCACTCAGGGCAGCAGGGGACACAGGGGCAGGGAGTGCGGTGCCTGGCTTGAAGGAGACACGCTCCCGAGCACGGGAGCCTCCACGGACCTCAGGAATGGGAGCCAATGGGAGGGCGGTGGTGGTGGTGGTGGTGGCGGGGTCAGACAGACTAGCTGGGGTGTTGTGGCTGCTGACACCTGCATCCACAAGGGAGTCATCCTCCGAGCTGCTGTGGTCCCCAGCTGAGGTGGATGGTGCTGAGGACTCCTCGGTGTGGCTCCCCTCGCCCTCCGTGCCACTGGGTCCCTCTGACCACTCGTCGGACGCTGACCCAGTCTGGCTCCGCTGCTCCTCCTGGTCCGTGGAGCTGTCCCCTCCTGTGGCTGTGGATGTATCTGCAAACAGTTAGGGAAACAGACAAGCATCAGTCACCTGCACTGACCGCACACACCACAGTAAGTACAGCACATCACAGAGCAAGCCCTGGCATCTCTAGTAGAACATTGCCAAAAGTCATCACACAGATTAGGAGAAGCCAATTGTCAGTCTGATGGTCAACCATGGAACAGACACCCCTCCTGCCCTTGCACCCATCTGTCTGGTGCCTGTCTGATGGTAAGACCCCAGTGTGGACACATGCACCACCTACACAGTAGTTGGACATTGCTGAGAACACGGTGAAGTATGTGAACATGCCCACGTCACATCTCTTGCCACTGAGTCAGTGCAGGTGTCTGTATAAATGGACAGCCAGAGTCTAAATAGAAATGCATGTAATGCATATCAGCACCAGACCCCATGAAGCACCCATGTCCGGATAGTCAATGCCACAATGGGGTGCATGTTGCACATGTCACTCCCCTGCAGGATTACTCTTAGGAAGTTTAATGCCATGACACAGGCATGCCTGCAAAGTCATACATCACTGTCTCCAGTCACATGGCCATGGCAGCCAGCCAACAACAGTCTGCACTGTGTCACAATCCTAGGACATGGGGAAGGCAAGTAATGTAACTGACAAGTGCACATGTCCATCCCCCAAAAACCACATCATCTGAACTACTATTTGTCCACGTCATACCAATTGGACATATGGGGGACATGAAACACAACTCTCTGAACATGAGCACCTCACAGTGTGCTGAGAGTGAAAAACAGCTGCCTGAAATTCACAGTGGCATACACCTGTCTGCACAGTCATGTGATCAAACACCTATAAGTCACAGAAGTCTTGTCTCACATGGTCCAATAGCAGATGGCATACTGACCCCTAACCGATAAACATCACAGGAGTCCCGACAACGTAGTCACAGCACAACGACACAGAGGCAGACACCTGAGGGAACATTTCACTGAGCACAGCATGTCAGCTGATACACGGGAGTGGGAGTACAGAGTGTATTGTATGCCCTGGAGTAGGCATGACTGTCCGGCTCCACCTGCAAGATGGATGAGCCCTGGTCAGTAGGCAGGTGGCTAGGCATGTGTGACACACTTGACATACATACTCCTGAGGCCCAAACATTTTACCCACCCGCAGCATGGGGGTGTGGCAAATACCCCAGGGACATGTGGTGATTCTGATCTGCAAGTGGATCACATATCAAAGTTACACCCAGACTACATTGCACGACTCAGGCATTGTGTGAGCAATTGACCCACCCATGAAGGCTAACACAATATCACGGGAACAAAAGCTGTCACCCACCTTGAGCAAAGCAAAATGTAAGGACCCTGTACCCGAGTGACACAATTATCCTGAGCGTAAGGAGCAGACCGGCCTATCAGATGGGTAGTGGCCATGTCACAATAGAGGGACATGGGCACTGGACAACAAGACTGATGTACTGGGGAAGTTTAACCACGCCACAGGAGGGCACATAGAATGTCAGACAGAGTTCACAGTGCAGTCTTTGACTCACCCCCTCCTTGCTGCTGTCTGCCCTTCAGCTGCCCATCCAGCTCCGGGAAGACCACTGGCAGGATCTGGAGCATGTGGAGGGTCAGGGTCCGGTGTCCACCCCTCCTGCGAGGAGGCGACAGCTTCAGCTGGACCCTTGCAATCCTCCGGGGCCAGCCCCGAAGGTCCTGCCACCTCTTCTGGCAGTTGCGGATCCGGCGCTTGTAGACCCCCACGGATCTGACTGCCCGGACGATGGCCAGCCAGATATCCTGCTTCTGATGGGCATCAACCTGTGAGGATGACAAAGTGAAAAGGCCATTACTACACATGCAACATATCCGTGCATCACACAGTTGGAAATACATGTCTCAATCACAGGGGCATATGATGTACACAGGCAGTGCAACGAGGGCTATGGACAGTTTGCCAGCAGTTACTACATGGTATCATTGCATGGGAAGTGAACCTTGTTTGAATGCACTGTTACTCCATTGTACCTGTTCAGTGCATGTGACTACACACTTTGGGGGTGAGTACTACTCAGTGAGCATGCTAGCCAGTGGTGTGCACACTGTAAATCCTGCTAGTCAGACAACATGCACAATTAGTAAGGCAGTGGACAGCACACTCACCTGCTCCCCTGCTGTCCCATACAGCTTGCTGTACTGTGGAAGGAGGTTGTCCAGCAGGGCCTGGTTCTCCTCATGGGTGAAGGCTGGGGCTCTCTCCACAGTACGTGCCATTGCAGTAGCCAGAGGATGCAGAGACAGCAGCAGTGTAGTGGCAGATGTCGTCCTGGAGCATGTAGTGCAGGCAAGTGAGCCCTCAGGGGAACAGCCAGCATTATATGTGTGCTGCAGAGGCAGATACTGTGCCATGTGTCCAAAGTGATAGGTCCAAGTCGTATGCATCTTATGAATCTGACCAATCCATGGAATTGCAGCACCAAGACACGCCCAAATCATCCTTCAAAAATTTCAACTTCATGACACCCATGAATTTGCAACATTGTTGTGGCTGGCCAACTGAATTCACTGCATCAGACTCGTTGAAGCTTCAAAAACGCGTCCGTTGCCATGCCAGGCCCCAGCCAATGCGTGCGCACCGATCGGACCATTGCTGTACAACGCGTACCCGCTCACATTCAATGCAATGGGCCGGCCGGGCACACCGATCGGTCCATTGCTGTACAACGCGTACCAGCTCACATTCAATGCAATGGTCCGTGCGGGCACACTGATCGGACCATTGCTGTGCAACGCGCACCAGGCATACAACGCGTACCTGCTCACATTCAATGCAATGGTCCGTAGCGGGCACACCGATCGGTCCATTGCTCTACAACGCTGTACCAGGCATACAATGCGTACCGCTCACATTCAATGCAATGGGCCGGCCGGGCACACCGATCGGTCCATTGCTGTACAACGCTGTACTCGCTCACATTCAATGCAATGGTCCGTGCGGGCACACCGATCGGACCATTGCTGTACAACGCGTACCCGCTCACATTCAATGCAATGGTCCGTGCGGGCACACCGATTGGGCCATTGCTGTACAACGCGTACACCGGCTCACATTCAATGCAATGGTCCGTGCGGGCACACCGATCGGACCATTGCTGTACAACGCTGCACTCCGCTCACATTCAATGCAATGGTCCGTGCGGGCACACCGATCGGTCCATTGCTGTACAACGCTGCACTCGCTCACATTCAATGCAATGGTCCGTGCGGGCACACCGATCGGACCATTGCTGTGCAACGCGTACCAGGCATACAACGCGTACCGGCTCACATTCAATGCAATGGTCCGTGCGGGTACACCGATCGGATCCATTGCTCTACAATGCGTACCAGGCATACAACGCGTACCCGCCACATTCAATGCAATGGTCCGTGCGGGCACACCGATCGGACCATTGCTGTACAACGCGTACCCGCACACATTCAATGCAATGGTCCGTGCGGGCACACCGATCGGACCATTGCTGTACAAAGCGTACCCGCTCACATTCAATGCAATGGTCCGTGCGGGCACACCGATCGGTCCATTGCTCTACAACGCGTACCAGGACAGGTCACACGCATATGTCACCATGCTGGTCACTGGTGAACCTATGCCAGACACATTTACTTTCCAGGGACTCAGGGGCACACCTACAACACCACACCCAGTCCACACTGTCTATGAGGCATGTGTGGCAGCATAACCTTATCTGTGTATGGGGGTGAACATGTGGATTTTGGGGTGGCACTTGGGGGCAGACACACCCAGGCTGTGCACGTGTTAATGGGGACAGGGTCCTTTGTGTGTTGTGCACACGACCACTGTGGTGTGCAACTTTTCATTTCGGAGCATGTGTCATGGTCACATTTCCAGGTTGTGTATGTGTATGACATGTCACATACCCCCAGGCTCACATGTGGGAAGGCATGTACGTCACAGGGTGGCCCATTCCAACAATAGTGATGTCCCTCCACAGTCTGTGTGCATGTTGGGTATCACATGTCTCTGACTCCATGTGCACAATGGGAGACAGTCTCCACATCCACGTGGTTTGTGCATGAACTTTGATGGTGTGTGTGTGTGTGTCACAGACGTCCATGTCTGTCCTGCAGAGGCTACAGGGGCCATCACTTGTGGGTGTCATGTTTGTTTTTCTGACGTGTACATGATACGCCATGTCATGCCAGTGTCCATGTGGCATTTCCTACTGAGGAGACTGCAGTAAATGAGGAAATTAGGAAACTTTATAACAAAGAAGTCTTCCAAGATGGCCACCAGAGATAAAAGAGCCCAAATGTAGCACAAATATTACCCAGATGTAGCCCACATATAGCCCAATGACAAAAGTGTGCAAAACACTTTTAGTTTTAGATTTTTTGCAGTTTTATGTAGTGCAGACTGGTCAGGTATTGGAGCGTTGCATCTTAAAACATGACTCCCTACACTACAAAAACACCACTGCACTACCCTAAACCCTAAAACACTACCCCAGCACAACCCCCTACACTACCCAAGCACCACTGCACTATCCTAAACCCTAAAACACTACCCCCAGCATGACCCCCTACACTACACAAACATCACTGCACTACCCTAAACCTAAAACACTACCCCAGCACGACCCTCTACACTACCCAAACACCACTGCACTAACCTAAAACATGACCCCTACACTACACAAACACCACTGCACTACCCTAAACCCTAAAACACTACCCCAGCATGACCCCTATACTACACAAGCATAACTGCACTACCCTAAACCCTAAAACACTACTCCCAGCACGACCCCCTACACTACACAAACACTGCTGCACAAACCTAAATCCTAAGACACTACCCCCAGCACGACCCCCTACACTACCCAAACACCACTGCACTACCCTAAAACATGACCCCTACACTACACAAACACTGCACTACCCTAAACCCTAAAACACTACCCCCAGCACGACCCCCTACACTACACAAGCACCACTGCACTACCCTAAACCCTAAAACACTACCCCCAGCACGATCACCTACACTGCCCGAACACCACTGCACTGCCCTAAACCTGAAACACCAGCCCCTGCACGACCCCCTACACTGCCCAAACACCACTGCACTGCCCTAAACCCTGAAACACCACCCCCAGCACGACCCCCTACACTGCCCGAACACCACTGCACTGCCCTACACCCTGAAACACCACCCCCTTCACTCCCCGAACACCACTGCACTGCCCTAAACCCTGAAACACCACCCCCAGCACGCCCCTCTATACTGCCCGAACACCACTGCACTGCCCTAAACCCTGAAACACTACCCCCAGCAAGACCCCCTACACTGCCCGAACACCACTGCCCTAAACCGTGAAACACCACCCCCAGCACAACCCCCTACACTGCCCGAACACCACTGCACTGCCCTAAACCCTGAAACACCACCCCCAGTACGACCCCCTACACTGCCCGAACACCACTGCTCTGCCCAAAACCCTGAAACACCAGCCCCAGCACGACCCCCTACAATGCCCGAACACCACTGCACTGCCCTAAACCCTGAAACACCACCCCCAGCCCGACTCCTACACTGCCCGAACACCACTGCTCTGCCCAAAACCCTGAAACACCAGCCCCAGCATGACCCCCTACACTGCCCGAACACCACTGCACTGCCTTAAACCCTGAAACACCACCCCCAGCACGACACCCTACACTGCCCGAGCACCACTGCACTGCCCTAAACCCTGAAACACCAGCCCCATCACGACCCCCTACACTGCCCGAACACCACTGCACTGCCCTAAACCCTGAAACACCAGCCCCAGCACGACCGCCTACACTGCCCGAACACCACTGCACTGCCCTAAACCCTGAAACACCATCCCTAGCACGACCCCCTACACTGCCCGAACACCACTGCACTGCCCTAAACCGTGAAACACCAGCCCCAGCACGACCCCCTACACTGCCCGAACACCACTGCACTGCCCTAAACCCTGAAACACCAGCCCCAGCACGACCCCATACATTGCCCAAACACCACTGCACTGCTCTAAACCCTGAAACACTACCCCCAGCACGACCCCCTACACTGCCCGAACACCACTGCACTGCCCTAAACCCTGAAACACCACCCCCTGCACAACCCCCTACACTGCCCGAACACTACTGCACTGCCCTAAACCCTGAAACACCATCCCCAGCACGACCCCCTACACTGCACAAACACCACTGCACTGCCCTAAACCCTGAAACACTACCCCCAGCAAGACCCCTACACTGCCCGAACACCACTGCACTGCCCTAAACCCTGAAACATCACCCCCAGCAAGACCCCCTACACTGCCCGAACACCACTGCCCCTAAACCCTGAAACACCACCCCCAGCAAGACCCCTACACTGCCCGAACACCACTGCACTGCCCTAATCCCTGAAACACCACCCCCTGCACGACCCCTACACTGCCCGAACACCACTGCACTAAACCCTGAAACACCAGCCCCAGCACAACCCTGTACACTGCCCGAACACCACTGCACTGCCCTAAACCCTGAAACACCAGCCCCAGCACGACCGCCTACACTGCCCTAAACCCTGAAACACCAGCCCCAGCACGACCCCTACACTGCCCGAACACCACTGCACTGCCCTAAACCCTCAAACACCAGCCCCAGCATGACCCCCTACACTGCCCGAACACCACTGCACTACCCTAAACCTTGAAACACCAGCCCCAGCAAGACCCCCTACACTGCCCGAACACCACTGCACTGCCCTAAACCCTGAAACACCAGCCCCAGCAAGACCCCTACACTGCCCGAACACCACTGCACTGCCCTAAACCCTGAAACACCACCCCCAGCAAGACCCCCTACACTGCCCGAACACCACTGCACTAAAACCTGAAACACCACCCCCAGCAAGACCACCTACACTGCTCGAACACCACTGCACTGCCCTAAACCCTGAAACACCAGCCCCAGCACGACCACCTATACTGCCCGAACACCACTGCACTGCCCTAAACCCTGAAACACCAGCCCCAGCACGACCCCCTACACTGCCTGAACACCACTGCACTGCCCTAAACCCTGAAACACCAGCCCCAGCACGACCCCTACCCTGCCCGAACACCACTGCACTGCCCTAAACCCTGAAACACCAGCCCCAGCATGACCCCCTACACTGCCCGAACACCACTGCACTGCCCTAAACCCTGAAACACCACCCCATGCACGACCCCTACACTGCCCGAACACCACTGCACTGCCCTACACCCTGAAACACCACCCCCTGCACCACCCCTACACTGCCCGAACACCACTGCACTGCCCTAAACCCTGAAACACCACCCCAGCACAACCCCCTACACTGCCCGAACACCACTGCACTGCCCTAAACCCTGAAACACCACCCCCAGCACGACCCCCTACACTGCCCGAACACCACTGCACTGCCCTAAACCCTGAAACACCACCCCCGCACGACCCCTACACTGCCCAAACACCACTGCACTGCCCAAAACCCTGAAACACCAACCCCAACACGACCCCTTTACTGCCCGAACACCACTGCACTGCCCCAAACCCTGAAACACCACCCCCAGCACGACCCCTACACTGCCCGAACACCACTGCCCTGAAACACCACCCCTGCATGACCCCTACACTGCCCGAACACCACTGCACTGCCCTAAACCCTGAAACACCACAACCCTGCATGACCCCTACACTGCCCAAACACCACTGCACTGCCCTAAACCCTGAAACACCACCCGGCACGACCCCTACACTGCCCGAACACCACTGCACTGCCCGAAACCCTGAAACACCACCCCCAGCATGATCCCTTTACTGCCCAAACACCACTGCACTGCCCCAAACCCTGAAACACCACCCCCAGCACGACCCCTACACTGCCCGAACACCACTGCCCTAAACCCTGAAACACCACCCCTGCACGACCCCCTACACTGACCGAACACCACTGCACTGCCCTAAACCCTGAAACACCACCCCTGCATGACCCCCTACACTGCCCGAACACCACTGCACTGCCCTAAACCCTGAAACACCACCCCCAGCACGACCCCCTACTCTGCCCGAACACCACTGCACTGCCCTAACCCACCACCCCCAGCACTACCCCTACACTGCCCGAACACCACTGCACTGCCCTAAACCCTAAAACACTACCCCCAGCACGACCCCTTACACTACCCGAACACCACTGCACTACCCTAAACCCTAAAACACTCCCCCCAGCACGACCCCCTACACTACCTGAACACCACTGCACTGCACTGCCCTAAACCCTAAAACACTCCCCCCTGCACGACCCCTACACTACCCGAACACCACTGCACTACCCTAAACCCTAAAACACGACCTCCTACACTACACAAACACCACTGCACTACCCTAAACCCTAAAACACTACCCCTACACTACACAAACACCACTGCACTACCCTAAACCCTAAAAACTACACCCAGCACAAACCCCTACACTACCCAAACACCACTGCACTACCCTAAACCCTAAAACACTACCCCCAGCAGTACTCCCTACACTACCCAAACACCACTGCACTACCCTAAACCCTAAAACACTACCCCAGCAGTACCCCTACACTACCCAAACACCATTGCACTACCCTAAACCCTAAAACACTACCCCCAGCAGTACCCCTACACTACCCAAACACCACTGCACTACCTTAAACCACTACCCCCAGCACGACTCCCTACACTACCCAAACACCACTGCACTACCCTAAACCCTAAAACACTCCCCCAGCACGACTCCCTACACTACCCAAACACCACTGCACTACCCTAAACCCTAAATCTACCCCCAGCATGACCCCCTACACTACACAAACACCACTGCACTACCCTAAACCCTAAAACACTACCCCCAGCACGACCCCCTTCACTACCTAAACACAACTGCACAATTTGTTACAGGCGTTGCAAAGCAGGCCTGTGGTGCTTACTGGAAGTACCTGGTGGGCTAGTTGGGCCCCAGGGACCCTCAGGATTCAAGGTGACCTAATCCTCAACTTAAAACGTGCCACGGGCGCGTTTGCACAGTGGTGAAGGGAGGGCGGGCCTCAGGTGACATGTGCGCAAACACGCCCTGTGGTGCGTTTTAAGTTGGGGAATTAATTCCCCTTGAATCCTGAGGGACCCTGGGGCCAACTAGCCCACCAGGTACCTTCAGTAAGCACAACAGAGTTGCGTTGCAGAGAGGTGAAAAAGGTGTGAGGCCTCGGAACGCCTCTCTGCAACTCAGCTCTGTGGTCCTAACTGTAGGTACCTGGGGGGCTAGTTGGGCCCCAGGGACCCTCGGGATTCAAGGGGACTTAATCCGCGACTTAAAACGCGCCACGGGGCGCGTTTGCACACATGTCACCTCAGGCCCCCCCTCCCTTCACCACTGTGCAAACGCGCCCTGTAGCGCGTTTTAAGAGGTAGTTTTAATCCCACTGCCCTATTATGTACTAGGGATTTACAGAGGAGGTCATGCTAATCACAGGGGTACCCCCAACGCATAGTGTTCCCTAGTGTATGTAGGTGTTTTCACTGTATTCTAAGGGGCATATTTACAAGCCCCTTGCGCCACTTTTGCGCCGCAGTTGCGTCACGCATGTGATGCAGCGGCGACGCAAACCATGCGCCGTGTTGCGCTATATTTACAACGTGACACATCTAGGGAGATGCGTCACGTAGTAAACCCCTGCGCCACATGAAACCTGCGTCAGGTTTCATGTGGGCGTACCGGCGCAGGGGGGAGCGTTACGGCGCAGGAACGCCTCGGAAAAGTGACGTAGTGAAATCTACAAGATTTCACGCAGTCACTTTTCCGAGCGCTGTGCGTCAAATCCTTACGCCTGCTTCAAGCAGGCATAAGGATTGACGCACCATGTTAGCGATAGGGAAGGTTGGAACAGTGCTGGAGTTGTGTCGCACTTGCGACACAACTTCAGCACTGCGCCAACCTTCCGCCGGCAGATGCGTCACGCATCTGCTTATCCTTGCGCCACGATGCGGCGCATCGGACGTGGTGCAAGGGTAAACTTGTGTGACGCATTTTCCCTGGCGCATCCTTGCTGATATGCAGGGATGCGCCAGGGAACGTAAATATGCCCCTAAGTGTCTTTTAGCATAGCACTGGCTCTGGTTAGTCAGAGTCAGTTACCACCAGTACCCGTCTGAAAAAGTTGTGGGCAAAGGATGATTTTGCAACAAGGCCTCTTTCTGCTCCTCTGTTGGTTCTTTCTGCACATCTTTTGCTTCTTCCTGCACTTTTCTTCGTCTTTGTGGACTTCTGTTGCTTCTTTCTGCATTTCTTTTGCTTCTTTCTGTGTGTTTTTTCTTCTTTCTTCACATGTCGTTCCTCTGTAGGCATAGTTAGAAACTAGCATTTAAAAACCTTTGAAATTCACTTAAAAATCATAGGTTTCAGGCACGTTATAGTTAGAAATTAGCATTTAAAAACCTTTGAAATTCACTGAAAAAACCATAGGTTTTAGGGACAGTTATAGTTAGTTGGACATTTCACTCGTACAAAACCATAGAAATTCCCCTGTTATAGTTAGTTCAGCTAACTATAACTCGCGCCCCCGCAATGCACTGCTGATGACGTCACATATTACATCACTCATGACATGGTCAGTGACATCACTGATGACATCACTGATGACATCTCAAATGACCACTGATGACATCACTGATGAAATCATCCATGTGATAATTTCATGCATCTTCTCACACCCCAATATAACTTTTGATACACCCACTCTAAATTACAGACTGCCATTCTCAAAACCATACACACTCCAATACCAATAACTACATACTCACTCACTGATTCTTAGGTCTACACACACACACATCTACTCACTCACCCATACAGTCACTCATACTTACAGTCACTCAGTAGAGGACTATCATATGCACTCAAACACCTATATAAACACTCACACACCGCCACTCATCCATAGATATACTCGCACACCTAGTCAGTCATGCAAAAAATTAATCACACACCCATTTACTCACCTATACAGTTATACACACACCAGCTCACTTACTCATACAAATACTAGCACAGTCTTACGCTCTTATACAATAACTGATACAAGCACACACGCATCCATACAGCCACTCTCACAATAACACACTCACTTATAGCCATTTAAATACTCTAACACACATATATACTGCCTTTTACATATGTAGTTACTCGCACATGTACCACTGAGATATACATTCACTCACTAACACACCCATACACACACTCACCCACCCAAGCAGTCCATCACAGATGCACTCTTGAAATCATGCACCCAGAGAATCCCCCACTCACACATCTATGTACAGAGTCACACACACCCCACCCACACAAACACTGAGGCAGCCATACAGATTCTCAGAGAACCAATCAATAACCCATATAGACACTCATGTAGCTATTCGCAAATCCATGCATCCACTTACACACCAACAAACAGATGGAAACAGACATTCACACAGTTTAATCACTAACCCATGCATTCAGTAAGATACGTTTAATCACTCACTTGTAGAGTCAGTCACGCACGTACTAAATCATCCATTCAGACACTTATACACCCACTCATTCTTCAATACGCCTTTCCCTATATATATTAAACATATTTAAACTTTACAGAAACACACAGTCACTGGATGCTGTCATCAGTGATGTCATTTGAGATGTCATCAGTGATGTCACTGACCATGTCATGAGTGATGTAATATGTGACGTCATCAGCAGTGCATTGGGGCGCTAGTTATAGTTAGCTGAACTAACTATAACGGGGAATTTCTAATGTTTTGTACGAGTGAAATGTCCAACTAACTATAACTGTCCCTAAAACCTATGGTTTTTCAGTGAATATATATATATATATATATTCACTGAAAAACCATAGGTTTTAGGGAAAGTTATAGTTAGTTGGACATTGCACTCGTACAAAACCCGTGAAATTCCCCGTTATAGTTAGTTCAGCTAACTATAACTCGCGCCCCCGCAATGCACTGCTGATGACGTCACATATTACATCACTCATGACATGGTCAGTGACATCACTGATGACATCACTGATGACATCACTGATGACATCACTGATGACATCATCCAGTGACTGTGTGTTTCTGTAAAGTTTAAATATGTTTAATATATATAGGGAAAGGCGTATTGAAGAATGAGTGGGTGTATAAGCGTCTGAATGGATGATTTAGTAAGTGCGTGACTGAGTCTATAAGTGAGTGATTAAATGTATCTTACTGGATGCATGGGTGAGTGACTAAACTGTGTGAATGTCTGTATCAGTGTGTCTGTTGTTGTGTAAGCAGCTGCATGGGTTTCTGACTAGCTAAATGAGTGTCTATATGGGTTATGGATTGGTTCTCTGAGTATCTGTATGGGTGCCTCAGTGTTTGTGTGGGTGGGTGTGTGTGACTCTGTGCATATATGTGTGAGTGGGTGATTCACTGGGTGCATGGTTTCAAGAGTGCGTTTGTGATGGACTGTATGGGTGGGTGAGTGTGTGTATGGGTGTGTTAGTGATTGAATGTATATCTCAGTGGTACATGTGTGAGTAACTACATATGTGAAAGGCAGTATATATGTGTGTTGGAGTATATAAATGGCTATAAGTGAGAGTGTGTGATTGTGAGAGTGGCTATATGGATGAGTGTGTGCTTGCATCAGTGATTGCATAGGAGCGTAAGAATGTGCTAGTATTTTTATGAGTAAGTGAGCTGGTGTGTATAACTGTATAGGTGAGTAAATTGGAGTGTGATTAATTATTTGCATGACTGACTAGGTGTGTGAGTACCTCTATGGATGAGTTGCGTTGTGTGAGTGTTTTTATAGGTGTATGAGTGCATATGATAGTCCTGTACTGAGTGACTGTAAGTATGAGTGACTGTACGGGTGAGTGAGTAGATGTGTGTGTGTAGACCTAAGAATCAGTGAGTGGGTATGTACTTATTGGTATTGGAGTGTGTATGGTTTTGAGAATGGCAGTCTGTAATTTAGAGTGGGTGTATCAAAAGTTATATTAGGGTGTGAGAAGATGCATTAAATTCTCACATGGATGATGTCATCAGTGATGTCATTTGAGATGTCATCAGTGATGTCATCAGTGATGTCACTGACCATGTCATGAGTGATGTAATATGTGACGTCATCAGCAGTGCATTATGGGGCGCGAGTTATAGTTAGCTGAAATAACTATAACGGGGGAATTTCACGGGTTTTGTACGAGTGCAATGTCCAACTAACTATAACTTTCCCTAAAACCTATGGTTTTTTCAGTGAATTTCAAAGGTTTTTTAAATGCTAATTTCTAACTATAACGTGTCTGAAACCTATGGTTTTTTCAGTGAATTTCAAAGGTTTTTTAAATGCTAATTTCTAACTATAACGTGCCTGAAACCTATGTTTTTTTCAGTGAATTTCAAAGGTTTTTTAAATGCTAATTTCTAACTATAACGTGCCTGAAACCTATGGTTTTTTCAGTGAATTTCAAAGGTTTTTTAAATGCTAATTTCTAACTATAACGTGCCTGAAACCTATGATTTTTTAAGTGAATTTCAAAGGTTTTTTAAATGCTAGTTTCTAACTATGCCAACAGAGGTAGGACATGTGAAGAAAGAAGAAAAACGCACAGAAAGAAGCAAAAGATGTGCAGAAAGAACCAACAGAGGAGCAGAAAGAGGCCTTGTTGCAAAATCATCCTGTGCCCACAACTTTTTCAGACGGGTACTGGTGGTAACTGACTCTGACTAACCAGAGCCAGTGCGCGTTTGCACAGTGGTGAAGGGAGGGGGCCTGAGGTGACATGTGTGTAAACGCGCCCGTGGCGCGTTTTAAGTTGCGGGATTAAGTCCCTTGAATCCTGAGGGTCCCTGGGGCCCAACTAGCCCCCAGGTACCTACAGTTAGGACCACAGAGCTGAGTTGCAGAGAGGCGTTCCGAGGCCACGCGCCTTTTTTCACCTCTCTGCACCGCAACTCTGTTGTGCTTACTGAAGGTACCTGGTGGGCTAGTTGGCCCCCAGGATTCAAAGGGAATTAACTCCCCAACTTAAAACGCACCACAGGGCGTGTTTGCGCACATGTCACCTGAGGCCCCGCCCCTCCCTTCACCACTGTGCAAACGCGCCCGTGGCGCGCTTTTAAGTTGGGGGATTAGGTCACCTTGAATCCTGAGAGTCCCTGGGGCCCAACTAGCCCACCAGGTACTTCCAGTAAGCACCACAGGCCTGCGTTGCAACGCCTGTAACAAATTGTGCAGTTGTGTTTAGGTAGTGAAGAGGGTCGTGCTGGGGGTAGTGTTTTAGGGTTTAGGGTAGTGCAGTGGTGTTTGTGTAGTGTAGGGGGTCATGCTGGGGGTAGATTTAGGGTTTAGGGTAGTGCAGTGGTGTTTGGGTAGTGTAGGGAGTCGTGCTGGGGGAGTGTTTTAGGGTTTAGGGTAGTACAGTGGTGTTTGGGTAGTGTAGGGGGTCGTGCTGGGGTTAGTGTTTTAGGGTTTTAGGGTTTAGGGTAGTGCAGTGGTGTTTGGGTAGTGTAGGGGTACTGCTGGGGGTAGTGTTTTAGGGTTTAGGGTAGTGCAGTGGTGTTTGGGTAGCGTAGGGGGTACTGCTGGGGGTAGTGTTTTATGGTTTAGGGTAGTGCAATGGTGTTTGGGTAGTGTAGGGGGTACTGCTGGGGGTAGTGTTTTAGGGTTTAGGGTAGTGCAGTGGTGTTTGGGTAGCGTAGGGGGTACTGCTGGGGGTAGTGTTTTATGGTTTAGGGTAGTGCAGTGGTGTTTGGGTAGTGTAGGGGTTCGTGCTGGGGGTAGTTTTTTAGGGTTTAGGGTAGTGCAGTGGTGTTTGTGTAGTGTAGGAGGTCGTGTTTTAGGGTTTAGAGTAGTGCAGTGGTCTTTGGATAGTGTAGGGAGTCGTGCGGGGGGTATTGTTTTAGAGTTTAGGGTAGTGCAGTGGTCTTTGGGTAGTGTAGGGGTTGTGCGGGGGGTAGTGTTTTAGGGATTAGGTAGTGCATTGGTATTTGGGTAGTGTAGGGGGTCATGCGGGCGGTAGTGTTTTAGGGTTTAGGGCAGAGCAGTGGTGTTTAGGTAGTGTAGGGGGTCGTGCTGGGGGAGTGTTTTAGGGTTTAGGGCAGTGCAGTGGTGTTTGGGTAGTGTAGGGGGTCGTGCTGGGGAGTGTTTTAGGGTTTAGGGCAGTGCAGTCGTGTTCGGGTAGTGTAGGGGGTCGTGCTGGGGGGAGTATTTTAGGGTTTAGGGTAGTGCAGTTGTGTTTGGGCAGTGTAGGGGGTCGTGCTGGGGGTGGTGTTTCAGGGTTTAGGGCAGTGCAGTGGTGTTCGGGCAGTGTAGGGGGTCGTGCAGGGGGTGGTGTTTCAGGGTTTAGGGCAGTGCAGTGGTGTTCGGGCAGTGTAGGGGGTCGTGCAGGGGTGGTGTTTCAGGGTTTAGGGCAGTGGTGTTTGGGCAGTATAGGGGGTCATGCTGGGGTGGTGTTTCAGGGTTTGGGGCAGTGGAGTGGTGTTCGAGCAGTAAAGGGGTCATGCTGGGGGTGGTGTTTCAGGGTTTAGGGCAGTGCAGTGGTGTTCGGGCAGTGTAGGGGGCGGTGCAGGGGGTGGTGTTTCATGGTTTAGGGCAGTGCAGTGGTGTTCGGGCAGTGTAGGGGTCGTGCAGGGGGTGGTGTTTCAGGGTTTAGGGCAGTGCAGTGGTGTTCGGGCAGTGTAGGGGGCGGTGCAGGGGGTGGTGTTTCAGGGTTTAGGGCAGTACAGTGGTGTTCGGGCATTGTAGGGGGTGGTGCTGGGGCTGGTGTTTCAGGGTTTAGGGCAGTGCAGTGGTGTTCGGGCAGTGTAGGGGGTCGTGCTGGGGCTGGTGTTTCAGGGTTTAGGGCAGTGCAGTGGTGTTTGGGCAGTGTAGGGGGTCATGCTGGGGCTGGTGTTTCAGGGTTTAGGGCAGTGCAGTGGTGTTCGGGCAGTGTAGGGGGTCTTGCTGGGGCTGGTGTTTCAGGGTTTAGGGCAGTGCAGTGGTGTTCGGGCAGTGTAGGGGGTCGTGCTGGGGGTGGTGTTTCAGGGTTTAGGGCAGTGCGGTGGTGTTCGGGCAGTGTAGGGGGTCGTGCTGGGGCTAGTGTTTCAGGGTTTAGGGCAGAGCAATGGTGCTCAGGCAGTGTAGGGGGTTGTGCTGGGGGTGATGTTTCAGGGTTTAGGGCAGTGCAGTGGTGTTAGGGCAGTGTAGGGGGTCGTGCTGGGGGTGGTGTTTCAGGGTTTAGGGCAGTGCAGTGGTGTTCCGGCAGTGTAGGGGGTTGTGCAGGGGGTGGTGTTTCAGGGTTTAGGGCAGTGCAGTGGTGTTCGGGCAGTGTAGGGGGTCGTGCTGGGGTGGTGTTTCAGGGTTTAGGGCAGTGCAGTGGTGTTCGGGCAGTGTAGGGTGTCGTGCTGAGGGGTGGTGTTTCAGGGTTTAGGGCAGTGCAGTAGTGTTTGGGCAGTGTAGGGGTCGTGCAGGGGGTGGTGTTTCAGGGTTTAGGGCAGTGCAGTGGTGTTCGGCCAGTGTAGGTAGTCTTGCTGGGGATGGTGTTTCAGGGTTTAGGGCAGTGCAGTAGTTTTCGGGCAGTGTAGGCGGTCGTGCTGGGGCTGGTGTTTCAGGGTTTAGGGAGCAGTGGTGTTCGGGCAGTGTACGGGGTTGTGCTGGGGCTGGTGTTTCAGGGTTTAGGGCAGTGCAGTGGTGTGCGGGCAGTGTACGGGGTCGTGCTGGGGCTGGTGTTTCAGGGTTTAGGGCAGTGCAGTGGTGTTCGGGCAGTGTAGGGGGTCGTGCTGGGGGTGGTGTTTCAGGGTTTAGGGCAGTGCAGTGGTGATTGGGCAGTGTAGGGGGTCGTGCTGGGGCTGGTGTTTCAGGGTTTAGGGCAGTGCAGTGGTGTTCGGGCAGTGTAGGGGGTCGTGCTGGGGCTGGTGTTAGGGTTTTGGGCAGAGCAGTGGTGTTCGGGCAGTGTAGGGGGTCGTGCTGGGGGTGGTGTTTCAGGGTTTAGGGCAGTGCAGTGGTGTTCGGGCAGTGTAGGGGGTCTTGCTGGGGGTGGTGTTTCAGGGTTTCGGGCAGTGCAGTGGTGTTCGGGCAGTGTAGGGGGTCTTGCTGGGGGTGGTGTTTCAGGGTTTAGGGCAGTGGTGTTAGGGCAGTGTCGGGGGTCTTGCTGGGGGTGATGTTTCAGGGTTTAGGGCAGTGCAGTGGTGTTCGGGCAGTGTAGGGGGTCTTGCTGGGGGTAGTGTTTCAGGGTTTAGGGCGGTGAAGTGGTGTTCGTGCAGTGTAGGGGGTCGTGCTGGGGGTGGTGTTTCAGGGTTTAGGGCAGTGCAGTAGTGTTCGGGCAGTGTAGGGGTCGTGCAGGGGTGGTGTTTCAGGGTTTAGGGCAGTGCAGTGGTGTTCTGGCAGTGTAGGGGGTCATGCTGGGGGTGGGGTTTCAGGGTTTAGGGCAGTACAGTGGTGTTCGGGCAGTGTAGGGGGTCGTGCAGGGCGTGGTGTTTCAGGGTTTAGGGCAGTACAGTGGTGTTCGGGCAGTGTAGGGGGTCGTGCAGGGCGTGGTGTTTCAGGGTTTAGGGCAGTGCAGTGGTGTTCGGGCAGTGTAGGGGGTCGTGCTGGGGCTGGTGTTTCAGGGTTTAGGGCAGTGCAGTGGTGTTCGGGCAGTGTAGGGGGTCTTGCTGGGGGTGGTGTTTCAGGGTTTAGGGCAGTGGTGTTCGGGCAGTGTAGGGGGTATTGCTGGGGGTGATGTTTCAGGGTTTAGGGCAGTGCAGTGGTGTTCGGGCAGTGTAGGGGGTCTTGCTGGGGGTAGTGTTTCAGGGTTTAGGGCAGTGCAGTGGTGTTCGTGCAGTATAGGGGGTCGTGCTGGGGATGGTGTTTCTGGGTTTAGGGCAGTGCAGTAGTGTTCGAGCAGTGTAGGGGGTTGTGCAGGGGGTGGTGTTTCAGGGTTTAGGGCAGTGCAGTGGTGTTCGGGCAGTGTAGGGGGTCGTGCTGGGGGTTGTGTTTCAGGGTTTAGGGCAGTGCAGTGGTGTTCGGGCAGTGTAGGGGGTCATGCACGGGGCTGGTGTTTCAGGGTTTAGGGCAGTGCAGTGGTGTTCGGGCAGTGTAGGGTGTTGTGCTGGGGCTGGTGTTTCAGGGTTCAGGGCAGTGCAGTGGTGTTCAGGCAGTGTAGGGGGTCGTGCTGAGGCTGGTGTTTCACGGTTTAGGGCAGTGCAGTGGTGTTCGGGCAGTGTAGGGGGTCGTGCTGGGGCTGGTGTTTCAGGGTTTAGGGCAGTGCAGTGGTGTTCGGGCAGTGTAGGGGGTCGTGCTGGGGGTGGTGTTTCAGGGTTTAGGGCAGTGCGGTGGTGTTCGGGCAGTGTAGGGGGTCGTGCTGGGGCTAGTGTTTCAGGGTTTAGGGCAGAGCAATGGTGCTCAGGCAGTGTAGGGGGTTGTGCTGGGGGTGATGTTTCAGGGTTTAGGGCAGTGCAGTGGTGTTAGGGCAGTGTAGGGGGTCGTGCTGGGGGTGGTGTTTCAGGGTTTAGGGCAGTGCAGTGGTGTTCCGGCAGTGTAGGGGGTTGTGCAGGGGGTGGTGTTTCAGGGTTTAGGGCAGTGCAGTGGTGTTCGGGCAGTGTAGGGGGTCATGCTGGGGTGGTGTTTCAGGGTTTAGGGCAGTGCAGTGGTGTTCGGGCAGTGTAGGGTGTCGTGCTGAGGGGTGGTGTTTCAGGGTTTAGGGCAGTGCAGTAGTGTTTGGGCAGTGTAGGGGGTCATGCAGGGGGTGGTGTTTCAGGGTTTAGGGCAGTGCAGTGGTGTTCGGCCAGTGTAGGTAGTCTTGCTGGGGGTGGTGTTTCAGGGTTTAGGGCAGTGCAGTAGTTTTCGGGCAGTGTAGGCGGTCGTGCTGGGGCTGGTGTTTCAGGGTTTAGGGCAGTGCAGTGGTGTTCGGGCAGTGTACGGGGTTGTGCTGGTGCTGGTGTTTCAGGGTTTAGGGCAGTGCAGTGGTGTGCGGGCAGTGTACGGGGTCGTGCTGGGGCTGGTGTTTCAGGGTTTAGGGCAGTGCAGTGGTGTTCGGGCAGTGTAGGGGGTCGTGCTGGGGGTGGTGTTTCAGGGTTTAGGGCAGTGCAGTGGTGTTCGGGCAGTGTAGGGGGTCGTGCTGGGGCTGGTGTTTCAGGGTTTAGGGCAGTGCAGTGGTGTTTGGGCAGTGTAGGGGGTCGTGCTGGGGCTGGTGTTTCAGGGTTTTGGGCAGAGCAGTGGTGTTCGGGCAGTGTAGGGGGTCGTGCTGGGGGTGGTGTTTCAGGGTTTAGGGCAGTGCAGTGGTGTTCGGGCAGTGTAGGGGGTCTTGCTGGGGGTGGTGTTTCAGGGTTTCGGGCAGTGCAGTGGTGTTCGGGCAGTGTAGGGGGTCTTGCTGGGGGTGGTGTTTCAGGGTTTAGGGCAGTGGTGTTAGGGCAGTGTCGGGGGTCTTGCTGGGGGTGATGTTTCAGGGTTTAGGGCAGTGCAGTGGTGTTCGGGCAGTGTAGGGGTCTTGCTGGGGGTAGTGTTTCAGGGTTTAGGGCGGTGAAGTGGTGTTCGTGCAGTGTAGGGGGTCGTGCTGGGGGTGGTGTTTCAGGGTTTAGGGCAGTGCAGTAGTGTTCGGGCAGTGTAGGGGTCGTGCAGGGGTGGTGTTTCAGGGTTTAGGGCAGTGCAGTGGTGTTCTGGCAGTGTAGGGGGTCATGCTGGGGGTGGGGTTTCAGGGTTTAGGGCAGTACAGTGGTGTTCGGGCAGTGTAGGGGGTCGTGCAGGGTGTGGTGTTTCAGGGTTTAGGGCAGTACAGTGGTGTTCGGGCAGTGTAGGGGGTCGTGCAGGGCATGGTGTTTCAGGGTTTAGGGCAGTGCAGTGGTGTTCGGGCAGTGTAGGGGGTCGTGCTGGGGCTGGTGTTTCAGGGTTTAGGGCAGTGCAGTGGTGTTCGGGCAGTGTAGGGGGTCTTGCTGGGGGTGGTGTTTCAGGGTTTAGGGCAGTGGTGTTCGGGCAGTGTAGGGGGTATTGCTGGGGGTGATGTTTCAGGGTTTAGGGCAGTGCAGTGGTGTTCGGGCAGTGTAGGGGGTCTTGCTGGGGGTAGTGTTTCAGCGTTTAGGGCAGTGCAGTGGTGTTCGTGCAGTATAGGGGGTCGTGCTGGGGATGGTGTTTCTGGGTTTAGGGCAGTGCAGTAGTGTTCGAGCAGTGTAGGGGGTTGTGCAGGGGGTGGTGTTTCAGGGTTTAGGGCAGTGCAGTGGTGTTCGGGCAGTGTAGGGGGTCGCGCTGGGGGTTGTGTTTCAGGGTTTAGGGCAGTGCAGTGGTGTTCGGGCAGTGTAGGGGGTCATGCACGGGGTGGTGTTTCAGGGTTTAGGGCAGTGCAGTGGTGTTCGGGCAGTGTAGGGTGTTGTGCTGGGGCTGGTGTTTCAGGGTTCAGGGCAGTGCAATGGTGTTCAGGCAGTGTAGGGGGTCGTGCTGAGGCTGGTGTTTCACGGTTTAGGGCAGTGCAGTGGTGTTCGGGCAGTGTAGGGGGTCGTGCTGGGGCTGGTGTTTCAGGGTTTAGGGCAGTGCAGTGGTGTTCGGGCAGTGTAGGCGGTCGTGCTGGGGCTGGTGTTTCAGGGTTTAGGGCAGTGCAGTGGTGCTCGGGCAGTGTAGGGGGTCGTGCTGGGGGTGATGTTTCAGGGTTTAGGGTAGTGCAGTGGTGTTCGGGCAGTGTAGGGGGTCGTGCAGGGGCTGGTGTTTCAAGGTTTAGGGCAGTGCAGTGGTGTTCGGGCAGTGTAGGGGGTCGTGCTGGGGCTGGTGTTTCAGGGTTTTGGGCAGAGCAGTGGTGTTCGGGCAGTGTAGGGGGTCATGCTGGGGGTAGTGTTTCAGGGTTTAGGGCAGTGCAGTGGTGTTCGGGCAGTGTAGGGGGTCGTGCTGGGGGTGGTGTTTCAGGGTTTAGGTCAGTGGTGTTCGGGCAGTGTAGGGGGTCTTGCTGGGGGTGATGTTTCAGGGTTTAGGGCAGTGCAGTGGTGTTCGGGCAGTGTAGGGGGTCTTGCTGGGTGTAGTGTTTCAGGGTTTAGGGCAGTGCAGTGGTGTTCGGGCAGTGTAGGGGGTCTTGCTGGGTGTAGTGTTTCAGGGTTTAGGGCAGTGCAGTGGTGTTCGGGCAGTGTAGGGGGTCATGCTGGGGGTAGTGTTTCAGGGTTTAGGGCAGTGCAGTGGTGTTCGGGCAGTGTAGGGGGTCGTGAAGGGGGTGGTGTTTCAGGGTTTAGGGCAGTGCAGTGGTGTTCGGGCAGTGTAGGGGGTCTTGCTAGGGGTGGTGTTTCAGGGTTTAGGGCAGTGCAGTGGTGTTCGGGCAGTGTAGGGGTCGTGCTGGGGGTAGTGTTTTAGGATTTAGGGTAGTGCAGTGGTGCTTGTGTAGTGTAGGGGGTCGTGCTGGGGGTAGTGTTTTAGGGTTTAGGGTAGTGCAGTGGTGTTTGTGTAGTGTAGGGGGTCATGTTTTAGGGTAGTGCAGTGGTGTTTGAGTAGTGTAGGGGGTCGTGCTGAGGGTAGTGTTTTAGGATTTAGGTTAGTGCAGTGGTGTTTGTGTAGTGTAGGGGGTCGTGCTGGGGGTAGTGTTTTAGGGTTTAGGGTAGTGCAGTGGTGCTTGTGTAGTGTAGGGGGTCGTGCTGGGGGTAGTGTTTTAGGGTTTAGGGTAGTGCAGTGGTGTTTGTGTAGTATAGGGGGTCATGTTTTAGGGTAGTGCAGTGGTGTTTGGGTAGTGTAGGGGGTCGTGCTGGGGGTAGTGTTTTAGGATTTAGGTTAGTGCAGTGGTGTTTGGGTAGTGTAGGGGGTCGTGCTGGGGGTAGTGTTTTAGGGTTTAGGATAGTGCAGTGGTGTTTGGGTAGTGTAGGGGGTCGTGCTGGGGGTAGTGTTTTAGGGTTTAGGATAGAGCAGTGGTGCTTGTGTAGTGTAGGGGGTCATGCTGGGGGTAGTGTTTTAGGGTTTAAGGTAGTGCAGTGGTGTTTTTGTAGTGTAGGGGGTCATGTTTTAAGATGCAATGCTCCAATACCTGACCAGTCTGCACTACATAAAACTGCAAAAAAACTAAAAATAAAAAGTGTTTTGCACACTTTTGTCATTGGGCTATATGTGGGCTACATCTGGGTAATATTTGTGCTACATTTGGGCTCTTTTTTCACCGGTGGCCATCTTGGAAGACTTCTTTGTTATGAAGTTTCCTAATTTCTTCATTTACTGCAGTCTCCTCAGTAGGAAATGCTTTCAGTTTTTTACTTTGATTCCATCAAGAAGGCATTCAGATGTGTCTCACATCTGCCATAAATTCAGAATGTTAGCACTCTAGTTGCTCATTAGATCACTGGAGTAAAGCTACTGCTCACCAGGGAGTTAACTGGTAGTCTGCTGCTGGTATTGAAAGTGATTGTTTCAGTCTGCATGTCAGAATTTTCTAATGAAATAGAAGAGGATTTGAGATCTCACTTAAAACATGCCCTAATTTTTCTTTCTGCAGCACTAACCATAATTTCTATTTCAAAAAGAACCCCTCATTTTGTTCCTTTTTAAATTAAATGTTTTAAGTGTTACCGGTTTATTCCAATCAAGATGGTTTCAGGTGTGCCATACTTTTGTCATAAGTAAGGCTGTTAGCGCTCTAGTTGTTCTTTAGAACACTCTGGGAAGCTGCAGTAGAACACAAAGGCATCAACTGGCAGGCTGCTCCTGTTGAAATATAACAGGAAGATATTTGAGATCACACTTGAAATATGTCCTAATTTTTCTTTCTACAGCACTAACCCTAATTTCTATGACAAAATGAACCCCATCATTTTGTTCCTTTTTAAATTAAATGTTTTAAGTGTTACCAGTTTATTCCAATCAAGATGGCTTCAGGTGTGCCATACTTTTGTCATAAGTAAGGCTGTTAGCACTCTAGTTGTTCTTTAGAACACTCTGGGAAGCTGCAGTAGAACACAAAGGCATCAACTGGCAGGCTGCTCCTGTTGAAATATAACAGGAAGATATTTGAGATCACACTTGAAACATGTCCTAATTTTTCTTTCTACAGCACTAACCATAATTTCTATGACAAAATGAACCCCATCATTTTGTTCCTTTTTAAATTAAATTGTTTAAGTGTTACCAGTTTAGTCCAATCAAGATGGCTTCAGGTGTGCCATACTTTTGTCATAAGTAAGGCTGTTAGCACTCTATTTGTTCTTTAGAACACTCTGGGAAGCTGCAGTAGAACACAAAGGAATCAACTGACAGTCTCTGCCCTTGTTGGATGTACATGTTTTACTGAGAATGTCAGACTTCATTCTCACATGAGTGAGAAAGATAATGTGAATTTACAGAAAATATGCTCTCATTTTAGCTTCTGGAGCACCTTCCAAACCTCCATGGGACAAGCATGAGAAAATAGTGTTCTCTCAAACATGATTCATGATATCCCAGCAGAAGGTTTTTCACATGGTAAAATCACCTTAGAATACACCACAATTCCTAAAATTAGTATGGTACCATCAACAAATAAATTCTAATGTAATCACCCTTTATAGTTCTCCTTTTGGTGACCCTCAAAATCTTCTATTCACTACAATGCATTTCAATGAGGTACTATCATTTATATTGGTCCCAAGATGGCTGCCAGCAATTCCAGGATGAAGTGCTGACAGCCAATCAGATCTCACGATGACATGTGTGGTTAGGCTCCGCCCAGATATATATGTGACTTTACTTTTGATTTTCTCAGGAACTACTGAACGGATTTACACCATTTAAGCAAAAGGCACGACACTGAACCAAGGGCTACCTCTTTGCCAAATTTGGTGTAATTCCGTTCAGCAGTTCGGGCTGTAGCTGCGACTAAAGGTTCCTATGGAAAAATGAATGGGGAAAACGCGTTTTGGGACCCCCTTTTTCTCGGCCCCCGCTTGACGTATCACCCCGAGACTTTCAGGATAGGAGCGGACCGGAGCGCCCCAACAAGTTGGAAACTTTCGCGAAGATTCGTCAACCGGCGCCAACGTTATTTCAAATAGAATGTCGCGGATTTCCTATGGATAATAGGTTTTAACTATAACTATCTACTGGCGACCGCCAGTAGATAATATATATATATGTAAATTTTTATATAATTTTCAAATTATAAGATACATTAAAATTAATAATATATATATATATATATATAAATTATTATGTATGTGTGTTTAGCTTTTTTTAATTAAGTTTATTTGTTATATTTGTTAAAATGTATATTAAATCTAATTTATTTTTTAATTTTTTTATTATTTAATATATTTAATATTATTTTATTTTATATTTATACATAAATATATATATTCACTGAAAAAACCATAGGTTTCAGGGGCGTTATAGTTTGTTGGACATTTCACCCGTACAAAACCATAGAAATTCCCCCTTTATAGTTAGTTCAGCTAACTATAACTCGTGCCCCCGCAATGCATTGCTGATGACGTCACATATTACATCACTCATGACATGGTCAGTGACATCACTGATGACATCACTGATGACATCTCAAATGACATCACTGAT
The DNA here is from genome assembly GCA_963921515.1 of Calotriton arnoldi. Classification (NCBI taxonomy): domain Eukaryota; kingdom Metazoa; phylum Chordata; class Amphibia; order Caudata; family Salamandridae; genus Calotriton; species Calotriton arnoldi. The sequence continues at coordinate 559,165 of CAWUFW010012014.1, forward strand.
GACATCATCCATGTGATAATTTCATGCATCTTCTCACACCCTAATATAACTTTTGATACACCCACTCTAAATTACAGACTGCCATTCTCAAAACCATAGACACTCCAACACCAATAACTACATACACACTCACTGATTCTTAGCTCTACACACACATCCACTCATTCACCCGTACAGTCACTCATACTTACGGTCACTCAGTACAGGACTATCATATGCACTCATACACCTATATTGACACTCACACACCGCCACTCATCTATAGAGGTACTCACACACCTAGTCAGTCATGCAAATAATTAATCACACTGCCATTTACTCACCTATACAGTTATACACACACCAGCTCACTTACTCATACAAATACTAGCACATTCTTACGCTCTTATACAATCACTGATACAAGTACACACTCATCCATACAGCCACTCTCACAATCACACACTCTCACTTATAGCCATTTATATACTCCAACACACATATATACTGCCTTTCACATATGTAGTTACTCACACATGTACCGCTAAGATATACATTCACTCACTAACACACCCATACACACACTCACTCACCCATACGGTCCATCACAGATGCACTCTTGAAACCATGCACCCAGTGAATCACCCACTCACACATCTATGCACAGAGTCACACACACCCCACCCACACAAACACTCAGGCACCCATACAGATACTCAGACAACCAATCAATAACCCATATAGACACTCATGTAGCTATTCACAAACCCATGCCGCCGCTTACATACCAACAGACAGACGGATACAGACATTCACACAGTTTAGTCACTAACCCATGCACTCAGTAAGATACGTTTAATCACTCACTTATAGAGTCAGTCACGCACCTACTAAATCATCCATTCAGACACTTATACACCCACTCATTCTTCAATACGCCTTTCCCTATATATATTAAACATATTTAAACTTTACAGAAACACACAGTGACTGGATGATGTCATCAGTGGTGTCACTGACCATGTCATGAGTGATGTAATATGTGACGTCATCAGCAGTGCATTGCGGGGGCGCGAGTTATAGTTAGCTGAACTAACTATAACGGGGGAATTTCTATGGTTTTGTACGACTGAAATGTCCAACGAACTATAACGCCCCTAAAACCTATGGTTTTTTCAGTGAATTTCTAAGGTTTTTTAAATGCTAATTTCTACCTATAACGTGCCTGAAACCTATGGTTTTTTCAGTGAATTTCAAAGTTTTTTTAAATGCTAATTTCTAACTATAACATGCCTGAAACCTATGGTTTTTTCAGTGAATTTCAAAGGTTTTTTAAATGCTAATTTCTAACTATAACGTGCCTGAAACCTATGGTTTTTTAAGTGAATTTCAAAGGTTTTTTAAATGCTAATTTCTAACTATAACGTGCCTGAAACCTATGGTTTTTAAGTGAATTTCAAAGGTTTTTTAAATGCTAGTTTCTAACTATGCCTACAGAGGTAGGACATGTGAAGAAAGAAGAAAAAACGCACAGAAAGAAGCAAAAGAAAGCAGAAAGAAGCAACAAAAGTCCACAAAGATGAAGAAAAGTGCAGGAAGAAGCAAGCCATGTGCAGAAAGAACCAACAGAGGAGCAGAAAGAGGCCTTGTTGCAAAATCATCCTGTGCCCACAACTTTTTCAGACGGGTACTGGTGGTAACTGACTCTGAGTATCTAGGCCTAGAGCCAGTGCTATGCTAAAAGACACTTAGAATACAGTGAAAACACCTACATACACTAGGGAACACTATGCGTTGGGGTACCCCTGTGATTAGCATGACCTCCTCTGTGAGGCCCTAGTACATAATAGGGCAGGGGGATTAAAACTACCTCTCAAAACGCGCCACGGGGCGCGTTTGCACACTGGTGAAGGGAGGGGGGGGCCTGAGGTGACATGTGTGCAAACACGCCCTGTGGCCGTTTTAAGTTGGGAGATTAATTCCCCTTGAATCCTGAGGGTCCCTGGGGTCCAACTAGCCCACTAGGTACCTCCAGTAAGCGCCACAGAGCTGCGTTGCAGAGAGGTGTAAAAAGGGGCATGGCCTGGACAACCTCTCTGCAACGCAGTCCTGTGGCGCTTACTGGAGATACCTGGTGGGCTTGTAGGCCCCCAGGGGCCCTCAGGATTGAAGGGGACTTAATTCTCCAACTTAAAATGCACCACAGGGCGTGTTTGCACACATGTCAACTCAGGCCCCGCCCCCTCCCTTCACCACTGTGCAAACGCGCCCCGTGGCGCGTTTTAAGTTGGGGGATAAAGTCCCCTTGAATCCTGAGGGTCCCTGGGGTCCAACTAGCCCACCAGGTACCTCCAGTAAGCGCCACAGAGCTGGTTTGCAGAGAGGTGTAAAAAGGGGGCGTGGCCTGCACCACCTCTCTGCAACGCAGCCCTGTGGCGCTTACTGGAGGTACCTGGTGGGCTAGTTGGCCCCCAGGGACCCCAGTATTAAAGGGGAATTAATTCCCCAACTTAAAGTGCGCCACAGGGCGCGTTTGCAGAGTGTTGCTGGGAGGGGGCGGGGCTTCCGGCACACTCGCGTCTTTTTAAAAAAAAATTTTTTTTAAGAAGGGGTGCTCTGTGGCCCCCCTTTCTTTCCTATTTTATGGGCCCTGGGGACCCCATCCCCCAGGGCTTGACCCCTATTTTTTTTTTAAATGGAAGGGGGCGCGTGGCCCCCCTCCCGAGGCCATATTCGGCCCCGGGGACCCCATCCCCCGGGGCATGGCCAGTTTTTTTTTTTTATTTATTTGGAGGGGCTGCGTGGCCCCCCTCCTCAGGCCATTTATGGCCCCGGGGACCCCATCCCCGGGGCCGGCCTTTGCGTTTTTATTTTTTTTATTTATTAATTTTAATGGGGGAGGGGGGCCACGTGGCCCCCCTCCCTGGCCACTTCTGGCCCTGGGGACCCCATCCCCCGGGGCCTGGCCTCTGGTTGGGGACCGTTGGGGGAGCCCCAATGCCCCCACGGTCCCTGCCGGCTCCCCGCGTCCTGCGGGAGCCGGCATTGTTTTTCCACATGGGGAGCTGCTGACATGCAGCTCCCCTTGTGGAAAAGCAATCTGGTTTGAATTTTAGAAGAGAGAGCAGGTCTTCCAAAATCCATACCAGTGTTTGCTATGACAGTGCGGGAGCCGCAAGGCTCCCGCCCTGTCATAGCAAACAGCAGTGTCCCGGTGTGGGCACTCTGGGACACTGCAGGAGCCGGCCCTGGGGGGTGGCGGTCCCCAGGGCCATCACAGCCTCCTGGAGGGGGGACGTATGGCCCCCCTCCCAACATTGGCATAGCCCCGGGGAGGTGGTGGTCCCCGGGGCGTATGGGGGGCTCTAGCCCCCCCATGCAGGTATATATATTTTTTTAAAAAGAAGCCCCGGGGGGTGGCGGTCCCCGGGGCTGCGGGGGTCCCCCTGGGCCCCCCCCAATTTTATTTCTGCATGCCCCTGGGACCTGGCCCACCCGGGGGCTTAATTAAACCCGTGCTTCGTTTTTTAAAATTTTCAGCCAGATTCGCGCACCCAGCGCGAATACGGCCGGAGCGGGCTACAAGTTTTGAAAATTTTGCGAAGATTCGTCAACCGGCGCCAAAGATATTGAGAAAACAAACAATGAGTTTCCTATGGAAACTAGGTCCTAACTATAACTATCTACTGGTGACCGCCAGTAGATAATAAATCGATATTTTGTACAGCTATATTTTTGACATCGATATTTTTTTCTCGATATGTTTGTACTTACCTGTTTAAGTATAGGGAGTCAATATTTTTGCATTCTATATTTTTACCTCAATATTTTTTGCATCGATATTTTTGAGGTTGATATTCTGTCAGTGAACCCCTGGGTTTCTTGTGTTCTGGGTCATGGAGGGCCTGGCCTGGTAGTTCAGTCTGTACTGTTCCCATTGGAGCAGGGTCAAGACTTATTTGCATATGTTTGGGTCCAAACTGTGGTGGCATGGTGTGCAAAATAATAATGTAGTGGGATGCAGCCTGACTAATTATCAAGTGCTGTGATTAATTCAAGCATTCCATTCATCACTATTTCTATACATTTTTGTAGACAGTAAAATACAGCCATAATTTGAGCACCTTGGATCCATAAACCCACGAGGTCAAGGTCCCACGTCACTTGCTGCACTATTGATAGCTTTGCTCTTCAAAAGTGCCTCTTGGCCTGGGTTTTGCAGCCACGTACCAGTGCTGCAAGGCCCAGAACAGCAGGCTCCCTCCCTTGGGTCTCTCAGCCCCAGACAAAGGCTAGTAGGCTGAGGGGAGGATTGACCTTTCCTGACCTTCACAGCTCTGTATCATGGCTGTTCAGTGCATGCAAGAAGGGACCAGTGGCATAGTAATGGAGCCATGGACCCTGATGCAAGAAAATGGTGCCGTAGAGTAAAACACAGCAACAATCTGACAGCATTGGGTCCAAAACATCCATAAGCTCTTTTACCACTGCACCAGCTGCACTACCGATAGCTATACCACTGAGAGAGGCCCCCAATGAGCCCCACAGCAGTACTCCTGCTCTGCTAAGCTCATCGACTGGCACCTCCTCCCCTGAGTGTTCAACCATGGCCGGATGCAATGCCCAGGGGAAGGAGGGCCTCTCCTAGGCCTCACAGCTCTAGAACATGACTGCAATGTCCATAGAAGAGAAGCAAATAGCAAAGCAATGGTGCCATGGGTGCTGGTGCAAAGTAAAATAATCTAAACACTCTTGTCCACTGGCTGCACAGTAAAATAAAGCCATCCATCGGGAACATTGAGCACTTAATACCCCTGGATCTAGTGCCACTGCGCCTGCTGCACTACTGATGGCTATGCCCCTGACCGATGGCTATGCCTGGGAAGAAAGGGAATGTGTTAGGCCCCTCTAATTTGCATGCAATTTGAAATCACAGGAAATGACATCACAGGACATGGTCCTTGATATCGACTTCTGCACAGAGCCATGGTATGGAGATGTGAGACAGTGTCAATGGGGCCCAGGGGAGGGGCACACACAATGCACCCCCCCACCTCTTGGGCTTCTCAGACATGGTGTAGTACTGAGGGGATTTGGGGAGGCAACTCACTAACCCATAGGCCTCGCAGCACATAAGGATGGCTGCAAGGCCCAGGAGAGAGGGGTCCTACCCATTGCCTGGCCATGCTACACCATGGCTATGTGGCATAGGGTATGGGTCTCCACTCCCCTAAGCCTCACAACCATGGTCTAGTGCTGAGAAGCCCAGGAAAGGGGACCCGCTACCATTGGCCTCACAATAATAGAGTAGCACTGCAAGCCCAAGGGAAGGGTGTTCTCTTCCTTGGACCACCCCACTATGATCCACAGCTGTGAGGCCCATGGGAGTGTTGTCCCATTCTCTAGCCTCACAGCTATGATGTAGTGCTGCAAGGCCCATGGGATGTGGCCCCCACTGCCTTAGGCTTCACATCCATGATCTGGTGCTGCGAGACCCAGGGAAGGAGAGTCCCCTTCCCTGGGCCTCACAGCCATGATCCCCAGCCATCGCTGCAAGAGCAAAGTAGGGTGGCCATTTTTCCATTAGCACTTAACAGTACAATTTATGCCTTTGGAAAAACACTGCATGTGTGGAGACACATTTTGTGTGCATATTCTTCTGACAATGTTTATTGCGGAGCAGGGGAACTAAGAGTCACATAGCAGATTTTTGCAGTTTCATTATAAATGCTCCCTCTAAAGCAGGTCTTGTTAAAAGATAACTCAGCTGGAGATTGATTTTATTGAACATGATTAACCTTCATATTATATTTGAGGCTTAATCCCTTCACAACCTCCTGGAGTAAGCCTTGGCTGCTCGCAATTGCAAATTTTATATGACAAGTTTAGAAACTGAACTCTGGTATTCAAACAGAATGGAAAAGTCTTAAGCTTTGAAACACCAGTAGTGAATATCAATATCTACTACACATACTGTCCAGTAAGTACCCACTTCCATAGGACCTGATCTATTGGGTACGTTTTAACCATCGAACTAGTATGTTTGACATCTAATCTCAGTTTTATGATGGAAATAATCACTGTGTTCTAAAGCTGAGCAGGGCCAATAACAGAGTGGTGATTTCCTAGTAGGGGCAGCCCCTTCGCATTGCCATCAGAACCACTGACACCTCAGTTGGGGTCTAGTGGACTAGTTGGCGATAAGGAACCAGGAAACTCGTTTTTAAATCCTGACCTCCCATCTGGCCAAATTGTGTGCTCTTGAGCAACCACTTTTCTGAATTTATTGCCAGGGCCACTGGAATTATGTGTTTATGCAGCCGCAGCATTTTTTGCATTACTATAGATTTGCAGCATTTATCACATAATCCATCACCTGCTGCATATTCTGCAGGTTTTAACAAAAACTATTTTTGCATAAACATAGAAATGGCAGTAGACCTTCACAGATCACACCTAACCTGTATCCACCAAACAATTAACAATAGAACATCTTTAACATGTGCACTCAATTTCAGCATCTGCTACCAAGGTGCAGTCCAAAAGGGACTATACAAGTTTAGAGATATAGAAAAGGTGCACCAAGGGACATTTTTAAGTAATGAGTCCAACAAAAACTTCCACTATGTGGGCAATGCTTCTATTTATTCTCGTGGTGATCCAATATTCTTATAAAAAAGATTTATATAGCAAATAACAACCAACGCGTTTCGTCCAACACATTGAACTTCTTCAGGGCTGTAAAAGTAATACATACAGACAAACATAAATACAGATATCTGTAACACATACAACATAAATTACAAAAAAACAAGTAGTATTAAATTGCATAAAACAAAGCTAAGGCGACACACTTAAATAACTCTTGTTTATACATGAATATACACATATTGCATCACAAACAGACTAATTTACATGTTAAGAAAACATTTAAGGCACAAGGAGGAAAGACACAAAAAAATATATACAATACACTCTACAACATTAACTTATTGACAAGTATTAACACAAAAAAACATATAAAATATACATAAAAAATAGGTGCTATATTATTTGCCCTTATTTGTGTCACAAGTAACCTAATAGCCCAAAAATAGTGATAAGACCAGGACAAGTTTCTCTGGAGCATTTTGAGGCCTCATCTTCAGGTGACAAGACCTACATTAATAGCCCCAAGGTGGGAAACAGAAAGAGAGAGGGATAGAGAAAAGAAGAAGAGGAGGTCACAGAAGGAAGAGTGCAATGGACTTTTCACATAGAATACCTACCAAAAAGAGAAAGTGTCATCAATTGTAATGTGTGTCCATGAGCCCGTCATTCATTCAAATATATATAGATACAACTCAGCAGTCCAACAGTCCCTGGCAACGAAATACATACCCAGGCATCAATGACCAGCAAATAAGTCAGAGAGAGCCTATTATCCATGTTAACCAATGACTAATTACTTAATGGGGCTTTTTTTTTTTTTTAAATATATCTTTATAGACATTTTGAAATCAACATTACAAAAAGAACATGCAGAGTCTCAGGGTCATACAATTAGGATCATCAAGTCTTGTGTGTTACAATAACCAGTGGACTAGATACATTCTAGACGTATGCATTAACCTATCAAGTGTAGGCCTAGACCCACCCGCTTAAATTCTCCTTTACCGATCTTCATCCCCAGGGGTTTCATACCTGGGTCTATGTCTCCGAGACCTTTAGCAAACAAAACCTGCGTCGAGAAATCCCAACTTTCAGCCCCCCCACCCAACCCCCCCCTCCTTCCATGCCTGGTGTACATCTCTGTACTGTTGATCTTGCCCTTACCCTATAGTCTACATTATTACACTGTTTGATATAACTCGCCCAACATTCTCCTCATTTCCTCAATTATCTTCTAGACCATTGCCTGTCAGTGCATTCCCCGTGACCTCCTCTGGTGTCTCAGTATCTGTCCCTTCGTTTGTTATCTCCCCTAGCATAGCCCTCCACGCCTGTAGGTCATCCTCTAACTTGGATCACTGACAGAATATCGAGTACAAAAATATCGTGTTACCAAAACATCGGGACATAAATATCGATGTCAAAAATATCGACCTCCTATCTTCATAATGGTAAGCACTAAAATATCGAGAGAAAAAAATATCGTTGTTAAAAATATCGAAGTACAAAATATCGTTTTTTTAATATGTATAAAAACAATGTACAATAAATTAAATAATACAACTTACTTAAAAAAATATTAAGAATTATTTGTAAATTTTAACAATTATAAGTAATAAATTAAATGTAAAAATAAATTAAACATACATATATAAAATGTAATATATATTATTTACTTAATAATAATTAATACATTATTATTTTAATTAATTATAACATGTTAGAAATATATTAAAAATTATAAATACATATATATATACATACACCAGTAACATTAAAAAAAAATATGTTATAAATTAAAATATTAAAATATTTATTCTTTTTTAAAAGTACATTTTACACTACATTTAGTGCAACAGTAGGGAAAGTGTTGGATAGCATAGGGGAAAAATTACTATTCCCACTCCAGCGACTGCAACAGTAGGGAAAGTGTTGGATAGAGGAGGGGAATAATTTACTATTCCCACTCCAATGAGTGCAACAGTAGGGAAAGTTTTGGATAGCGGAGGGGAATAATTTTATATTCCCACTCCAGCAAGTGCAACAGTAGGGAAAGTGTTGGATAGCGTAGGGGTAAAAATTACTATTCCCACTCCAGCGAGTGCAACAGTAGGGAAAGTGTTGAATAGCAGAGGAATAAAAACTTACTATTCCGAATCCAGCGAGTGCAACAGTAGGAAAAGTGTTGGATAGTGGAGGGGAATAATTTACTATTCCCACTCCAATGAGTGCAGCAGTAGGGAAAGTGTTGGATAGCGGAGGGGAATAATTTACTATTCCCACTCCAGCAAGTGCAACAGTAGGGAAAGTGTTGGATAGCGTAGGGGTAAAAATTACTATTCCCACTCCAGCGAGTGCAACAGTAGGGAAAGTGTTGGATAGCGGAGGGATTAAAATTACTATTCCCACTCCAGCGAGTGCAAGAGTAGGGAAAGTGTTGGATAGTGGAGGGGAATAATTTACTATTCCCACTCCAATGAGTGCAACAGTACAGAAAGTATTGGATAGCGGAGGGGTAAAAATAGGTATTCCCACTCCAGTGAGTGCAACAGTAGGGAAAGTGTTGGATAGCGGAGGGATAAAAATTACTATTCCCACTCCAGCGAGTGCAACAGTAGGGAAAGTGTTGGATAGCTGAGAGGAATAATTTAATATTCCCACTCCAACGAATGCAACAGTAGGGAAAGTGTTGGATAGCGGAGGGGAATAATTTACTATTCCCACTCCAATGAATGCAACAGTAGGGAAAATGTTGGATAGCGGAGGGAAATAATTTACTATTCACACTCCAACAAGTGCAACAGTAGGGAAAGTGTTGGATAGCGGAGGGATAAAAATTTCTATTACCACTCTAGCGAGTGCAACAGTAGGGAAAGTGATGGATAGCGGAGGGGTAAAAATTACTATTCCCACTCCAGCGAGTGCAGCAGTAGGGAAAGTATTGGATAGCGGTGGGGTAAAAAATACTATTCCCACTCCAGCGAGTGCAACAGTAGGGAAAGTGTTGGATAGCGGAGGGGTAAAAATTGCTATTCCCACAAAAAAAATTCAAATTTAAAAACAAACAAAATATCTACTACAATACAAAATTAAATAAAAAAAACCAACAACAAAACATATATAAAAATATCAAAATTTACAAAACATAGAAACATAGGGGTCGATTCCGATTCGGGCCGGAAAAGCACCGACCGACTCGGATCCGGAAAAATACCGACCGACACGTACCCGTGGCGCACGACACGCCAAGTACGATGCAAGGCGCGAAAAATCCGACCGACACGTACCGAAACAAAGTCGACCGACCGAGCCGCACGGAAAACAGCAATCCGGCCGGAAAAACACGCGAATCCAACCGACCGACACGCACCCGGAACAAATCCGACCGAAACGTACACGCGAACTCCAAACCGCAAAGTACGATGCAAGGCGCGAAAACCACGAGCGAGTCGGACGGAGGACAAGCCGTACGACCGACACGCATACAAAACCGAGCCGAAGCAACACAATACACCGCGACCGACGCGTACGCAGCATAGAAAACTGCACAAACACAGCGTGAACGAAACGGAGAACACCGTACGAGACCAATGCAGGGTCCGACTCGGTCACAAGAACGTTTCCAACATACACAAACAGCACAAAGGAAAAATCACCCAAAAAAGGCCAAACAAGCAATTACCAAGCCAATAAATACTGGGGGGTGGGGAAAGAGAACAAAGACACACCCACAACTCTACCTATATAAAGGGCACAAATCACTACCATGAGCATTTCCAAATGCCATTCCACTGCCAGCACCCAAGAGAAAGCAACCACACACCCACAGCTCATCCCTCACACAAGCCACACACCATCAGCACACCAACAAATACCTACCTCACATACACCCACCAAAACACACACTCACACACCCTCACCTGCACACCAACACACACATCACCCACCATCACCACCCATCACCATGCCCCCAAGAAGAATCCCAAGTTCCTAGATAGTGAATTGGAAGTCATGGTAGACGAGATCCTCAGGGTGGAGCCACAGCTGTTTGGCACACTGGTCCAACAGACCCCCATGTCGCAGAAAACCAAGATGTGGGAGAGGATCATCAACAGGGTGAACGCCCAATCACCATGTCGGCGCACAAAGACGGACATCCAGAACAGGTGGTATGACGTGCGCAGGAGGGTACGGGACATGCTGAAGAAAGACTACATCAACAGCCAACACACCGGCAGTGGCCCTCCTGCCAAGCCAATATACCTCAGGCCCTGGGAGGAGAAGGTGCGGGCCATCCTTCCGCCAGTGAGCGTATATGGACTAGAGGACATCCCAGAGCCTGGTGAGTACACAACAAATGTACACAATATACTGCCACAAAACACACACATCACTGTCAAGGGAGAGTCAAACCATGCACTCATAGCAATTACACAGCAACTAGAACAGAATCATCCCAAAATGTGTATGTCAGTCAGATAAACACAACACATGCCATCAAAAAAGTCACATCCAACTGTGCCAACACATGTACAAACACAACCACAACTACAGCTAGGCAGTGGCACAAATAGAACTAACAAACACATCCACACATGTAGCCACCACAACAACACCAACACACAGTGAAGACCACTCAAAGGAAGGAATTCTGTGTATGCTGGCCAAGTCAGTGTAGCCAATAGCATCATGGGAGTCGCAGTCACACATATTGCCCCCCCACAACTGTCCCATCAACACCACCATGAACCATGCGCACATCAAAGGGAGTGGAGAAGGACTCACAAGATGGCTGACACTGGCTACTGCTGTGGGGAGCACAAGGCCCTGCTGGCAACTGTGCACCAACAAACAGCAGGACACCACTGACTGACATCCTGAGAGACAACTTACACTCCCTGCAATGCAAGCACGTTCCATGGTGGGATAACTGGCTGGCTGGCTGGGTGGGAAGGAGGACTTGCAGCACTAACCATAGTCACAAGCCCCTCCCCTCACACACACCCCAACACAAACTCCACAGTACCCACCTGGTAGAATGCAATGCCCTCCATCCTAACACAAGATCCCACAAAGAACCACCACCCTGGGTTATGTTGTGTGAAGCACAGGGACACTCTTGGGACTCTTAGCCAAACAACTGCCAGGACAACACTCCCAGCCATCCTGTCAGCACAGCCAGCCCACCCCACAGGGAAGCAGAATCAAAGGAAGGAAGCATGGGCATGCTGGGAAGGGGGTGAAGGCAATAGCATGATGGGAGTCGTAGTCACTGATATTGGTCACCCCCACAACTGTCCCATCAACACCACCCTGAACCATGCTCACATCACAGGGAGTGGAGAAGGACTCACAAGATGGCTGACACTGGCTACTGCTGTGGGGAGCACAAGGCCCTGCTGGCAACTGTGCACCAACAAACAGCAGGACACCACTGACTGACATCCTGAGAGACAACTTACACTCCCTGTAATGCAAGCACGTTCCATGGTGGGATAACTGGCTGGCTGGCTGGGTGGGAAGGAGGACTTGCAGCACTAACCATAGTCACAAGCACCTCCCCTCACACACACCCCAACACAAACTCCACAGTACCCACCTGGTAGAATGCAATGCCCTCCATCCTAACACAAGATCCCACAAAGAACCACCACCCTGGGTTATGTTGTGTGAAGCACAGGGACACTCTTGGGACTCTTAGCCAAACAACTGCCAGGACAACAATCCCAGCCATCCTGT